>JALIGW010000002.1:119440447-119760447 GCA_023053685.1 Diadophis punctatus similis
CATTGCCCATGCACGTTACAATACATATATGAACTATGCTCTCACTGCTCCCCATCTTTCTCTCTACACAGAAACACCGGCATAAGGATGAGGGAAAGTGTGGTTCTCCAGCAGTGGTTGATTTTCAACTTTTAGTAGCCTCAACCATCTTGGCTGATGTTGATTGATGTAGGGAATAGCCTCTTAACAACCTGGATTTAGTGCTTTGGTCCTATTCTGACAAAAATTGTAAGCATGTGTAGGACTGGGTGCTAGGTTTCTGCATAGTTATGCAAGAATAAACTTCCAGTGAACTCAGCAAAGATTAGGATTTTGCAGATGTGTTTAGTTTCCATGCAGCTAAATGTGATACGTGCATAATTTATTTATTTATTTATTTTGGTTTTCTTATATGCCGCCCAACTCCCGAAGGACTCAGGGCGGTGTACAACAGAGAAAATACAAGAATAACCAATTTATAAATATACTTAAAAACAAATATAAAAATTGAAACACAGTATTAAAATCATCCAACAACCGTTCAGCAAGCATACATACTTGGGGGTGAGCTCGAGTGGATTAAGCTCTACCCCCAGCCTGCAGGAAAAGCCATGTCTTAACGGCTTTTTGGAAAGCCAGCAGGGTGGGGATAGTTCGGGTCTCTGGGGGAAGTTGATTCCAGAACGCGGGGCCTGCCACAGAGAAGGCTCTCCCCCTAGGGCCCGCCAGCTGGCATTGCTTGGCCAACGGGACCTGGAGGAGGCCAACTCTGTGGGCCCTAACCGGTCGAAGGGAAGTGTGAGGCAGAATGCGGTCCCAGAGATAGCCTGGTCCTAAGCCATGAAGGGCTTTAAAGATGGTGATCAACACCTTGAATTGGACCCGGAGACCGATGGGCAACCAGTGCAGCTGGCGGAGTATAGGTGTCACGTGGGTGTACCTTGGCACACAGCACGCACAGCCGCATTTTGCACCAACTGAAGTCTCCGGATACTCTTCAAGGGTAGCCCCATGTAGAGCGCGTTGCAGTAGTCCAAGCGGGAGGTGACAAGGGCATGAGTGACCGTGAGTAGAGCCTCCTTCTCCAAGTATGGCCGCAACTGGTGCACCAGGCGAACCTGTGCGAAGGCCCCCCTAGCCACAGCAGAAAGATGATGATCCAATTTTAGCTGTGGATCTAGGAGGACCCCCAAGTTGTGGACCTGATCTGAGGGGGTCAGTTTCACTCCCTCGAAAGCCAAGGAGGGACAGTTGTCGTAGTCCTTAGGAGGCAGTATCCAAAGCCACTCAGTCTTGTCGGGATTAAGTCTGAGTCTGTTCCTCCCCATCCAGATCTTAATGTCGTCCAGGCACCGGCACATTACATCAACTGCCTCACTGAAGTCAGACGGGGTGGTGATGTACAGCTGGGTGTCATCAGCGTACTGGTGAAAACACACCCCATGTCTGCGGATGATCTCCCCCAGCGGTTTCATGTAAATGTTAAACAGGATGGGCGAGAGAACCAACCCCTGAGGCACCCCACATGATAGGGGCCTAGGGGACGATCTCTGCCCTCCTGCTAACACCGACTGCATCCTATCGGCGAGATAAGAGGAGAACCACCGCAAGACGGTGCCACCCACTCCCAACTCGCCGAGACGATGCAGAAGGATACCATGGTCGATGGTATCGAAAGCCGCTGAGAGGTCAAGTAGCACCAGGATGGAGGAATTCCCCCCATCCCGGGCCCGCCAGAGATCATCCATCAGAGCGACCAAGGCAGTTTCTGTACTGTAGCCGCGCCTGAAACCCGACTGATAAGGATCTAGATGATCTGTTTCATCCAGAAGTTGCAGAAGCTGAGTAACCACCAGGGAAGGCTTCTTCAGGAGGGGTCTCACCACCACAGCTTTTAACGACTGTGGTACGGATCCCTCCCTCAAAGAAGCGGTGACCACCGCCTGGATCCAGCCACGTGCCACCTCTCTGCTGGCCGAGACCAACCAGGAGGGGCACGGGTCCAATAAACAGGTGGAGGTACCCATCACCCCCACAGCTCTGTCCACATCCTCGGGAGAAACAGGCCCAAACTCCTCCCATAACGGTGGACTAAGACTTGCCCCTGTCAGCTCTATGGACTCTGCCCAGCCAGAGTCCAGGTTCGACCGAATCTAAGCGACTTTATCCAACAGAAACTCTGCGAATTCCTCAGCTCTGCCTTGTAAGTGTTCCTCGCTCCCCCCTTTAGCAAGGAGGGAGTGAGTCACCCTAAACAAGGCAGCTGGGCGAGAATCTGCGGACGCAATAAGAGCGGAAAAATAGGATCGTTTTGCCGCCCTTATCACCACTAAATAAGATCTGATGTAAATTCTTAATAGTGTTCGGTCAGATTCGGTTTTGCTGGCCCTCCAGCAGCGCTCCAGACGTCTCTTCTGGCGTTTCATCTCCCGGAGCTCCTCGGTAAACCAGGGAGCTTTCCGGGATCCACTGCCATGGAGAGGTCTCTTAGGCGCAATTCGGTCTAAAGCCTCTGATGCTGCAGTGTTCCAAGCGGCCACCAGGGAATCAGCCGAATTGTGTACCAGGGTTTCAGGTATTTCCCCAAGTTCCCTCTGGAATCCTTCCGGCTCCATTAGGCACCTGGGGCCGAACCACCTAGTCGGTCCCGCCTCCCTGCAGGGGAGGAATGGGGCTGCGAAATCCAACCTCAGTAGGAAATGATCTGACCATGACAGTGGGGTGATGACTATGTCCCCTATCTTCAGATCATCTCTCCACTGCCCCGAAAGAAACACTAGGTCGAGTATGTGACCACCCTCATGAGTCGGACCCTGGATTACTTGGGCCAGGTCCATGGTTGTCATGGAATCCATGAACTCCTGAGCTACCCCAGAGGTTTCGCCAGCAGTGGGCAAGTTGAAGTCCCCCAGCACCATAAGCCTAGGGAACTCAACCGCCATGCCGGCTACTGCCTCGAGCAGCTCAGGCAGGGCCTTACCTACGTAGCTGGGAGGCAGGTACGTTAAGAAAAGGCCCACCTGCATCCCTAAGTCCAACTTCAGAAGGAGCGTCTCACACCCAACAATCTCCGGGGCAGGGATCCTACGAGGATGCAGACCTCTGTGTGTTATTATTGCCACTCCTCCCCCCCTTCCCTGGGGTCGGGAATGATGCTGCACTGAGAACCCATCTGGGCATATCTCAGAGAGAGCTACTCCTCCCTCCTGGCCCAGCCAGGTCTCAGTTATACAAACCAGGTCTGCCCCCTCCTCTGTGATTAAATCATGTATCAAGGGGGCTTTGTTGATGATTGACCTGGCGTTAAGCAGCAGCATCCTGAGCCCAGGGCCCTGAAAACCCTGGTTGCCAGGTACTCGGGTTGAGCAAGATGGAACCACATCGGAGGGGCCAGAACCAGGGATCGCTTGTAAGTAGCGAGGTCTCATTCCCCGAGAGCGGCCCACCCCTCTGCTCCCGCCATATCTGCCTCTTCCCATTATGACCGAGATGTTCCGGCTCTCATCCCCTCCAGAGACCCCCTCCCCTCCCCTGCTGGTCCCCCTCCCTTCCTGCAGGCCATGCATACCTTCCTCACTGAGCCAGGTAGTAGAGAGTCCCCCCTCCGCTTCTGTTTCCACACTCAGCAGAGGGGGGCCAAACCCCAGTCCCTGGCTCCCTCATTCTAACAAACCATTCTTCTACAATCTAAACAATCGTTCAATCACTCCTGACAAGCAAAACCCATATCAACCATACCGCTTCCGGGGGAAATCCTTTTAAAAATAGTTAATAGTCAATAATAGCGCCAAAGGGGAGGTATATGTACAGCCTCCAAGCCAGTCAATATTAGTTCTTTGTCCTTGCCTTTCACCACAAGATCTACAGTAATCATTAGGGGTTTCCACAACAGTCTGTAATTGACTACTGCTCTCCCCCACAATGTTGGTAATAATCAGAAATAAATACAACTAAATCCAATAAAGCTTACTCCTTTCTAAATCTGTTAAATCCTACAGCCTTATTAAGATTGATAAAGGCATGGTTGCAGCTTTAGCGGTATACCTGGGAAAGGTATAAAGAGCACAAGGCCAACTGAGGAGGCAGTGAGACCATTTGCATTCAGGGACGTGTCTAGAACAAAGGGCCTCCCAGAACAGTTTTGATTTTTTTAATAATTATTTAAAAATATTTAAAAGATAAATAAACTCATACACTTGATGTTCCTTCCGATTCTCCTTAGCTAAATGCACTGCGGCTTCCAATTTTGTTGGCATTTGTTGAGATTTTTCCAGGAGGGAATCTCCCCATTAATTTGATTTGATTCAGATAATTAAAATACATGGATGAAAAGTATCTGAACTGGTCATGGATTTGGATGTATTTGGTTTGTAAAACCAATGCATACATTTCTTGAATTAGTTTGATATCTAAATTCATAAACAGGTGAATAGTCACACAAACCTATTTGTCTCCCAGACCATAATTTTCAACAGCTTGCATCAATGATAGGATCAAGTCCATATTAGGGTATTATACTGATTTGAAATCAAGGGATCAATCAATTTATCAAATATTAGTATACAAAGGAGTCAAAGAAAGTGGTCATATGAAGTCAAGATCCCTTCTATGACACTTGATATTTTGTCTAATCATGCTGCCCAGCTCCCAGTCCTCTAAAAATCTATAAGCATATGTATCTAAATTTCCAGGATCCCAAAATGTTATAAGAATACTATAACATTGATTGCCACGCTTATCCTACGGGTTTCATGGTTTGGGGAGGATTTCAACTCTGATCCCACAGATTACTGGCCAGCATTCTTACTGGATGGAATTTTTCTTTACTTGTTGATTAAAACCATTCTCCCAACAATCTTGTGAAGTCAGTTAGCTGGAAGCATATTGACTTAAAAGCATAGAAGGCACTTCATTGTGTAGTAGGAATTTGAAACTCATTCTCCTTGGGTCCAGCTGTAAATCCAAAATCTAACCCATGGTACCCAATAAAAGACTATTTCTTAATTAAACAATTTCCCATATACTAGAAGTAACAGGTATGTTACTCCCTGTTAATGAGAATAGCTTGGGCACCTATGGGAACAAGGAGTAAGAATGTCAGGTAAGCAAGTATATCAGGCATCTAAAATTATATTCAAGGGAGACTTCATGTAAATTGTATTGCACAGAATTCAAATGTTGCGTTAAAGCCTATTTTGGGGAATTGGTGGTATTCCAGGTGTTCTTGAACTACAATTTCGAGTATTCCTTGCCATTGACTCTGCTGGATGAGACTGCAGAGAGTCATATGCTAAAGAGAAAATGTACATCTAGATACCTTACGGCACTCTCTACTTCTTCACACTGTTTTCACCCAGGCCTCTAGCGAGTGATTGAAGGCTCCCTTTCTTCTTTTTCTTCATTCTCACCTGGGTTTGTTATCTCTGACACTTTTACCCCCCCCCCCCACCTTTCTTGGTTTAAATTTGCAAATTGCAAACTGTCAAAGAGTTGCTGGAGTCAGGCAGCATATAAATTCGATACATTATTATTAAGGGTCACATAATCAGTCAGATGTTTAGACTTGATTTGGCAATTTTACCCACCTCTTGAGTCTTTCCCAAGACCCTGGGATAGGCATATGTTGTTCTTTAATAATATTAAATGTATAATCGCTGGATGTAAGCTGTTCCAAATAAAACTGCCTTTTGCAATTGACTGATGATGATTTTGTCAAGGTTGATGGTATTCAAGTAGTGCTCCAGATATTTTGGAATTGCACCCAAGATGTTTATTAGTACTGGTATTATCTTTGTTTTCTTTTGTCATAGTTGTTCTATTTGCAGATGTTTGTATTTTGTGGTTTTCCCCAGTTTTTCTCTCTTCTATTCTGCTTTCTTAATAATGCCATGTCCACTATCCATACTTTTTTTTACCTTTCTTATCAATAATAAAGATTATTGATAAGAAAGGGATATTATGTGGCAGATGCTTGTCTGTTTGAATCCTAAAGTCCCAGAGCACTTTAGCTTCTTCATTTGCTATTACATCGTCTGTTTGATGGACCCGCAAGTTCTTGCTTACAAGCAAATGGTTTTTCTTGCAGGTCTTCCAATGTGCCATTATTACTACTCTGTCATGCCATTGTTTATAGTCAGTCCATGTGATCTTCTTGCAGCAGCTAACTAGGTGGTGCACCGATGATGTTACCTTGTTTGTAAGGACACATCTGCAAGAAAACCACCAAACTCAGAGAGCACCAAGTTGAACTCTGAGCTACAAATATTCTCTTCTCTAGGTGGTCCATTGTTTTTTCAACTTCTTTGCAGAGGTGGCACTTGGTGTTTGTTGTTGTCTTCTCAATTCTGGCTTTGTATGTATTTGTTCTTAAAGCTTGGTGTGATGCAGTCGGAATTGGCCACTCTGTCACTTTCTTCAACTTTCTTGCTGTTAGCATTGCCAGGTCATGTTGTTATTTCCTTTGCCTACTATGTTTTAATATATTGGCCATGTAATACTTTGCCTTCCCATGTCTCTATTCTTCATTTGATCTTTCTTGTAGTCCAGTTTGATTTCTCCAGCACTCAGTAAGCCTTCATTGTATCAACAGTAGAGACCTTCAAATTACTAGGTTCCATCATATCTCAAGACCTAAAATGGTCATCTAACATCAAAAACGTCATCAAAAAAGCACAACAAAGAATGTTCTTTCTGCGCCAACTCAGGAAGCTCAAACTTTCCAAAGAGCTGCTAGTACAGTTCTACAGAGGAATTATTGAGTCTGTCATCTGCACCTCTATAACTGTCTGGTTTGGTTCTGCAACCCAACAAGACAGACACAGACTTCAGAGGATAATCAGAACTGCAGAAAAAACAATTACTGCCAACCTGCCTTCCATTGAGGACCTGTATACTGCACGAGTCAAAAAGAGGGCTGTGAAAATATTTACTGACCCCTCACATCCTGGACATAAATTGCTTCAACTCCTACCCTCAAAACGTCGCTATAGAGCACTGCACACCAAGACAACTAGACACAAGAACAGTTTTTTCCCGAACGCCATCACTCTGCTAAACAAATAATTCCCTCACCACTGTCAAACTATTCACTAGGCTGCATTACTATTACTATTAGTTTTTCTCATCGTTCCTATCACCCATCTCCTCCCGCTTATGACTGTATGACTGTAACTTGTTGCTTATATCCTTACGATTTATATTCATATTGATTATTTCCTGATTGCTTACTTGAACTGTATGACAACCATTCTTGACAAATGTATCTTTTCTTTTATGTACACTGAGAGCATACGCACCAAAGACAAATTCCTTGTGTGTCCAATCACACTTGGCCAATAAAGAATTCTATTCTATTCTATTCTATTCTATTCTATTCTATTCTATTCTATTCTATTCTATTCTATTGTATACTAGCTTCAGTGCATCTTCTTCACTGTCCTTCAGATATTCTTCCAATGCCCTTTTTTCTTCTTCATCTCCCTGTGTACTTGCAACATTCCATGCCCACCTATTTTCCTTAGTAGAATCTATCAACATCACTGCGTGGATGAAGTGGATCATTATTCCCATTTCTAAATGGTTGCTTAGCAGGAACGGGCTTCCTAATATGCAGACCTATGGTCAAAGATCAAGAATGGAATACAATTATGAGAATGATCTGAATGGATTGCCCTACTTCTGAAGGCAGGTGTGAAAGAATCACATGGGTGAATATTCACTGATCAGAAATTTCAAAGGGATAGCTATGTTTGATTATTATTGCAAAACCAACACTATTTTGGTACAATAAAACCTTAGCAATTATTATAGCAAAAGCTTTTATGGACTGTAGCCCACTTCGTTAGGTGTTGTAGTTCATGGGAGTTTATTTCAAAATAGCATCAAGTTACTATTAGAGAACCTTTGTTTTAATCTAAGGGAAAAGGCCCTTGCATCTGCTACAGTAATCCACAAGGATAAAGTTTTAGAATAATCTTTTCAGTGGTGGCCCAGGTTTGGAGAATATTTAGTGAGTGTTCAGAAACCTTTCTGAAATCTGAAGTCAATAGCACATTTCAGAATTCTACCACATGTATTCAAATGTGCCTTTATGTGCAGTACTGCACTTTTATTTGACAATAAAGGATCCTGAAAATGGCAATATTCATCTCTACATATACTTCATTTCAAATTTACTAGTTTTTCCTTGTTCATATTCCCTACTGAAACACACATCCAGGCCATTTGCCTTCTGATTTACTATCCACTTGGAAGTAGACAGAGATGGCTGAGGCTTAATAGCAAGTAGGGGCATAATTTGTACACTCCCACACTTACAACAGAGATACAGGAGTTTAGGATTACATGCAGTAACATACAGTACATACTCTGTTAAACCTTTTTCTCTCTTTTTTTTGGGTGGCTTCAAGTCAGTGTTGACTTTTGGCGACTGCCTGGAGAAACTGTTGCAGTTTTCTTGACAAGATTTTGGAAATGGTTTACCCTTGCTTCCTTCCTAAGACTGACAGGGATTGGCCCAAGGTTGTCCAGCTGGTTTTGTGCCTAAGTTTGGACTAGAACTCAAGGAGTCCTGATTTCTACCCTGGTACCTTAACCACTATTGTGGCTCTTTCTTTTAACCTAGAAAAGCTTTATTATTTATTATTATTCAGGCATCACATGCACTCAGGTCTGTGTTCTCACACTTACAACTTTCCCTACTGTGAATTGGCTAAGCTTATATGGGGTACTGGAGGAGACAGGGATGCCAAAATCTAGTGGTAATGTACATACATGATGAAGTTCCTCAGAATGGGATCTCTTATATCTTCCTTTTAATTTGTAGCCAGCATCATCTGCCAAACATTAATTTCCATGTCACCCCAACCTTGTGTTGACTTGTTAGGTTGTTGGCTCAAACATAACTTGGTCCATGGCAACAACTATTAACTTATCTCTGGTTACTGTTTTCTGGTACTTGTCTGATCTTGAAGGATTGTTTCTTCATCACTTATCTTTGGTATTTGTATTTGTATTTTTTTGTATTTGTTTTATTTGTCAAGCATATATGATTATAAGCAAAGTTTAAACAGTAAAACATGATTGAATATATATGTAATAGTACAAGCATGAATAAGAGTAAAAGAGGTAAGAATATATGGGTACATTAGGACAGGAACGGTAGGCACGATTGTGCGCTTATGCACGCCCCTTACCGACCTCTTAGGAATGGGGTGAGGTCGATGGTAGCTGATGTCCTGGTCTGGTGGCTTCCTTTTCTTTCCCCTCCCTCCTCTGTATGATCATGTTTTTCTTTAAATTCTGTTTCTCTGTTTATCCCAACATTGTATTTCTTCTAACAAAATGTACAGGATCAGGCAATGCTTTCTGAAAATATACCTTTCTATCATTAAAGATCCCAAATTACTGCCTCTTTGTGAATTTTCAGTTTTTGTTCTTTTTTTTGTGTAAGAGAAAAGAAAATCCCAGTAGGTAGCATGTAAATGCCATATGAATTATGAATTACTGATTATATATCCACCCACTGTGACAAATTGAATTAACTGAGATGACTTCAGTGGATATGCTTTGTCATTGTGATGGAGGCAGGAGGATTCCCCATGGCAGATTCAATGAGCAAGTTATATGTTTAAAGAAGCCCTCACCAAAATTACTGGGAAAATTTACATCCAGCCTTCCCATGGCATCCATCCACCACCATCACAATCCCAAATATAATAGGGAGGCTCTTTAACTTTGCTTTTTTCCCTCCAAGATGCTTTGTTAAATTCTCCCCATCCTACATATGAATCTATTTCCAAATCTGGACAAATTCTTGTGAAAAAAACATGGCATTTAATCTGATTGCACTGGCTGAATTCAACAGATTTCTATACTTATGACAGAGAGGATTGTATCATATACTCTGAAAGTGCAAAAGACAACTTTATAAAATGAGTAATGTGTGTGTTTGTGTGTGGGGTGGAGGGAGGGACAATCCTAATTCGGTATCCTAATTCAGAACACACAGGAAATCACATCCAGGTTTGTAAGAGTTAAGGATCCAGAGCTCTTTGCCTCAAAGTCTTTCTTCAATTGTTGAATTTTTGTCTAAAAAAAAAATCACATTTTTCCTATCCTGTTTATGAGGATATACACCATGTTTCCCTGAAAATAAGACCCTGTCTTATATTTTTTTGAACCCCAAAATAAGTGCATGGCCTCATTTTTGGGGAGGTCTTATTATTTTGGGGTGTGTGGAGCAAGACGGGGCTCCTCTTGCAGTCTTACTTGATTTCCAGCTCTGTCTCCCTAACCCTAACCAGAGAAAATGGCAGGGACCGGCTGCGCATGCGGTTAAATATTTTCGGGGAGGGCTTATTTTCGGGGAGGGCTTATTTATTTATTTATTTATTTGTTTGTTTGTTTGTTTGTTTGTTTGTTTGTTTGTGACATTTATATACTGCCTCACAGTGCAAGCACTCTCTAAGCGGTTTACACCAGTAAGCAATGTATATTTACATTGCCTCCAACAATCTGGGTCCTCATTTTACCTACCTCGGAAGGATGGAAGGCTGAGTCAACCTTGAGCCGGTGAGATTTGAACCGCTGACCTGCGGATCACAGTCAGCTAAAGTGGCCTGCAGTACCCCACTCTAACCGCTGCGCCACCTCTGCTCTTTTTTTGGGGGGGGGAGGGCTTATTTTTTATTTTTATTTTGGGGGAATGATTTATTTTTGGAGGAGGGCTTATTTTTGGGGATGTCTTATTTTCAGGGAAACACGTTATGATTAAAAAAAAAATAGAACCAGATAAGATTTTCATCCATAAACAGAGTTGGCATCTAAGCCAGCTCTGTCTATGGAGATTCTCAGTCATCCAGGTCGTAGTTGTCCCAACGGTGCTTTTTAAAGAGGCAACTGGACTGTCCAGAAAGTCCAGTTGCCTCTTGAAAAAGCACCTTTGGGGTGAGCCAGCTGTGACATAACTGGGGAAAAGAAAGGAAATAGCTAAGGGCTAAACCAGATCAAAATTTTGCCCTTACCCAGCCAGTTATTCTCGTTTTAAGGCAGGGCCTCGTCTGATCCAAAGAGGGTCAAACTTAGCTGGTGCCTTTATCTTCAAGGCCCCTTGTAGAGTAATGTTATCTTGACATTTTAATTCTGTTCCTTTCAGGCTTGTGATTTAACAAGGAAGCTGATTCCAAGTAGAGCCCATAAACCATCTGGGAAGCTCCTCATTCCCATGTGGAAGGAATAATTCACCGGCTGCTGGGTAAAACAAAATTGCCTTTGAAATACAAATAATGTAAAGGTCAGTTATATGAACCAAATTTACCTTTTGTCATCCAGGATGGAATGAAAGAGTCTCAACCCAGCTTCTGAATAGGCCTGAACAAGATGGCTGCTGAGGTAACGCAAGGGTTCTTGCAGATTCAAAGTAGTGCCACTCAGCAATCTGCTTATTGAAATTGTGGCTAGGTTTACTTGTCATAATTGCTTCACTTTCCTCTTTAAGTGATTTATCTTGTGAGATAGCAAGAGAAATAGAACGGGGAAAAAAAGACTTTGGCTTTAATAGTAATGTCACAAGCAAAAAAAAAGTTAAAATATCGTTTATGTATTTATTGATTTTTATGACTAGTCCATTCTTGGATTAGTGACTCTGGTGGCTAATATAGGATGAAAAGCCCAAATGAAAAATGAAAGAAACAACAATGAATATTAGAATGTTGCCTGAGAAGAAACCCAACTCAAATCACAAAAAGGTACAGAATCACATCCACAAATACACTGAAGCTCCAGATCCATGCCTGAGCAACAGTTTGGTCTTCAAAATCCTACAAAATATTGGGGCAAAAGAATCTCAGGAGACAGGGTAGGCATATTTCCTGATTCCCACCAGATATCACTGTTTAATAGACAGGATATGGAGCATGCCGGCTTTGTCTGATTAAACGGGACCAGGCAGAAACAATCAGAGATGGTCACGCAAATATGGAAGTTACAATTAGACAAACTACCATGCCAGATAGGAAGAAGAGTTTTTCACATGTTCACCACACATAGGACTCCACTGTTTTTAAAAATGGTAGGACGGATAATTCATAGGGTTGCAAATCTGTTTCTGCCCAACCGGATGCATTTGAAGATGAACCCTAAACTTCTGAAAGGGGTGTTTCCTAGTGAATTTAATCACCTCTCTCTTTTCTTTCTTTCCCTCTGCAGTTTTATTTTTTCCTTTACTTCATCCTGCTTCCAGATGTTCCTTTCCCTTCCCCTTCCTTGCTATTGTTTTCTTTTGCTTCACACGAGTTCTACTTTTTTTCTTCATTTTTGCTGTTCCTGATGGAAGATTTGGGAGGGGTGTGTGTTAATATATGACTGTGAGTGAATGGTTTGTAGGAGGCACAGAGAAGAGTTAGTATATGCAAATTGGGGATTGTTAATTTTAAATGGGGTTTCTTATTTTATAGGCAAACAATTTTCATCAGTATTTAATTGATGATGATTAGTTTTCCTCACCCTGCTGTATTTGGACTAAGGCTTCTGGCAAGTGCCTCCGCATCTACACACATATAAATATGATACACACTCACATTTATTGAGGAGAAGAAAATTTCCCTACGAAATTGCTCAGTGTTTGTTAGCGCACAGCAAGGGACCAACTCCATCCTGAAATATCAGTCCTAATCCATCAGATCAGCCATGGCATATATTTTTGATGGGCAGCATGGTCTGCAGTTGCCATTCTAGTCATGGTGGGTGATGTTTCATTCCCCTCACATGACAGGTAGGCCCACCTTCTGAAAACATGCCAATGTTGTTAGCAGCTCAAGCCAGTGACATCTTTGAAAGCATCCAAATCAACAATACATCAAGGTCTGGAGGCCAGGTTATCATCATGGACTGGCATGCGCATCCATTCTGATTGCTCAGCTACAGCACGACCACCACACTTAGCTACTCCCCGTACAAGCTCTGTCTTTCTCCACTTGAAACTGTGGGCCAGAGTAAGCAGAATTATAGTCTCCTTTGCAGTAAACAATATTTGCCCAAAACGTCCAGGAGCAGCTGTAGCACAATAGTGAGCCTAAACACTGCAACAGTGAGTCATGAGGAGGAGCCAGGTCTATGGACTCCATTCAATGTACCAGACAGACAGCATGGCCAAAAACTGCAGATAGACACCAGGTACAATATAGAATAACAGAGTTGGAAGGGACCTTGGAGTCTTCTAGTCCAACCCCGGCTCAGGCAGGAAACCCTATACCATTGTGGACAAATGGTTGTTCAGTCTCTTCTTTAAAATTTCCAGTGTTGGAGCATCCACAACTTCTGGAGGCAAGTTGTTCCACTGATTAATTGTTCTGTCAGGAAATTTCTCCTTAGTTCTAGGTTGCTTCTTTCCTTGATTAGTTTCCACCCATTGCTTCTTGTCCTGCCTTCAGGTGCTTTGGAGAATAGCTTGACTCCCTCTTCTTTGTGGCAGCCCCTGAGATATTGGAACACTACTATGTGAGAGTTCTGAATAGTCCTATACATTTCCCAGGAATAGCAAAGGGCACAAGTTGAACACACCTTGAGCATGTCCTTTTCTGGACCAGGAGGCCCTTAGGGCAGTCATTTGTGCTTTTATCACAGCACATATGGATTATTGTAATATATTCCATATAGGAATACTCTTGAAGACCATTGGACGTTGGTCCAGAATGCAAACAGAGTTGCAAGTCATACAAACCCAATGAAGTACCTTAAATTAACACCTGATAAGGTCATTTTAGAAATTAGAGTGGAATAAAGAATAGAATAGAATAGAATTTTATTGGCCAAGTGTGATTGGACGCACAAGGAATTTGTCTTGGTGCATATGCTCTCAGTGTACATAAAAGAAAAGATAAGTTCGTCAAGAATCATAAGGTACAACACTTAATGATAGTCCGGGTACAAATAAGCAATCAAATCATATTAGGAAGCAGTCAATATAAATTGTAAGGATACAAGCAACAAAGTTACAGTCATACAGTCATTTGTGGGAGGAGATGGGTGATGGGAACGATGAGAAGATTAATACTAGTGCAGCCTTAGTAAATAGTT
Source organism: Diadophis punctatus similis (assembly GCA_023053685.1). Lineage (NCBI taxonomy): Eukaryota > Metazoa > Chordata > Lepidosauria > Squamata > Dipsadidae > Diadophis > Diadophis punctatus. Next base: position 119,454,503 of record JALIGW010000002.1, read on the forward strand.
TGACAGTGTTGAGGGAATTATTTGTTTAGCAGAGTGATGGCGTTCAGGGAAAAACTGTTCTTGTGTCTAGTTGTTCTGATGTGCAGTGCTCTATAGCATCGTTTTGAGGGTAGGATTTGAAGCAGTTTGTGTCCAGGATGTGAGGTGTCTGTAAATATTTTCACAGCCTTCTTTTTGACTCATGCAGTATACAGGTCCTCAATGGAAGGCAGGTTGGTAGCAATTGTTTTTTCTGCAGTTCTGATTATCCTCTGAAGTCTGTGTCTGTCTTGTTGGGTTGCAGAACCAAACCAGACAGTTATAGAGGTGCAGATGACAGACTCAATAATTCCTCTGTAGAACTGTATCAGCAGCTCCATCTATCAGAAACACCCTTCCATTACCAGTGATCCTTACAGAAGGGCAAAGGAAAAAGAGAGCAGTCATATTGGAATCCTTGGTCTTAATGGGACATCATTGGAGCAATGGTGGGGAAAGGTTATGGAAGTGGCTGATCCATGGATGAAATGGGTCTTCAGGCAAGTACTCAACTTTTGCAGGAGGGGCATACCAAGCATAGTAGTCAATCAGAGGAGAGGCTGTGCCTAAATCAGAATGAAGTACATTAGGCCAATTGGTGTTAAGAGTTGAAGATAGATCAGCTGAAGACAAAACTTATTTTTGAATTGGAGCAGGAAAACACTGGAAGAGAATTGTTTTTTGGCTTAGTAGATGGAAGACAGTGCTGGCTGTTCCTACCATTAGAAGTGGTGGAAGTTCTGTACTGGTGATGGGGCAAGCAGAAAGTGTGGTTGAGTCTATGGCAGGGGTGTCAAACTCGCGGTGTCACGGTGGCATCAGGTGACGTATCGGGACTTTTTCCCCCTTCGCTAAACCGGGCGGGGCCGGAGCCAGCATGTAAAGCATCCGGCCCGCGGGTCGCGAGTTTGACATCCCTGATCTATGGCCTCCTCTGGATCCTGCAAAAGCCAACAGACCAGTACAAAAATTACTGCTGTTTTTTGCAAGTGCTGGAAAAGCAGGCAAGTCAAGTTTCTGAGACAAGTAAAAGATGCTTCACAATGATGCTTCACATAGCCTAATCAGTTAACCAGTGCTACGCATTGTGGTTAATTTATCCTTCTAATATTGTGTAATATATCTTTTGGTTATCTTGTAAGAATGAAAAATACATAAAAAATACATAATACACAATGCCTTAGGATAGGGATTTATAAATTCTTCATTGTCTACTTCAGTTCAGTGAAATGCTCTAGGTTTCTTTCACTTTAGGCAAATAATATGAATACAATAGGGAAGGAAAAATATTTTGTTGCTGATGAATACAAGGGTTAACTGTCAACAAAACTTGTACAATGGTGAGGATTGAGAAAAAGCACTAGTGACTATGTAGAACAGGGTTTCCCAACTGGAAAAAGTGCCAAATATGTGGATTTCAACTCCCAAAATTCCCTAACATTTATTTGTTTGTTTGTTTGTTTGTTTGTTTGTTTGTTTGTTTGTTTGTTTGTGACATTTATATACCGCCTCACAGTGCAAACACTCTCTAAGCAGTTTACACCAGTAAGCAATGTATACTTATATTGCCCCCAACAATCTGGGTCCTCATTTTACCTACTTTGGAAGGATGGAAGGCTGAGTCAACCTTGAGCCGGTGAGATTTGAACCGCTGACCTGCAGATCACAGTCAGCTAAAGTGGCCTGCACTCTAACCGCTGCGCCACCTCAGCTCTTGGGACATGGCCAATGTTGAGAATTCTGGGTGTTGAAGTCCAAAGTTGAAGCTGGAAAACAGTGAATGAATAGACAAATATTGTAAATTCATTTTTATTTTTACTTTAAGAACAGCTATCAATCTTGTTGGTTGGACTGGGGCACATACCTCAACCTAATATTTTCCAGTTCTGACCCAGAATAGATAGCTACAGTATTTGAAATGGAATCAAGTCCAAATTCCTTCATTCTAAGAACAACTTTACTGTCTCTTTTACCACTTCGGGTGTTGAGGGAGATACAAAGTTCTGGTTCATATTCTTCTGGTGGCCTCAACCATTGTTAATTGATGTTGCTGTAGTGTTTCTTTGATGTCTCTCCATCCTCTTCAGCGTCTGCCTTGTGTTTTTTGACCTTCTCCTCTTTTTGTATATGCCTTGGTTGGTATGGAATCCCAAGACATTCTCTCCAGGTGAGCAAACTACTCACCTTTCTGTTTTTGTATGTAGTGTAGAAAATGGTTCTATGCCATTTCTTTCTCTTATGGTCTCATTTCTGATTTTATCTTTTCTGGTCACTCCAGCAGCTTTTCTAAAAACATCTCATTTCCGTGGTGACTAACTTTCATTTATGTTTTATTGGAAGTGTCCATGTTTGGCACTGGTGACATAGGGCGGGGATGAATATGCTTTGTATGAGATGCTTTTGGGGCTGATCATTACTGCCATGTTGTAGGAATGGAGCTAGCTGTCCCAATATTTGGTTTGCCTTACTGCATAGTACAGGGGTCAGGAACCTATGGCTCGCGAGCCAGATGTGGCTCTTTTGATGACTGCATATGGCTCGCAGCAGGGGTGAAATCCTCCCGGTTCGCCCGGGCCAGTCCTTCGGCGTATAGCCGATGGAACTGGCGGCGGTTGCGGCGCGGAGCTTCTCCTGCCCGCTTTCCCGTCCCGGCTGAACACAATCACCGCTTTCCCGTCCCGGCTGACCACAATCATTTGGGTTATTTTTCCCTCTGTGCATGCGCGCGCATGCACAGAGGGAAAAATAACCCAAATGGCGGCGTTCAGCCGGGACGGGGGGAGCTAAAAAACGGCCATGGCCACATCCCCGCCGTTCTCCAGCCAAGCGGCTGAAGAAGCCTCAGAGCCCCGCCGCCAACCTGCGTCTCCTGCTGGGAAGGAGCCTCTGTCGCTGTCTCTCGCGGGGTTCCAGCTACCCGACTGAGTCCCTGACCGCGGCACCGGCAGGGTTAATGCGTATGGGAGAGGAGAGAGAGCGCTACCGCCGCCGCTGCTACTTTCACCGCTCCGATATTTCTTTGGTGGGCGCGCGCGGGAGGGACCATGGAGCAGAGGCGCCCGGCAGCTTAAGGCAAGAGGCGGGTGGGAGACGCGGGTAGGAGCCTATCGCCGCCGCCGCCACTTCTGGCATCCCCACGCCTCTCACCCCGCTCGCCGGGTGCCTCTGCTCAGCGGTCCCTCCTGCGCAGGCCCACCAAAGAAATATTGGAGCAGCGAAAGTAGCAGCGGCGGCGGTAGCGCGCTCTCTCCTTCCCTCCCTGCAGCGCGCTACCGCCGCCGCTGCTACTTTCGCTGCTCCAATATTTCTTTGGTGGGCCTCCGCAGGAGGGACCGCTGAGCAGAGGCACCCGGCGAGCGGGGTGAGAGGCGTGGGGATGCCAGAAGTGGCGGCGGCGGCGACAGGCTCCTGCCCGCGTCTCCCACCCGCCTCTTGCCTTAAGCTGCCGGGCGCCTCTGCTCCATGGTCCCTCCTGCGCGCGCCCACCAAAGAAATATCGGAGCGGTGAAAGTAGCAGCGGCGGCCGTAGCGCTCTCTCTCCTCTCCCATACGCATTAACCCTGCCGGTGCCGCGGTCAGGGACTCAGTCGGGTGGCTGGAACCCCGCGAGAGACAGCGACAGAGGCTCCTTCCCAGCAGGAGACGCAGGTTGGCGGCGGGGCTCCGGGGCTTCTTCAGCAACCCACCCACCTACCTCGCTTGGTGCGGTTCCCCGCACTTGACGTCTTGGAAGAGGGCTGGGCGAGGGAGAAAGGAGCCACGGTGGGGATTGGTTTGCAGAGAGAAAGAAAGAAAGAAAGAAAGAAAGAAAGAAAGAAAGAAAGAAAGAAAGGAAGAAGAAGAAGAAGAAGAAGAAGAAGAAGAAGAAGAAGAAGAAGAAGAAGAAGAAGAAGGAAGGAAGGAAGGAAGGAAGGAAGGAAGGTAGAAGAAGAAGAAGAAGAAGAGAAAGAAAGAAAGAAAGAAAGAAAGAAAGAAAGAAAGAAAGAAAGAAAGAAAGAAAGAAAGAAAGAAAGAAAGAAAGAAAGAATCATTACCAATGCTATGATGGAAATCACCAACTCAAAGACAAATATCACTTTGGAGCAAGGAAGCTGCTACAGCAGCAACAAATTAAACAGCACAAAGACAGGGATTCTCTCAATATCCCATTGTCCCTATTGACATTTAGTTGAATTCACTTTTAAAATATATTATATGGCTCTCACTGAAATAAATTTCCAAATTTTTTGCTTTCATGGCTCTCTTAGTCAAAAAGGTTCCCGACCCCTGGCATAGTATGTTAATCTATTTGTCCATTTTACCACCCTGGGTTAATGTTGTTCCTAGATATTTAAACTTTGATACTTATATCATGCTTGTTCCCTCTACTGTATTGCTGTGTTTAAAGTATGCATTTTTCTTCCAATTGTCATTACTTCTGTTTTCTCTTTGCTAATTCTTATATTATTTGTCTAGAGGTGCCTCACAATCAGGAGGTTGTGAGTTCAATCCTAGGTAGAAGCAGATGTAGGGTCTGCTGCTTGGGCAGGGGGTTGGACTAGATGACTGCAAAGTCCCTTCCAACTCTGTTAAAGCTGAGTCATACAAGATATTTTTGCCGTTTCTTAGATGTACTTGCTATCAACAAAGCAGTTGGACAATTTCTGTCACAACCAATGGATCAACGCTCGATTGATTAAAAAGAAAAGAAAAGACCCTGCTCTTGCAGGAGAATGCTAGGAAGACGAAAAATGCCGTCTAAGTCACATTTCTTTTCACTACTTAGCAGGGTTGTCCAAGGTTATTCCAAGGTTTACAGCTATCCTGGACTCATTGGGAAATCATGAGATAAAAAGTCATAAATGTCCTGGGGCCTTTCCCTTATTAATGGCTCCAACTATTAATCCAGATTAGCTATTAGTACAGTGCCAACATCTATCTGACAGAAAAATGTTCCTTTCTCTGCAAAAGGGAGCTCTCTTTTCCTGCTCATTCTGTGAGGTTTTGGAGTTTTCCTTATTGTTGCAATGTACTTAAAGTGCTGGTGTGGTGTTATATATATATATATTTCTCTGTTACATATTTGTTCATGACTATGCAGTTGATCAAAGGAAGTTTCAAGAGCTGAATTCCAGTATGATACTTTCCTTTATACAGAGGAATTATTGAGTCTGTCATCTGCACCTCTATAACTGTCTGGTTTGGTTCTGCAACCCAACAAGACAGACACAGACTTCAGAGGATAATCAGAACTGCAGAAAAAACAATTGCTACCAACCTGCCTTCCATTGAGGACCTGTATACTGCACGAGTCAAAAAGAGGGCCGTGAAAATATTTACAGACCCCTCACATCCTGGACATAAATTGTTTCAACTCCTACCCTCAAAACGTTGCTATAGAGCACTGCACACCAAGACAACTAGACACAAGAACAGTTTTTCCCCCGAACACCATCACTCTGCTAAACAAATAATTCCCTCACCACTGTCAAACTATTCACTAAGGCTGCATTACTATTACTATTAGTTTTTTCTCATCGTTCCTATCACCCACCTCCTCCCACTTATGACTTTATGACTGTAACTTGTTGCTTGTATCCTTACGATTTATATTGATTGTTTATTTGAACCCCATGACAATCATTAAGTGTTGTACCTCATGATTCTTGATGTATATTTTCTTTTATGTACACTGAGAGCATATGCACCAAAGACAAATTCCTTGTGTGTCTAATCACACTTGGCCAATAAAGAATTCTATTCTATTCTATCTATTTATGAACCTCATTGGAAGCCAGGAAGGCTGTGGACAACTGAAGACAATCTGATACATGCCTTTGATTATGTGCACCGTTTTGACTCCTAGCGACCACATAAATAGCAATAGCACTTAGACTTATATACTGCTTCTAAGTGGTTTACAGAGTCAACCTATTGCCCCCAATCATCTGGAACCTCATTTTACCAACATCGGAAGGATGGAAGGCTGAGTCAACCTTGAGCCGGTCAGAATCAAACTGCTGGCAGTCGACAGAATTAGACTGCAATACTGCATTCTAACCACTGTGCTACCATGGCTCTAAATAGATTTTCTCCATGAGAATCTGTCCCTAACCAGTTTTATCAGCTCTTCCAATGGTGCACTCATCACCACTGTAACTGAGTCCGTTCACTTTGCTGCTGGTCATCTTCTTCCTCTCTTTGCTTCCACCTTTTCCAACATTCAAGCCTTCTATAGAGAGCTGGGTCTTTACATGATGTGTCCCAAGAAGAATAATTTGAGCCTGGTCATTTGTGCTTCAAGTGAGAACTCTGGATTGATTTGTTCGATGATTTACTGTTTTGTTTTCTTGGCTATTCACAGAATTCATAGGAGTATTCACTCAAAAGCATCAATACTCTTCCTGTCTTGGCACGCCATAATTCAGGAAAGTCCAGAACACCTCCTCCGTAGAAGAATTGCAAAACGTAACAAAACCAAATGCAGAAGAATGTTTTGGGTTAGCTCTGCAATTATTCCTAATTGATCTTTGAACTAATATTTATCCAACCTGATTTTAATGGTCTGGTGAAAAGAATTCCTTCAGCCGGTGTCTTGTAAAATAACAAGCCATCCTCAGCGCCTCACTCTTCTGTTTTGTAAGTCTATCCCTTCCTGTTGGAAGCCTTCCTGTTTTATATTAAATGGTGCTTTCTGCAAATGAAAAGCATCTTCTCTTGATCCTGGTTTTGGTTTCCTTCCAGAAATCTAAGAAGGCATTTTTCTCTCTCCCACGTCTGTCCATTACGAATGGATTTGCTTTCAAAATTCATTATTGACTCCACTATAAACCATAACCGATCGGCTCTTAACCTGTTGTAGCAGAGGACACTTTCAACAGTTTCTTCCAAAATATAGAATGTGATTCCCTTCATAAGAACAGAGGAAGCTTGGAAGATGGGAGCCTCTTGTCTTGTCCTGTCTTTTCGCTCTGCATCTTGTCATCTCTGTTAGGCTTTTGACACATCTTAGAATCAATATTATACAATTGCCCCAGACTGACAAGAAGGATGGGAGGGCGGGACTCGCTATCTCTCTGCGTGTTTGTGGATAAAGGAGATGGAAGGCCATTAACATCTTGATATATCGTGCCTTCTCCTTAGTTTGGCTAAGTTTTTAAATTTCATTGCCGGATGCTAAAGCTTCATTTGTCAAAGCCTCGGGGTGCTGTTTGAAGCGGATTTCTTAATCCTGCTGCAAGGAAGAGTCATTTTAATTGAAGGTTGGGGGCACAGCTAAGGTCCCATATATTTATTTTCCTAGCTGGGTTCCTTGATTTTAATGATGATGTGACAGGCAGAATCTCCACTTCCCTACTCTTTGATGTTAAGTGGGAAACTGCAGCTAATAGATTTCCAACTGTCAGTTGGATGCCTGAGACATACAATTTTGGTCAGGAAGATGTAATATTGCTAAAATAGACGACAAAGCTATGGCGACAGCCCCTGTAGCTTCATTTTGGCACATACCTGCCTATTTATTTCAAGCGTTTTTCCCCCCTCCCAGGGAGTGCTTTCTTTGTCTTCTGAAGCTATTCCAGAGTAAACAAGCCATGAATCAAGTTCAATATCAACACTGTCTGACCCCATGGAAGTGCAGGGCAAGGGATTCCTTCCAGGTACTTGTAGATCAAATCCATTAAAAAGTATCTGACAGAGACATTTACTTTTGAATGGTGTGCTCTCTAGATTTAGAGATGAAGAATCTAAATTATTATACACATGAGAATGTGAACTCACAGCTGCTGCCAGTTCTTCGCTGGTGTTGGCCTTCACACATATCACGTTCCTCCCAGGAACTTAGGATGTTGTAATGTGTAAGTGTAGTATATGTGCAGATCCAAGCAATGTGACCTTTTGCAATTGGCAGAAGGAAACGTTTTCAATATGCAGGTTTTTAAAAGTGGCGTCCAAGATTTTTTGATATGGTACCCAATGTGCCAGTAACTACTAGAACCACCATGGCCAGTTTATGCCATAATTTTTCAACTTTGATTTTCAGATCTTGATACTGTGTGATCTTCTCCAATCTGTCTTCTAGACTACCACCCCTGGTATTGCCAGATCAATTGTCCATACTTTCTTATTTTCAGCCATAGTTAAATCTGATATAGTTTGAACTTTGTTTGCTTGTATTCAAAAATCCCACAATATTTTAACCTGCTCATTTTCAACTATTTGTTCCCACCAGTTTTTCATTACTGGCACATTATAATTTTTACATACTGTATGTACCACTGAATCATTCTGGCAATTGAGTTATATCATTGTTTATAATCTATTATTATAATTATTTGGGCTGAGAAGAGAGTGACCGGCCCAAAATCATCCAGCCAGCCTCCATGCCTAAAATGAGACTAGAACTCACAGTCTCCTGCTTCATAGATCAGCAACATAACCATTACAGAGAACCGCATCTCAATTTGCTTGGGAAATTGGTTCAAGGGACTTCTATGCTTCTCTTACTCCAGATTTGTAAGCATACATTTCATTGTGTATTTCAGTGTTTATCTTAATATTTTTTTTGCTTCTTTTCCTCTCTTGGGGTGAGTGAAATCCGGAAGTTTATATCCTATAGAAAAATATACAGAACAGGGAAAAACTACTGATCCAACTTTAGTTGGAGTAAGATTCTACATACTTTGAATTAGGCAAGGGTAAAGAATTTTTAGCCCTACAAGTATTGCTCACTCCAATAGCCCCAGCCAGGTCAGCCAGGTGATTGTGAGTGATCTGTATTTATAATCCATCCTAAACTCACCCAGAAACCTAACTAAACCCACATAACAGCTCTGGAACTTTTTTGAGTACCAATACTGGAATCCAGAAAAAGCCACAGTGAAGTGGCTGAAAGAAAAAAAAATCCTGGTGCCAGCATACTGTATTTCAAAAACTGGCAACTGCAGCTATATCTCAGTTATGACTAATTTGATGGCATATTGATGGCTATGAGATGAAAAACAAAAGCAAGAGCAGCAAACCTTGAGCAGAAAACTGCTTTATTGATTGGGCTTATAAAAACAGATTATGCAGTGATCTAAAATGACAGTTGATGCCTCATCCATAACTCTTCGTTTAATTAATTTATGCATTTAATTGAGGCCCATAAGACAGAAGGTAGATTTTCACTGCATAGTAGCAATGATGGCGGTGTTTTTTCTTCTTCTTCTCCTTTTACTTTTGCTGCCTCAGCTTACAGAATTTATAGGAATGAAAGTAAATTAGACAAGAAAGCTGAAGCATGACTAAAAATATTGTCTTTCTGTATTATTTTTCTTTTGGACTTAAAAAACAACAACAGCTCTAGGAGCCCACAGTCTAGCTGCTTCACGAAGTAGTAAACTAGAATGGGAAGGAGGATTTCTCAATTTCTTTCTTGCCTGTTTATTCTAAAAATACTCCCTACTGGGGTGGAGAAAGAAAACATGAGGTAAAAATTCAACCATGCCTAATCCTTGGAGAATAAGTATTTTCAAACTCTGTTGCCTAGAACAGAGGTCTCCAACCTTGGCAACTTTATGATGTGTGGACTTCAATTCCCAGAATTCCTCAGCCAGCTGGCTGAGGAATTCTGGGAGTTGAAGTCCACACATCATAAAGTTGCCAAGGTTGGAGACCTCTGTTCTAGGCAACAGAGGTCTCCTCTGTTGTGTTGGCAACAGAGGTCTCCTCTGTTGTGGAGTTGAAGTCCACAAGTTGTAGAGTTGCCAAGGTTGGAGACCTCTGGGCTAGAAGCTTCAAAGCTCCCCCACGGAAGGACTGGTTGCGGAGAGAGGGAAAGAAGCTGAAGGGAGGTGGCCAAAAGTTGAAGAAATATATGCTATATTCAGGACTTTGGCTAAGCCTTTCAAACTCCTCCAGCCCTCCAAAAAGGGGCCATTTGTTGGAGATTCATCTCTCCCGTCTGGTCATCATGAGCTTCTTCTGAACTCTGAAGGAAGGTAAAAGGCGCAGGTATCCCCAGGAGATGGTTAACAAAGTCAAGGTTGTGGGGAGGGCATCAGAGTGTAATGCATCAAAGCTCTGCTCCATGTGTGTCACATACAGAAAAACAGGCAGAGGATTGATCTCAATTTTGTGGCTGCAATCTTGGTTGTTTTTTTAAAACAATCTAGCAGAGAACCCTATCAAAAGGACTTTTCCTGAACTCTCCCTAAGGTTCCTCTGCGGCAGGGATGGGTTCTAACTTACCTTGCTGCTGGTTCGCTTCCTCCCGCACCACGTGGCTTTGCACGCAGGCGCATGCGCAGTCCCGAAAAATCCAAAATAGATAAATAAATAAAAAAGCTGAAAACAAAATGGTGACCGCATGCATAATGCCGAAACTCGGCTTCTGTGCAGGCTCACAAGAAATTTTTTTAATTTTTTTTAAAAAATAAATAAAAATAAAAAAATAAATTCAAAAATTCACAAAAGAGATGGCAGCGCCCACGGACTGGCACTGACCAAACTGGTTCCATGATGTCATCATGATGTCACCAGTGGGTCACTACCGGTTCGGGCGAACCAGTCCGAACCGGGAGGAACCCACCTCTACTCTGCGGTATCAATCAGAGTGACGCCAGAGGTCATTCAAACCAGCCTTCTCATTGCTTTGGGGCAGAGTTGGCTGCTCCTGCAGAGCTTCCACTTACACAGAGCTTCCACATGGCTTTGCCTTGTCAACACAGCAGCCATTGTGGCATCATGCCTTTCCTCCACCCCAAGTTTGTGCGAAGTCTCTTGTCAAAAAGTTCCTGCCATGTTTAGCAACACTGGAAAACAAAAGCTCTTCAGGAATTTGCTTTGTCATCTCATCAAACTCTTATCAAAGTGTGGAAGTGCAACATAGAAGCTGTTCCGGAAGGACAGAGCATGGCAATGCCTATCTATCTGATCACAGAGATGATTGTTTCACAACCAAACATCTGAACTAAGCAGCTTTCGCTTTGACGGCTTTAGCAGTTCCATTCCTGCCCCCATCCTACCATATATAACGGAGTGAAAGGACAATCTGTCATCCTTTTTTTTTCTGGTGTGTTTCATATACATATTTAATATATTTTGCTGTTCGGCGATATATGAGACTGTATTACTTAGCCATAAAAATCTCCAGGAGATGTGCTCGTCACTGGTTTGGAAAATTACATTAGCAATATATATTCCATCTGTGTAGCGACTTGGCCCATTACAAATTTATGCCCTTAATAAATTTTGTTCTTGAGACTGAGTTGGTTTCATAGGGGAGGCTCCCAGAAGTAGGGGGAGAAGAGGAATTCTGATCTCCGAACAATAAACCAATAAATATTATGTGTTCCTCTCAAGTTTGCTAATAAAACAAATTGATTATTTGCCACCTTAATTCTGGATAAGAGCGGGTCTTAATTGCTTTCATGAACAAAACTTTTCCTCCCCCTTCCCATTTTGAAGCTTCTTCCCCCTGTTTTAAATTAGTTCATTAAGAATGAGCATCTATTATTTAATAGCTTAATATCCAAATATTGCCATGATAACCAAGCCTTACACGGGAGTCTCAGGTCTGCATAGAAATGTACCAGTGGTTTCATTAGCAGGCCTGATTAAATAAAGATGAAAGAGAAATGGATCTCTATTAGCAGAGGGGAGGAGGGTATCAAGGAGAGACGGCATCAAAGGAAACTTTTAATTATGTGACAGATTAAACTTAAGTCCAATATAAGCTTTGCCCTTTGCCCAAGCATGCAGTATCTCCTAGTTTTGGGGGGCAAAACAGAAACCCACTGATAGTCCTTGACTGGTTGCTTAGCAGAAATTATGAGAGACCTCTCCAGAGCTACTTATGACCTGGTTCCAAAGTTACAACAGCAGGAATAATAGAATAGAATAGAATAGAATAGAATAGAATAGAATAGAATAGAATAGAATAGAATAGAATAGAATAGAATAGAATAGAACAGAACAGAACAGAACAGAACAGAACAGAACAGAACAGAATCAGGGGTGGGTTCCACTTACCTTCGCCACCACTTTGCATTGCGACGTTTCACGCGTGTGCGTCCCTTCGGGCGATTTGGCTTCCGCGCATGTTCAGAAGCAGGAATGAGCCTGAAACATAGCTGAGGAGCTGATCAGCTGTGCTTCGGGTGAAGAAATAAATGTCAAATTCACCCGCGGGCGGGCGAGCCATTTTTCAAGCCGCGGAAGGGGAAAAAGATGGCGGCACGCATGGACCGGCACCAACAATGACATCACCAGCGGGTCGCTACCAGTTTGGGTGATCCGGTCCGAACTGGGAGGAACCCACCCTTGAATAGAATAGAATAGAATAGAAGAATAACTTTATTATCACTTTGAATGTATGCTAATCGGCATACATTAAAATGAAATTGCATTGCATACAGCTCTCAAACGGTCACCACCTCCAATATACCCTACATAAACATGACTAACTAACTAACTAACTAACTAACTAACTAACTAACTAACTAACTAACTAACTAACTAACTAACTAACTAAATAAATAAATAAATAAATAAATAAATAAATAAATAAATAAATAAATAAATAAATAAATATGCATATACCCACATATATTATATGACACGGAGAAACAACACAGTCTAGTTTGGATGTGTACATGTACATGGCGAGAAAACTGAATCTTGTGAGTTTACCAGATGGATGGCATAAAGAACAAAACTTTTCCAGAATCTGGTAGTCCTGCTATAAATACTTCGAAACCTCCTCCCAGAGGGGAGCAACAGAAACAGACAGCTGTCACATGATCGCATTTTGGATGCTTGGCAACAAATCCACATTTACAACCACTTGCATACATCCTGCAGTCATGTGACTGCGATTTGTGATGTCCTCCCCACCGCCTGGAAATTGGTGTTTATATCTGGTTTTCAGCCAAAGCTGCCTATTGTCTAAAATGGGTTTGTTTAACAACCCTGGCATTCACTTAACAATCGCAGCATTTGCATAATGACCAACATAAAAAGGTAAAATCGGGCATGGTCATGTGATGATCCACGTAATGACTGGCACAACGTACAACTGTAATTCTGGGCTCAATTATTGTTGTAAGTGGAGGACTTCCCTCTATAAGGCAGCAAGGGGGGGGGGATAAAGGCAGTTAGGAATGAGCAATGGGCAGTTGACACAAATGACAACATATTCTGAAATGCAATTGTTATAACAAATTTAATTGTCATGCCCTCTTCTTGGGATGTTTCAGCTTTATGGTTCTGAGATAAAGAAAACGGTAGTTCTCTGAAAATTCCCAGCAATTTACTAATCTACAATTACTGGGATTTATTGGTGAAAGCCAAGCCAAACAACAAGGAAAGCCTGAATAAAAGATTGGAAAATACAGGGAAGGCATCCTCCCTGTTTTGAGGTTTTGTGATGTATGATGTAACATATTCAGAGATTGACAGAGAGAGTGGGAATGATGAGGAATCTTATTCAGGAATTTCATCCATGGGAGATGTGAACAGAGGTGAATCAGAAATTCACTTAGAGAAGTGTTTCTCAACCATGGCGATTTTATGACCTGTGGACTTCAACTCCCAAGATTCCCCGGCCAGACAAGAACTCCACAGGTGTTCAAGTTGCCATGATAGTTGGCTTAGAGAGCGACCCAGATGAAATAGTATTTTGGAGATAGCAGTTATCCCTCACCAGTAACTTATACCAGGCTGCTGGAAATGGGAGGAACACTCTGGTGGATTGGTGGTGGGTGAAGAAGTGTGCAATATTCCCATTAAATGGGATTTCCCACTAACTTTCCCATGCATGAGAAAAACGCTTCAGATCCAGTGTGAATGTACATGCTCTACACCAGATCCAAGGCATCATTCCTGTTTAGGGTCTGAATATTGCACATCTGTTAATATAAAACTTCAATGCGTCTTAAGTGGCAGAATGGGAAAAGCCAGCAAGGAAAGACTTATCTTAATGAAAATAATTGTTCTACCAAGTTAGGAATCAATAATGAACTCCTCATTGTCTATGGGGCACCTGGGGCACCAATTGATGGGCAAGGCATCTATTATCAGGCAACAATGGCTAAATTTAGCCACAGTTTGGCATTGGTTATCTAAAACTGAAGCACATGTACCGGTATATTCTTGTTTTCCCTTAGGTAATTCAGGTAACATTGCTCCTGCTTCTTCTTGGCAATTGGTTAAGCATGTTGCTCCAAAATGGATTTTGGTTGTTAGAGACCACCAAGTCCAATCCAATGGCAGAACTAGGATCCTAACTGTTGACAGCATCTGCTATGCAGCTCTCACATCTCTTCCAAATTCTAGCGTAATCTTGTCTCCTCTACCTATTTTCCCTGTTGTTTATTATTGCTTTTACCAATCACAAAATCCTTGATCAGTGTAAAGGCTTCAGCCAGTTTATATACTGCAACATAAAGTTGGGCTGCCAAGATTCTGCCTCAGGGACCAGAATGTCCTGGAGTTCATCCAAAAATTTTCCTAAGGGAAAACAACAAGGGCAAAACGTGGGTGTCTTTCCACCTAAGAGATTTGTCACAAAGAGGAACAACTCAACATAGAAATTGCCTGCATTTCTATTCCTTAGAGTTGATGTTCGTCCATCGTATTTGAAGAGGACCTTGACATCTATCAATTGGGGAGGATGTCAAGACTTGCGCATGAATTGGTGAGTCAGCCTCACTCTCTTTTCCCAGATTCTATCTTGCTCCAAGTAGCAGGACAAGAGTCAAGACAGTTGGAGATGGGCTGGGCGCAGTGGTTGACCAGGGCGTCTTTCGTGTCTTGCCGTGCTCTTAACGTACCACATCACTTGCAGAGACCGCCTTCATGACCGTTGTCCTATTCTAGTAGGTTTCATCCGCTCAGTCCGCCAGAATCTGTCTTCACATACTCGGGATAGACAAGTCCCTATCTCACCGAAGGTCGATGACCCAATGGCTACTCTCAACCTGGTTTGGCCAGCCTGTCGAAACTGTTTCCCAGGGTGTGGCCGCTGCACATGCTACAGCTGCTAGGAGCCACAGGTGAGAGCTGAGTGACAGGTGGGGACCAAAGGCGAACGAGCTGCCCTAAAAGCTGCCCTAAAATGAGCTGCCATAAAAGGACACGACATGCCCCTACACTAGAGGTGCTACCTCTCCCTGAGCACCCCATACACCCCTTCCTTACAGTTAAGGTGATGCACAGTCAAGTGCCTTGTCTGTCATGTATAGTCATTTGTAGCTAAAGCAGCCCCTTGAAGAATAAGTAGAGTTCACCCAGGTAGGATATCCATGGAGATATACTTATTTTATAATCCATTATCATAGGACGGACTATCTATCTATCTATCTATCTATCTATCTATCTATCTATCTATCTATCTATCTATCTATCTATCTATCTATCTATCTATCTATCTATCTATCTATCATACACACAGATATATATCCAATTTATTCATTTGTTCATCACATTTCTACCCCACTCATCTCACTAAGTGCTTTACATAAGAAATATCTCATAGTATAAAACATAATTAAGAGATAAATAAGAACAAAGTTAAAAACAGAATTTAAAAGGTCAAGTTAAAGATATTAAAAGTTAAAAAGGCGGAGAAAATACTCTCACAACATCAACCACCCACAAAGTCACATCCCACTCTTGAACCCCATGCCAATTGTAGGAGCCAGGTTTTCAGAAAGCCAGAAGATGGGGATGGGGGGCTGCCTCGCCTCTGGGGTTAAGATGTGCCCAAGGGGTGTGGGAAGCAGCAGAAGAGCAGCAGCAGAATCCTACCAGTCAAAATTCTTTAACTGACAGGATATGCAACAGGCTGTCCCTCCCTGACTGGGTTGGATGGTACAATGTAATTGGTACAAGACAATTCCCCAAGTAGATATATTCCTCATATATTTGATCTAATCGTGGAGTAGATCCATTGAAACTAATAGGTTTTAATCTATCGTACAGTAGCTAAGGGAAGTTTTGCTCCTTTTTTTCAGTGCAATTAAATTTAGATCCAATGATTGTGGTCTCTGCATGACAGAATTTTTTTCATATAAACAAATTGTTACAAAGACATTTATTACATTCCCAGAACCCAAATCATATGCTTGGCCTATTCAGAAGTACAGTAAATCCCACTATGTTTAGAGAAAAAGTACTCCAAGTACACCATGGACCTTAAGTTTAGGATTGCAATGAATTTCCAAAAAATGTATACGAAAGCAATATGCCAGTTATTGTAAACCATGAATATTGGTTCTTTATAAACTATGGCTCCCTTACTATGAGTAATTATCATCCTCCAGTTCTATGTGTTTTTTTAATAGTTACTTTTTAATTATGACTTTTTAAATGTATTGTTTTTTAATTACCGGTAAGTGTTATGCGCTGCCCAGAGTCATTTTCAAGTGAGATGGGAGGCTATAGAAATATGATCAATACAAAGTTAATGAAATAAAACTGGTTATTATCTATTGCTGTTTTAGAACAAGCAATTTTAAAGCCATGATATCTATCTGTGTTCAAAACCACTTCCAGTGTTCTTGGGGTCTCTTAATTATATATTTATTTATATTACTTATTATTTATATACTTTATATTATATTACAATTACCACCAACCTGCCTTCCATTGAGGACCTTTATACTGCACGAGTCAAAAAGAGGGCTGTGAAAATATTTACAGACCCCCTCACATCCTGGACATAAATTGTTTCAACTCCTACCCTCAAAATGACCACTATAGAGCACTGCACACCAAGACCACTAGACACAAGAACAATTTTTCCTGAACGCCATCACTCTGCTAAACAAATAATTCCCTCAACACTGTCAAACTATTCACTAAGGCTGCATTACTATTACTATTAGTCTTCTCATCGTTCCTATCACCCATCTCCTCCCACTTATACATCTCCACCCTGTGTCAGTTCAGTGAAGCAGTTGATGTAATGTGCCGCTGCCTGGACGATGTGTGGATCTGGATGGGAGTGAATAGACTCAAGCTCAACCCTGACAAGACTGAGTGGCTGTGAATATTGCCCCCCAGGGATTATGTCGACTGTCCCTCCTTGGTTCTTGGGGGAGAAAAATTGACTCCCCCAGAACGGGTTCGCAATTTGGGTGTTCTCCTAGACTCACAGCTAAAATTGGAGCAACATCTTTCAGCTGTGGGTAGGGGGACCTTTGCACAGATCCGTCTTGTGCACCAATTGCGACCCTACCTGGAGAGGGAGGCTTTGCTCACAGTCACTCATGCCCTTGTCACCTCACGGCTGGACTACTGTAACGCGCTCTACATGGGGCTACCCTCAAAGAGCATCCGGAGACTGCAATTGGTACAGAATGCAGCTGCGCGAGCTGTGGTGGGTGTGCCGAGATACACCCACGTAACACCCATTCTCTGCCAGCTGCATTGGTTACCTATTAGTCTCCAGTCACAATTTAAGGTGTTGGTTTTGACCTTTAAAGCCCTACATGGCTCAGGGCCAGATTACCTTCGGGACCGCATCCTACCACATATCTCCCTACGACCAGTTTGGTCCCACAGAGTGGGCCTCCTCCGGGTCCCATCAGCCAAACAATGTCGGTTGGCGGGTCCACGGGGGAGAGCCTTCTCTGTGGGAGCCCCATCTCTCTGGAACCAACTCCCACCAGAGATCCGGACTATCCCCACTCTACTGGCCTTCCGCAAAGCTGTAAAAACATGGCTCTTCCGGCAGGCGGGGTGAAGATCAGATTCCCCCACGAATGAATGTTCTTTTTAAAATTACGAAATGTTTTTAAATTTTATGTACGATATATATTGTTCTTATTCCTGTTGTACGCCGCCCTGAGTCCTACGGGATTGGGCGGCCTATAAGAACTTTTAATTAAATTAAATTAAATTTAATTTAATTATGACTGCATGACTGTAACTTTGTTGCTTGTATCCTTACAATTTATATTGATACTGATTGTTTCCTGATTGTTCATTTGTACCCTATGACTATCATTATATCATGATTCTTGATGACTGTATCTTGTCTTTTTTTTATGTACACTGAGAGCATATGCACCAATCACACTTGACCAATAAAGAATTCTATTCTATTCTATTCTATTCTATTCTATTCTATTCTATTCTATTCTATTCTATTCTATTTCTAATCTAATCTAATCTAATCTAATCTAATCTAATCTAATCTAATCTAATCTAATCTAATCTAATCTAATCCAATCCAATCCAATCCAATCCTATCCTATCCTATCCTATCCTATCCTATCCTATCCTATCCTATTCTATTCTATTCTATTCTATTCTATTCTATTCTATTCTATTCTTCTATATCTGAGCTTGTCGCAGTCAGTGATGAGATTAAGTAGTAGTCCTGAAGTTACAACAGCAATTGGGACCTGGTTTCAGGGCATAAGTCATTAGAGTCATAAGTTAAGGCACTCACATGACATGACCCAATTTTATGACATTTTTGCAGCAGCTGTTAAGTGAATCATTGCAGTCATTAAGCAATGGTTATTAAGTGAACGCTGCATTTGTAAGTTCTTAGGAATGGGCATTTTTTGTTGAAAGCAGAAAACATTGCAAATTGCGGTCATGTGACTGTGGGATGCTACAATCAGTTGTAAATGTGAGCTGGTTGCTAAGCACCCAAAACATATTCATGTGACTGTGTGTGTGTGTGTGGAGGCCACAAGAGTTTATGATGGTCAGAAGTGCTTTATGGGCCATAAAAGACCCATTCCAAGCCCATCACAATTTCAAGGATTACCTGCAAGCCTGAATTATATATTGAAAGGACAGCTCTCTTTGGGGGAAATATTATGGCTGGGGTTTTTGGGATGCTCTTTTCCACTGTTACTGTATAATCCATGGGTATTCGTGGGAAGAAAGGTTACCCACTTACAGACATTCCACATTATTGAGTGGGACTAAAAGGTGTGGGGGGAATTGGACCATTTGAAATGTAAGAATCAAAGAAAACGATCTGAAGTTTTGGTAGTTGGCCTGGAAGAAAGAAATGATGAGTTATTGAGAGCGGGAACTCTAGGACTATGTTGTTGTTTAGGGGAATTAAATTGCTTTAGAGCTGGGCTAAATGAATTTGGACTGGACACTGTACTTGCTTTTAGTAAACACACCTTCAAACAAGGTTTTAGGGTGGAAATAGGTAGAACTGGGACAAAAAAAATGGTTTGATTTAATATTTGTAACGGAATCATAGAATTAAAGAGGTCATTTAGACCAGTGGTTCCCAACCTTGGCAACTTGAAGATGTCTGGACTTCAACTCCCAGAATTCCCCAGCCAGCGAATGCTGGCTGGGGAATTCTGGGAGTTGAAGTCCAGACATCTTCAAGTTGCCAAGGTTGGGAAACACTGATTTAGACTATCAAGTCCAGCTTCCTATTCACAGCAAAAATCCAAATTAAAGCATTCAGACAGATGGCTTTCTAATTTTATTTATTTATTTATTTATTTTTATTTATTTTGTCAAGCATGTATATGATTACAGGTAAAGTATAAACATTAATATGAATATATAATAAGTACAAACATGGTTTTGAGTATATGATATTTTTTGAATACAAGGGGACTTTAGGACAGGGACGGTAGGCACGCTGGTGTGCTTATGCACGCCCCTTATAGACCTCTTAGGAATGGGGTGAGGTCAATGGTAGACAGTTTAAGGTTAAAGATTTGGGGGTTTGGGGAAGAAACTACAGAGTCGGGTAATGTATTCCAGGCATTGACCACTCTGTTGCTGAAGTCAATTTTTTTGCAATCAAGTTTGGAGCGGTTTACATTAAGTTTGTATCTATTGTGAGCTCGTGTATTGTTTCGGTTGAAGTTGAAGTAGTCTTTGACAGGCAGGACATTGTAACATATAATTTTGTGTGATACACTTAGGTCAGATAGTAGTTCTAAATTTTCTAGGCCTAAAATTTTGAGTCTGGTGGAATAAGGTATTCTGTTGCGAAAGGAGGAGTGCAGTACTCGTCTCGTGAAATATCTCTGGACATTCTCAATTGTATTAATGTCCGATATGTAGTGTGGATTCCAGACAGATGAGCTGTATTCGAGAATTGGTCTAGCAAATGTTTTATATGCTCTAGTTAGAAGTACAATATTACCAGAGAAGAAGCTACGCAAGATTAGGTTAACCACTTTTAATGTCTTCTTAGCAATGCTGTTGCAGTGGGTTCTGGCACTTAGATCATTAGAGATAAGTACTCCAGAGTCCTTTACTGAGTGAGGATCGTCAACAAGGTCATGATCATCTAGTTTGTATTTTGTGTTTGTTGGAATATTCATGACTGGGAGAGCCATGTGATTGAGTCAGCCAATCGGGCTGAAGTGTTAATTGAGCATGTCCAGAAACTTAGCAAGAAGAAGGGCGTGGTTTACTCTGTCCACCATTATACTCCAGTATGAAAACATCTCAACATGTGATCTGAAACAAAGTGTGGTATTGTTAATGTTTTATTCTACTTATAAAGAAGTTATTTGAATCAGCAAAATGCAGTTATCTTTTGAAGCTTCTGATTTATTGCGTAACTCTGACAGGTTATGGGCCCAGAAATCACTCAAGAAGTAAAGTTAAAACTGCATTGTAATTTAAAGCTGATAAGAAGCTGTCTGTGTTGTTAAAGGAACAGGCAGAGAAGAAAAATAAAGCAGGATGGCTGCTGCTATGGAATTTAAAGACAGTCCAATACCTAAATTGGGGAAGAAAAATTATTTAATTTGGGCTGCAAAAATGGAATGTTTTTTGAAAGCAAAAGAATTATGGGACATCGTAGCAGACCCCCCACAAGTGCTTGGAGCAGCAGATCAAAAGGCTCATGACAAAGCTATGGCTTATCTTCTGTTAAGTCTGGGGGATGATCAATTCTTAAATGTAGCTGAATTAAAGTCTGCAAAAGAAATATGGCAGAAATTGAAAGCAGTACATGTCAATGTTTCTGCGTGTAATGTGGTCCAACTTTCAAGAAAGCTTTTCAGAATGAGTTTGCAGACAGGAGATTCTATGGAAGATCATTTAATGAAAATGCAGTCTAATTTTCTAGAATTGGAGCAACGTGGAGTAAAGTTTCCAGAGTCCCAGAAAGTTTTATTAGTGTTAAATAGTTTGGATCAGAGCTGGGAGACTGTGTCAGCTATTTTTGAAAGTAAGCCAGAAGCAGATTTGAATTTGGAGGCTTTGAAATCGTGTTTATTGAATGAATATGAGAAAAGGCTTTTCAGCCATGCTGATGGAAAATTCCACAGGCAGGGGCCCAACAAGGAGTACAGTGGAAACTTACAGCAAGTCTCCAGCAAAATTTTCCACAGGCTGCCTATCTCTAGCAACAGCCGAGGTGTCTGCAGAGATGAGGAGAGCGGAGGCAGGAGAGATCAAGTTACACAGCAACAATTCTGCAAGCAAGTTAAGAAAGCGTGTTTCATTTGTGGAGAAACCAATCATCTGCAGAAAAGCTGTACACAGAGAAGAAATATGCAAGACAAGAGACATTATTTGCAAGGACAGATTGCAGTTGCAAAAGTTTGTTATAATAACAATAGAGACAAATGGTTGATTGACAGTGGGGCTAGTCAAACAATTGTTAATAATTCTGACTTATTTTCCAGATTTTTCCCAGGAAACCATGAAGAAGTGGCCTTAGCCAATGGTCAAAAGGCTAAAATCATTGGAAGAGGCGATGTGCAAATTCCATATTTGGACTCCAGGTTTACTGATGTGTTATGTGTACCTGAAATGGAACATAATTTGTTAAGTGTGTCTAGTTTAGACAAGCAAGGTTATGAAACCACATTTGTTAATGGGAAGTGTATCATCCAAAGAAATGGGAATGTTTGTGCACAGGGCATAAAAGAGGATAATCTTTATGTATTGCAGGGACAAAAGGTCCCACATTGTTCCCAGATATTTAAAAATGTAGCAGAACATAATTCGTGTGTTCATCTTCTGCACAGACGACTTGGTCATGCTAATTTTAAGGTTGTTCAACAAATGAAAGAATTTGCAGAAGGATTAGATTTGAAGGGATGTAAGGCATATTTGGATTGTGCAGTATGCAAAGCATCGAAATCCAAAGCATTCCCAGTGAGCAAGTTTAGCACAAGACAAACCACAAAAGCTCTAGAACTGGTGCATGCTGATTTAATTGGGCCTATGCAAGCCAGTTTGGGAGGAGCAAAGTATGCGCTGGTCATTGTGGATGACTACAGCAGGTTTGGGTTTTGCTACTTACTTAAGAGTAAAACAGAGGTGCTACAGCAATTTAAGCAATGGTTAAGTTTTGTAGAGAGAAGGTATAAACAACAGGTATGTCAGTTGCAAACTGACAGAGGTTCTGAATTTATGTCAACAAATTTTCAACAATGGTTGAGACAATTGGGAATAAGACACAGGCGCACAAATCCTTACACACCGGGAGAGAACGGAGTGGCTGAAAAGAGGAATGGTGTTTTGCAAACAATGAAAGACTCATTACTGGAGGATTCTGGTATGAGCAGGTCATATTGGGGTGAAGCCATACTGACTGCCAATTATTTAGTAAATAGGCTGTGGAGTTCATCCATCAATAATACTCCATATGCAATGCTATATGGGAGAAAGCCTTCTCTAGCACATTTAAAAATATTTGGAAGTACTGCTTGGGTACATATTCCAAAGGCAATCAGAAGAAAGGGACAACAAAAGGCTAGAAAGCTCAGATTTGTGGGCTATGAGCCAGGCTCAAAAGGGTATCGCTTTAGCGATGGAAGTAAAAGGATAGTGATTTCAAGGTCTGCTAGTTTTGCAGAACAAAATTGGAACAGAATTGATGCAAATTCTGAAAATGTCTCACTTAGCGATGGTGATCCGCTTAGCGACGGTGATCCACTTAGTGACAATAACTCATTTAATGATGGTGAATCATTTTCTGAAGGTGTCTCTGTTCAGGGAGGAGAGTCTGAACAAGATATGAAGCCAGAAAAGCTTGAAACACAAGAACAGGCAATGCCACGTAGGTCAGAGCGTAGGAACAGAGGGGTTCCGCCAGACAGGTATTCTGCCAGTAAAGTTAAAGTTAAAGTTTGTAATGTGTGGTATGAGCCAAGAAACTATAAGGAAGTATTGGCATTACCAAAAGTTGAACAAGAAAAGTGGAAGGAAGCCATGGATAAAGAGATGAAATCCATGGGAAATCATAAAGTGTTCACATCTGTGACTTTGCCACAGGGTACCAAGGCTGTAGGATGTAAGTGGGTATACAAGAAAAAGGTATTACCCAATAATGAAGTACAGTATAAGGCAAGATTGGTGGCACAAGGTTTTTCTCAATTAAAGAATGTGCACTATGATGAGGTGTTTGCACCAACTGTAAAAGGTGAGAGCATAAGACTAGCACTGGCATTAGCATCAGCATACAGGCATAGAATTTGGCATTTTGATATAACCACTGCATTCCTCAATGCTGAATTAGAGGAAGAAATTTATATGGTTCAAGCGCCAGGGTATGAAAATAAAAAGCCTAACATGGTGTATAAATTGAACAAGGCTATTTATGGGCTGAAGCAGTCAGCCAGAAATTGGAATATCTGTCTTGATACTGCATTGAAAGGTCTTGGGTTCAAGAGTTGCAAAGCTGATGGTTGCATATACACTGGAAAGTTACAAGGTGGGAATTGTCTACTATTAGCATTTGTGGATGATCTTTGTTTCATTGCAAAGGATGCATCACAAGTTAAAGAATTTGCTAATAAGTTAGAAAAGAAATTTGAATTAAAGAATTTGGGAGAAATAAAGAATTATCTCGGTGTAGAGATACAAAAAACTGAAAAGGGTTATATTCTCAGTCAAAGGAGAAAAATTGAACAATTATTAGAGAAGTATAACATGAAAGATTGTAATATTGCTCCTACACCTATGAGCACAGATTTTTACAATAGTTTGGGTGAGGACAAAAGTGAAGCCTGTGATCAGGAGATATATCACTCTGCAATAGGGAGTCTGTTATATCTGTCACAGTGGTCCAGACCAGACATAGCTTGTGCAGTGAGCATTCTAAGTCGCTTTACTGCTACACCTACAAAGTTGCATTGGATGGGTGTGAAAAGAATTCTCAGGTATTTGAAGGGAACTGTGAATTTAGGTCTTCAAATACAGGTCACTGAAGAATTAAAATTGAAATGTTATGTTGATAGTGATTATGCAAATGATGTAAAAACCAGAAAGTCTAATTCTGGAATTGTAATAATGTTTGGAGGGGCTTTAATTGGTTGGAAGTCCAGAAAATAAACAACGGTTGCTATTTCAACTGCTGAAGCAGAGTTTATTGCATTGTCTGAGTTATGTTCTGAAGTAGTTTGGTATGTACAGTTGTTACAAGATTTAAATGTAAATGTAAATGAAGCTGTAACTGTTTATGAAGATAATGCTGCCTGTATAAAAATGGCAACAGGTGACAGAGTGAAGAACAGAAGTAAACATGTGGACATTAAGTATTGTAATGTCAGGGAAGCTGTAAAAGAAAAATTGATAAGTTTACATCATTGTTCTTCAGAGGATAATTTAGCAGACATGATGACCAAACCATTGGGTGGTGTCCATTATAGGAAATGTTTAAATCCAATAGGTCTGATGTCTCTCCCAGTAATGAAGGGAGGAGTGTTGGAATATTCATGACTGGGAGAGCCATGTGATTGAGTCAGCCAATCGGGCTGAAGTGTTAATTGAGCATGTCCAGAAACTTAGCAAGAAGAAGGGCGTGGTTTACTCTGTCCACCATTATACTCCAGTATGAAAACATCTCAACATGTGATCTGAAACAAAGTGTGGTATTGTTAATGTTTTATTCTACTTATAAAGAAGTTATTTGAATCAGCAAAATGCAGTTATCTTTTGAAGCTTCTGATTTATTGCGTAACTCTGACAGTGTTCTAGTTATTTTTGCCAATGTGTAAGACTGAATATTTGTTGATTGAGATTTGAAGTTGCCACTTGATTGACCATTCTGATCAGGGGTGGGTTCCACTTACCTTCCACACCTGTTCGCATCTCAACATTTTGCATGTGCGCGCTCCTCTGCTCGTGTGCGTGCACGCATCCCCTTGTGCAATTACGCTTCCGTGCAAGCTTAGGAGCAGGAATCAGCTCAAAACACAGCTGAGGAGCTGATCAGCTGTGCTTCGGGCAAAGAAATAAAGATCAGTATTAACCCGGGGGCGAGCGGGAGGACTCTTTTTGGAGCTGCTGAACAAAAAAAAGATGGTGGCGCGCACGGACCGGCACCGGCCGATCCAGTTACGTGATGTCACCAGCGGATGGTCCGAACCAGGAGGAACCAACCCCTGATTCTGATACATAGTCAAGGTCTTCTTGAAGGGTAGTAGTATTGTCGGTGGTGTTGAATAGTTTTACATCATCTGTGATGAGGACATAGCTGCTGAGTTCGTGTGCCCATTGATATGGCTCCGCATGCCATTTGTGGCATGTGTGCCACAGTTTCACCATCACTGGCATAGACTTTCAATTCGTCCCTCAGATGAATTGCTCAGGACCTCCCTGTAAACAACATTCCTGGTTTTGCTCTCTGGCTGGAGAATGACCAGGCTGTCAGGTGAACTGACTCTGGAGCATGCCACATAGAACTTGCCATGGGAGAAACAACAGCTTCCCTTACTTGTGTTTTCCTAATGACATCTGTAAATCTTTTCCTGCGTTTTTTGCCTCTTTTCCCTTTAACTGGGGTTACAGTAGAAGGAATAGATTCGTCTGAACTGAGGAGGAAAATATGGGGGGGGGGATCTGTCTCTGCCTACCAGCATCCATTGGCATTCATCCGGCTAGCATCCTGTTAGTGTGTGAGAGAGTTGAGGGGTGTTTGGAAATTCAAACAGTATTTGCTGTGTGAGCAAGAAAGAGACAGGAAGGAGTCTGTGTGTGGCTTAGCTCAACTGTTCTGTAGTAAAGCTGCTTGCTGCCGTGAAAGCAAAAGTGAAACAAACTTGTGTTCTGCTTGTGTTTTGCATTTGGATCAGATTTCTTTTCAGGTGGGGAGGGGGGAGTAGAACTCCTTAGCATCAGAGCTTGTTAATAATAATATAAGAAATACTCATGCTCCGATGGTCATTTTAAAAAATCCTTTCTTGTGAGCACCTAGAAGGCAAGAGGAACATACGTGGCAAATTTCAAGTTTGTAGGCTTTACGGTTTTGGAGATTTCGTGATTAATGTGTGAGTGGTTTTCAATTTTATATATATATATATATAGGTATATCAAGTATTATATAAATAATACAATTACTTATAGTTATATAATATATAATATATAATATATAATATATAATATATAATATATAATATATAATATATAATATATAATATATATTAGAGCTGCTCCTCACAAGGAGACCACAGGAATTAAATGTCAAGGTTCCAAATAATGAAACCAAGCAATTCAGCACTCCAAGACTTTCAGCTTTCTCAAAGGACTGTTTTATTGAGTACATCATTTTGGCACGAATGAAAATGAAACCAGCTCTAAATATTTCCTGCGGTTTCAGTATAATTAAAGAAAAGATAATTCCCTCCCTCATGGTCCCAGGTCACATTGTTCAATTAGGTGTTCTGGCATCTCCTTGGCAATTCCCCTCAGTCTCTGGCCAGCACCTGTTGAGATGAACTTGGTTCCCACGAGATGATCAGTTGCTGTTGTCTGGGCTGACATTCCAGACTTCCCCCCCTCCCCCACTGTGTGGCAGAGAAATGGAAAGATGGCTATGGCATCTGATCCATTTCGAAGTTGACATGAAGTTTTGGTAGTTGATCAGGACTGGTGCAGCTTGGGAGGTGAGGGATTTATAATGTACCCTTAATCACTATGCAGCTTTGTGGACATTTGATAGCCAAATCTGGCCCTAGGTTCTGCCTCAGTTTACTTTCCCAATAAGCAACCGAGTTGGGAGATAATTTAAAAGCCATTTATTAGGGTACCCTGATAAAGTGGGATCTCTAAGGAGAGAGAGAACCTCGAGCCCCGTGTTACATTCCTTTTTATAGTTAACACAACAAAGAAAACGCAAGAGGAAAGTTGATTGGCCAGGATAAAAGTAACTTCCCCTTTGCATAGGAAATCAGTTACACGCAGTCAAACATATTACATATATGCATCCCATAATATCACACATGTTCATTAAAATGAAGTCTGATGTCAGAAGGGGCGTAAATTGTAAGGAAAAGGGTCATTTGAAGTTCACGAAAGAGATAAACCTGACCCCAATTTGTACTAACAACCCTTTTCTTGCCTGGAGCTAGTCTCCAGCCGGTTTATCAGTTTTAGGAATGTTGAAAGCTAATAAATCTGAACATCTTTTAAAAGAGAAAATAAATCAAATTAAAATACAAGGTTAACTATGTTAGTTAGCAAGTTACAAAATCCATGTCATGTGCCCCTCACATTTGACCAGCAAAAGCCTCACTTTCTTACATATTTTTGAATTTCATTAATTTATAACCTAAGAGAGATACATCAGTTTTTGTTTCCTAGGTGAAAACCCTTGCACTTGTCCCTGTTAAATTTATCCTGGTACTACCTAAACAATTGAGACTATGATTCCAGAGAGTCATGTTTCTCATTAATACTACTTACATGGCCAATCATTAACTTGGAGGTTTTTCTCCCCTTCTGGTCTTGAAGTGGAGGGATGGATGAAAATGCCACCTGTCAAGCCCATGAGGTGCACAGCATGATCAAGGAAGCCAGATTCACACAGATTTTTAAGAAGGGTGTTAATGCTAAGAATTAGCACTTAGAGTACAGAATCTTGTGTAGAGAGACTTGTGATAGGAACCCTGCAGCCATCTTTTATTAAAGTAGGTGCTGCTGGGACTTTTGAATCTCTTTTCTCCCGGAACATTTGCATAATGAGTTTATTTGATAAACCTTTCATGGACTCTCCCACCTGCTAATTGCTTCTGACTGGAGATACTCCTTTTCTCTTTCAGCTTCAGCAGAATTTCTTATACTTATCTGATTGGGCAGGATCTTGAGCTCCCTTCTGTGATTTTCACAATCTGTGATGCTATAATTGTGGCGTTCCATTTCATTTGTCTTCACATGTATTACAAAAAAAAAAAGGATAATTGTCAGTGGACCTGATAAGTCTCTCAACAACTTCTGTCATAGTTTTGCTCCTGGCAGGCAGCATATTTCTGAAGCTGATAAGTCCAATCAGCATATGCTTGTTTCAGTTCCCCAGGGTAGGAACTCACCAAGCACAATGACACTTATCTTTGCCTTCGTATAACCACCAATCTTTCTCCCATCCTACTTGTTTCTTTTGCTTCCTTTGCACGTGGAAGCCTGTTTTATTTGCAAGGGCCTGAAAATTATTTTTGACCTCCAAATTGAGAATATCTTCTTTTGCTTTTGGCTGTCTTCCTTCCTTCCTTCCTTCCTTCCTTCCTTCCTTCCTTCCTTCCTTCCTTCCTTCCTTCCTTCCTCCCTCCCTCCCTCCCTCCCTCCCTCCCCCTCCCTCCCTCTCTCTCTTTCTTTCTTTCTTTCCTTCTTTCTTTCTTTCTCTTTCTCTCTCTCTCTCCCCCTCCCTCCCTCTTTCTCTTTCTCTTTCTCTTTCTCTTTCTCTTTCTCTTTCTCTTTCTCTTTCTCTCCCTCCTGATTTGATCCTGATCCTGATCCTTTCTTATCAACTGTAGCTAAAATTAAGTCTCCCTTGAGTCCAGTTTACCTTGTGGTTTGCATCATATTTTCTTAGATGATGATGTAAAACTCTTCAACACCACCGACAACACTGCTATCCTCCAAAAAGACCTAGACTTTGTGTCAGAATGGTCAAACATCTGGCAACTCCAAATCTCAACCAACAAATGCTCTGTCCTACACATTAGCAAAAAAAATCAGAACACCAAATACAAGCTGAACAGACAAGACCTTGCAGACGACCCTCACCCTGTCAAAGACCTTGGAATACTCATATCAAATGACCTAAGTGCCAAAGCCCACTGCAACAACATCGCCAAAAAGGCTTCAAGAACTGTTAACCTAATCTTACGTAGCTTCTTCTCCAGTAATATCACACTGCTAACCAGAGCATACAAAACATTTGCCAGACCAATCCTTGAATACAGCTCATCTGTCTGGAACCCACTTCGCATATCGGACATAAATACATTAGAAAGTGTCCAGAGATACTTTACAAGAAGAATCCTCCACTCCTCTACTCGCAACAGAATACCTTACGCAACCAGACTTGAAATCCTGGGTTTAGAAAGCTTAGAACTACGGTGCCTTCGTCACGACCTAAGCATAGCTCATAAAATTATCTGCTACAACGACCTTCCTGTCAACGACTACTTCAGCTTCAACCACAACAATACACGAGCACACAACAGATACAAACTCAAAGTGAACCGCTCCAAACTTGACTATAGAAAATACGACTTTAGCAACAGAGTGGTAAATGCCTGGAACTCACTACCTGATATTGTGATTTCGTCACCAACCCCCCAAAACTTTACCCTTAGACTGTCCACTGTTGACCTCACCCGATTCCTAAGAGGTCAGTAAGGGGCGTGCATAAGTGCACCAGTGTGCCTACCGTCCCTGTCCTAATGTTCCCTCTTATCAGTACCCATCTTTTGTATATAAACAATGTTATATCTATGTATATTACCAACACGTACTTGACAAAAATAAATAAAATAAAATAAATAGAAATAATATACAAGTGTTTTGCCACTCTCCTCTTCCAAGATTTTACTTTTTTTTACAGCACTGGGGTGGCCTAATGAGATGGGTAGAACATTGTTCTACTTTTCTGAGATCAGGCTAGCTAGGTGAACCAAGTGCTGTCACCTGCTGAAACTTAAACAATTTAAGTGCATTCAACTACAAAAAAACACACACGAATAAATGGCAGGTTTTCCCTCCTCTGCCAAATTAAGCATTGCAATTACTAGGCCAGTTCTTGAAGGAGCAGTGGGGGCTACATTCGATGTCTACATTCGAACTGTGGATGGCTCAGAAATATCAGGCTAGGCCACATTGCTTTAGCCTCCTGTTGCCCCATTTGCCTTCTTTATAAATTTGCTAATGCCTGTAACAACCACCACAAAACCCTCCTGTCTCCATCACTTTCTTTATAAGAAAGTTGATGGTTTAACTTGCTGCCTCCTGCAAAAGCCGGAGTGAAGAAAAAAAAAAATTCACGAGTCAAGAGGGACAAGGGGAAGAGAGCTTTGACTGTGAGTATCAATAATATAAATTCATTAACAGCTAACTCTCTAATGTAGAGCCCAGACATGGTTCCAGAACTGGATCCCCAAGAAACCCTGTCCGAGATTAAGCCCCCAGTTTTGTTTATTCTTGTGGTGGGCTGGTGATTTGAAGCTTTAATCTTTAACATTTCAGATAAAATATAAATCTGCAGGGTTTTTTTTTTTTTTAAAAAAATCCAGCATATCACAAAATGAGCAATGAATAAAACTTTAACTGGTGCAGGGAGAGAGAGCTTATTTATGGGTTTCAGCTGAAATTTGTTCTGTGAGGGCCCAGAGGGGGAAATCGGTGCTGCATACAGATGAGTTTCTGGCCCGGTTTGATGGAGACGAGGTTATAAATCGTAGCTGCCAAACCCCTTCGTTCCCTCTTTTTCTTTCCCATTTCGACATTATTTTGTTTTATATATTCCTTTTGTGTTAGTTTTAACTTTTATTTTATTTACCTTGGTCTTATCAATTCTCCGAAGAAATTAAGATTCCTGAAGTCTTTGGATGACCTCATCATTTGCCATTGTATGAGAAGGGCAATGTAACAATACAGGACCATCCAAGGGATTTCTGTATAGGGTTGCTCCTGCCAGATTCTACCAAGCTTGAGATAATTCAAAAGCATCTGGACCAGTGGTGGGTTCCTACCGGTGCGGTCCACTCTATAGTACCGGTAGCAGCATGCTGGTGACGTCACAGTACCGGTGCTGTCGGTTGCCGGTGCCTGGGCGCTGCCATTAAAAAAAATTTTTTTAATTTTTTTTAAAATTTTCTTCTGCGCATGCCCAGAAGCCAAGCCTCCAGCACTGCGCATGCCTGCCTTCCTACCCCACAATGAGTCCAAGCAGGGGAGGATGGCTGAGGGAGCGCGTGAGATGCTGAAAGAACGGGAGGCAGGAGCTATCTCCATTCCCCTCCCTTCAGCAGTCCGAGAAGCCACGAACGCGCGGTGATGATCCCAGGCATTTTCGCACGTTTGAGGCTTCTGGAGCTGCTGAGGGGAGGGGGAATGGGCGGCAGGAGCCTAGGATCATCGAATGGGGAGAAGCATTCAGGCCGGACGGAGCCTCCTAGAAGAACCGCTGCTGCGGTCTTGCTGCTCCCGCTGTGGAGGGCTGCGTTGTGGGTGGGCAATGCCCCCCCCGCTTCTCTGGCAGCTGTCAAGCTCCCGAGGCCCATGCCCACCTGGTCACATGGCTGGCAAGCCACACCCACAAAATAAGCCACGCCCACAGAGTAAAAAAATTAGGAACCCGCCCCTGATCTGGACTATGTCTGGAGAGAACATTGTTAGAAACATAGCAACCCTTTCTTGTTTTGCAGCTGCTGATGGATGTGTAAATTGTCTGTGTCAAGCTGCATACAAGATCGAGGCAATAAGAACCGTATAGATTTCAATCAAGGTATTTGGATAACCATGTTGGTGATGTTGGATAACCATTTGTCTGAAGTGGTGTAGGGTTTCCTGCCTAAGCAGGGGGTTGGACTAGAAGACCTCCAAGGTCCCTTCCAACTCTGTTATTCTATTCTATTCTATTCTTTTTTTTTTTTGCTAGTTGGGAGTAAAAACAGAATCTCAGAAACTGTAAGAGGAGTTTCCAACCCTCTTTTAGTTTATTTAGAAACTGTTCGAAGTTACAACGGCACTGAAAAAATTAACTTACGATCAATTTTTCACACTTATGACCATTGTAGCATGCACATGTGATTTACATTCGGATGCTTGACAATGGACTCACATTTATGACAGTTGCAGTGTCCCGGGGTCATGTGTGATCCCCTTTTGCGACCTTCTGACAAGCAGAGTCAATAAAGAAACCAGATTTGCTTAACAATCATGTTACTAATTTTACAACGGCAGTGATTCCCTTAACAAATGTGGCAAAAAAAAAGAGGTCACAAAATGGGGCAAAACTCACTTAACAGATTTCTCACTTAGCAACATAAATTTCAGGCTCAATTGTGGTGGAGGACTACCTGTAATGAGTAAATTAAGGCAAAATTTCATTGAATGATTTGAACTCTCTGTAGATTTCTCCCTACCTGGGCTGTTTGATGAGATCGGTGATTTATCATCTGTCTCTTGATTGTTTATGTCTACTCTCTATACTGTTGAATGACGGAGCATGCACACAGAAACATTGCTATGTTTCTAACGATGTTCTCTCCAGACATAGTCCAGATGCTTTTGAATTATCTCAAGCTTGGTAGAATCTGGCAGGAGCAACCCTGTACAGAAATCCCTTGGACGGTCCTGTATTGTTACATTTCCCTTCTCACAGTATAGAGTCTACTTTCTATACTGTTGAATGACGGAGCAGGCACTTAAGAGTGAGCCTTGTGGAAGCCTCTTCCAGTCAGTAGCCCTACTGTATGGGATAATTTTTTCTTTGTACTGGAGGTTTACAACGTTGATTCAGATATAAATGTATAAACTGAGCAGCAAATTAGAGGAAAAAAGAAGAATACTCAGGCAGGGTCAATTCAAAAGTAGCATCGGTCTGAAATCTATGGATGGGTTGTTCCTAAATTAATTTGTGTACTGATTCCGAAAAAGTTATCCCTTTTCCAATTGTTGTTGGGCAATCATATGAAGGAATGCCACAGTGGCGCAGTGATTAGAGTGCAGTACTGCAGGTTACTTCTGCTGACTGCCCTCTGCCTGCAATTTGGCAATTCAAATCTCACCAGGCTCAAGGTTGACTCAGCCTTCCATCCTTCCGAGGTGGGCAAAATGAGGACCCAGATTGTTGGGGGCAATAGGCTGACTCTGTAAACCACTTAGAGAGGGCTGTAAAATATAAGTCTAAGTGCTATTGCTATTGCTAATGCCAACCCTGAGAACAGCAATTTAGATTGTAGAGTGGAAGGTATCAGATCCCGGGGAATGC
Source organism: Diadophis punctatus similis (assembly GCA_023053685.1). NCBI lineage: Eukaryota > Metazoa > Chordata > Lepidosauria > Squamata > Dipsadidae > Diadophis > Diadophis punctatus. Next base: position 119,487,660 of record JALIGW010000002.1, read on the forward strand.
TACACTGAAAACTTCATTCTCCACAAACATATAACTAGGTTTCTACATGCAAGGAGTTAGAATCTTCCTGCAAGTCTGCAGATGCACAGAAATATATACACAGATGAACAGCCATTGCTCAATAGCTTGCTAAAGTTACTATTACTGCAACTGGCTTCTCCTGTTGGTTTGGATCTGGGGGGGTGTTCTAACTTACCTAGCTGCTGGTCCGCTTCCTCATGCGCCACGTGGGCACGCTGCGTGGGCACGTGCATGTGGAGTGCCGAAAAATAATAATAATTTTTTTTTAAAAGCCATAAACAAGACGGTGCCGCATGCGCAGTGCTGGAAACTGCGCATGCGCAGAAGAAAAAAACCCCGGAAAAAAATTCCAAAAAAATAATAATTCAAAAAAATAAAATTCAAAAAATTCAAAAAAAAAAAAAAAGATGGCGGCGTCCACAGACCGGCACCAACAGAACCTGTTAAATAGTGGGAATTGACCACAGGAGACAGACTTCTAAACAGCTCTTTTATTTAGCACAACTCAACACAACCAGCAAAAGATAGTCTGACAGCTTGCTCTTTTATAGACAGCTGTCAGATGAAACAGCCAATGGCATTTGAGTATTCTTCCCGCCTAACTGCTGGACCTGGGTGAAACCATGTAGCTGTAGTCAGAACATAACAGAACCGGTTCTGTGACATCATCGTGACATCACCAATGGGTTGCTACCGGTTTGGGCGAACCGTTCCGAACCGGGAGGAACCCACCTCTAATTTGGATGATGAAAACAGACTGCAGTCTTTGATGGAAAGGAGTAGAAAGAGGATGAGGGTTCATTCTCTGAGTTTGTGGGTGGCTTTACCACCAGATTAGGTAACATCTTTAGGGGATGTCAATGTTCTGTTTATAAGGGCTTCAGGTGTGGGTGTGTCAAGAGAGGATCTTGTGATGGGTCAGCTGTGAGTCATCAGTGAGTCTTGTGATGGGTCTTGTGATGGGTCGTGATAAGGAGATTACCGTATTTTTCGGAGTATAAGACGCACCTTTTTACCCCCCAAAAGAGGGTGAAAACTTGGGTGCGTCTTATACACCAAATGTAGCCCCACCACCCCCACCCTTTGGCCTCTGTCTTCCAGCAATTTATCTGCTTGCAGCAAACAGGGAAGAGCCTGTTAAGACAAGCAAGTACTTAGCAGCTTCCCGATGCCCAGCTGATTTGCCACATGCTAAAATGAAACTGAAACTGCAAAGAGGCAAATAGCTGGGAGAGACAGGCAGATTTTTATTTTCTGCTGAACTGGATGAAAGGGGGTAAGTGAATAACTATAAATGTCTGTAGAATGTTCAAATTCTTAGACTTATTTTTTAAAGACTGCTTTATTATTGTTCTAGAGCCAGGGGTCTCCAACCTTGGCAATTTTAAGACTTGTGGACTTCAACTCCCAGAATTCCACAGCCAGCTTTGTTAGCTTTGCTGGCTGTGGAATTCTGGGAGTTGAAGTCCACAAGTCTTAAAGTTGCCAAGGTTGGAGACCCCTGTAAATCTAGACAACTTAACAAAATAAAGAAGCTTTTTAAAATAAATGCTTGCTCTGAAGAGGCCCAGTGCTATTGTATCTTCCTTTAAATAATAGAGAATAATGTATACTTCCAGAAATTTTAATTAATTATAACAGCTCTGTACAAGTATAGTCTGAAATGTAACAGTGTCCTGTTTAGCATTAGAGTTAAATCCTGACTTACCTTGGAGTAGATCTATTTAAATAATTGGGAGGAATTAGTGTGACTACATTTAAGAAAACTTTCTGGCATAATGTACATTTCTCCAATTCTTTGCTATTTCTATGGGTCAGGCACACATGCACAGAAATACACAGCAAACAGTGTATATCATCTGTGCTGTTGCTGTTTGCTGTTTGGCAAATTGCTTGGAGGCAGAGGCCCCTTTTCCTTGTTTTCTTCCCCAAAACTAAGGTGCGTCTTATACTCTGGTGCGTCTTATACTCCGAAAAATACGGTATATCAGGTCAGGGTCATTGGGAGGTGAACTGCTAGTGTGTGTGTGTGTGGGTTGTGTGGGTTGGTTGAGGGTCAGTGCTGTCTTTGGTTAGCTGTGCAATTGATTTCGATTCTGAGGGGTTCATAGGCTGGTTGTAGGTCAATGTGTCTGTTGATGGAATTGCTTGTGGAGTGCCAGGCTTCGATGAACTCAAGAGTGTGGCGGGTGGTAGCGTGGCCAATGATTTTTGTGTTGATTCAATCAAACTGGTGATATTTGGTGTCAGTGTAGATCAGTGGTGGCCAACCTTAAGCATACCATCTGCCAAATTTTTTCGCAGACGAGTTCCGATCCGCCATTTATTATTTATTTATTTATTTGGTCATTTTTGTAGGCCGCCCCACTCCCGTAGGACTCAGGGCGGCCATACAACTTTCTTTCTTTCTTTCTTTCTTTCTTTCTTTCTTTCTTTCTTTCTTTCTTTCTTTCTTTCTTTCTTTCTTTCTTTCTTTCTTTCTTCCTTCCTTCCTTCCTTCCTTCCTTCCTTCCTTCCTTCCTTCCTTCCTTCCTTCCTTCCTTCCTTCCCACCTTCCTCTGCCTCTTCCTTCTTTTAATTTACAATGTCCTTCCTCTTCCTCTTCCTCCTCCTCCTTGCCATTCCCCCCTCCCGGTTCTTCAGGCTCCGCGGAGGATCTGGCCTTTTCCTTTTTGCTCCCCCCTCCCCCCGCCTGCCCCGCGCTTCCTCCTCCTTCCAGCCCCCCGGGAACTGCTGCTGCCGCCGCTGCTGCTCTGCGTGTGAAATAGCCGGTCTGCCCCCAGCCGAAGCGGCTGCCTTTCACTTTATCGCGAGTCAGCCTGGAGGTTCTTGACAGCGTGACGTAAGAGGCAGAGGGAGCAGACCCCGCCCCCGTGCCCCTTGTTCCTGCCCCCCCGTTCCCGCCACCGCTCAACTCAACATTGGTGGGTGCCGGGCGCCTCTGCTCCGTGGTCGGAATCACTTTCGCTCTGTTCGTTGGATGATTGCAATGCGCCACTTGCAATCAGCCAATGCGCCACATTTGGCGCGTGCGCCACAGTTTGGCCACCCCTGGTGTAGATAGAGATTAAGGATTTGGGATCATGGCGTTTGCCTGCCAGCCAGTTTAGAAAGGAGTAGAAAGGGCCCAGACAGGTGGCAACCCATCGCTCATAGTCAGTGATGGAAAGAGATTCAAATGCTTAACAAAAACATGTTTCTGGAAGATCTGCTCTCTCGCTCTTGCTAACAAAAAATGACAGAATGAATGAAACAATTCCAAAACTGCCACCAATTCAGTGACACTCTTAAGCTTCATGGAATATCTGAATATTGAAAAATAAAAGCCAATTGGCCTATGCATTTTGGATTTAATCCACTCGCAACATGTGCGAAATGTTATTAAGGATGTATTAGTGCTTATTTGTATTAGAAAAGAGATACAATCAGAGCACTTGCATTTTTTCTTCTCTGCTGCTAATGGCAGCTTTGAAGGAGGAAATTAGGAAAAGAAAGATCTCACAGTTGTGCTTGGTGCCTGATGACTTATATGGATGCATCTGCGTAGTATTTTTGACATGATACAAAAGATTTGCCATTGCCTTATTCTGAAATGATTTTTCAACTTCCTAGTTTTGATGGTTCTTCCCAAATGGTTAAGTACTAATCATGGACTGAACATTTTTTGGGATCATCCAAATATGATTAGTTGCTGTCATATATGTAGACTTGATAGACAAGGGCACCTTTAACTTAGGAAATAGTACAGATGGGAGAAAGTAGTCACCTGTGGCCACACTGTAGTCCCAACCCAATTTTTTGGAAGCTTAAAACTCCAAACACACTGAAGAAACCTATGAAACTAACTGGCACACTTTGGGGTTTACCCCAAAGGTGCTTTTTCAACTGGACTTTCCGGTTTTTCTTTGAAGACGTTTCGCTTCTCATCCAAGAGAGAAGCGAAACGTCTTCAAAGAAAAATCAGAACGTCCAGTTGGCTCTTGAAAAAGCATCTTTGGGGTATACCATGATCTGGATGGACTGAGAATCTCCATAGACACTTTGGAGAATATTACTCAGAGTAAAAGAAAACAAAAGTACCCTGTTTCCCCCAAAATAAGACATCCCCTGATAATAAGCCCAATCGGGCTTTTGAGTGCATGGCAAGAAGGCCAAGCGCTTATTTCAGGGTTCAAAAAATATATGACAGGGTCTTATTTTCGGGGAAACACAGGTATTAATTAATTTATTTTTATTCCACTTTTATTATTCGTATGAATAACTCAAGGTGGCAAATATACTTGATATTCCCTCCTCCTCCTCCTATTTTTCTCACAATACCAACACCATGAAGTGAGTTGGGCTGAGAGGGAAAGTGACTGACCCAAAGTCACCCAGCTGGCTCTCATGCCTAAAACAGGACTAGAACTCACAGTCTCGTGGTTTCTAGCCTGGTGCTTTAATAATTAGACCCAATTTCTCTATATTTATATGTTATACATCTATTTTATTTTATAAATTTCTTTTCTTTTTTTAAGGAAGCCACTTTTATACTCTAAAGCAGTGGTTCCCAATGTGGGGTCCATGCCCCACAAGCAGGCAATTTGATTTTTTAATGGGGGTGATTGGAACCTTGTATAAACCAAGTTAATGGCCTTTTAGACTTCCTCCGCGTGAGTAGGAGTTCACTTTTGGAATAGTAAGAATTATATGTCACAGGGTGGGGGGGATCAGGATTTTAGAGATGCTTAGGTGGGGCATGGCCAAAAAAAGGTTGGGAACCACTGCTCTAAAGTATAAAATATAAAAAAGAGGAGGATTTTTCCTCTTCTGGTAATATCAGCATCCTCATCCTCACCATTCAACCTTGAGAAGGAACTAACAAGCAATCCAACTCTGGCCAGCTCCTCTTCCTCACTTAGGTTTTCAGAGCATTCCTCTTGGGAGAAGAACATTTCCTATTTTCATTCAGAGCCAAACATAGAGAGCCCCTGATAGGATAGCTAGGTTGAGGTGTTTTAGGCATGTCTAAAAAGAGCTATAAATGTCAGACATTTGAATCATACATGGGAGGAAAATGGGCTAAAGGTTCCTACATTTATGTCCAGCAGATGAAACTGCCTTTACAGGTGAGCATATGAAGCAGAAATTGAGCATTTGAAACTTCAAAAAACCTTTTTTGGGGGGGGCATCTTTTCCATTTGGCAATTTGGTAATGCAGTGGCCTTAAGGTGCAATAAATTTTCACTGTACTGAACTAAATTGAGACATGACACAGATATGCTAGGAATCTGTTATGATCTATGTCACGATGTGAATTATTGCCAGTTGTGCACCTCTACTGTTTTCTAAGGTTTATTGTATTTATAATCAAGCAGACATGTGATATGTTTTACTACGCATGCATGCATTCCAGGAGTTTTGTCAACTCCCACTTTCCTTTCTTCTTCCATGCCTGCCGAAGGCAGACGTGAATCCATTAGCTGAGAAAATATAGTTTATTAAGGGTTTATTTTTGTTACTTTTGTACTGAAATAAATATTTTGTTAATTAGATTTGAATCTCGGTTTTATTTTCTAAATACGAATGACTTCAAGGAAGCAAGATCCAAAGATTGCCTCTGGTAGGAAAAATTCCTATCCTGTCAATCTAAAACATGTTGCTACTCGGTAGCAACCAGCTCTAACTTGGCTTTAACCTTCAGTTCAGTCTCCCTTGAGATTTCCAGGGTGAAAAACACAAAGAAGAAATGACTGTGGGAAATAAAGGACAGACGGAGTAGCTATTAAATGATTCTCTCTCCCTCTCTCCAGCTCTACCACATCATTTCTTCTTTTCTTCTTCTTTTTTTCTTCTCTCCATTCCCATTTTCTTCCTGGGTCGCTGCCATTGATCTATGCTAATCAAGCCCCTTTAATCATGAGCTGCCTCCACCTGGGAATTGAGCCGATTGTCACTTCCAATCTACACCTAGTTTCAAAGCAATCTTCTGTACTACCCCTGCGGAGGCTGGGAAGTCAGGGTGGGGGCCCACAGCAATTTTTTTTAATGTAAATCTCTGTCTATGCTCTGTTATGGGACTCCCTATCCACAGCTCTCATGGAAAATGATTTGGGACTCAGACACTTTCTTCCTTCATAGGAATATCCCTGAACGCTTAAAGTAATCTGTGCTGTACGTCTTTACCTTCCAACTGAGATCTCAAGGACAGCAACGATGCTGAGACAGGGCTTTCTCGATGTTTGTGGTACCGAGTTTGTGAAGCTTGCTCTTCTGGGAACCGTCTTTTATATTAGTTTTTTTTTTTTTGCCATTTCATATTTAGTTTTTATTTCAGAGAATTGAGCTGCAAGCGATAAGGAAGCTTAGAAGCGATAAGGAAGCTTAGAAGAGTTGATACTCCTCCTGCTCATTTTCTGTTCCTTCCAAAATAAAGCTGGGTTGTTTCTTGAAATTATTTTACTTTGCCTCATGAATCCCCATAGAATCTGTAGAGGGAGTGGGAGGAGAGGAAGAGGAGACGAGAGGAGACAAAGGGAAGGGGTATAACCAATAAAGTCTCTATCTTCCTGACTGATTCAATATCCCCCCACCTGCCAAATCTATAAGTAAACCAGGTTTTTCCAGCTGAGATATGCTGGAACTCTGAAATTGTTGATTATCCTACTGAAGTCAAAATATGGTCAAAAATCTAAGTAGGGAAGAATATTATATTTATATTTATATTTATATTTATATTTATATTTATATTTATATTTATATTTATATTTATATTTATATTTATATTTATATTTATATTTATATTTATATTATTTATATTATTTATATTATTTATATTATTTATATTTATATTTATATTTATATTTATATTTATATTTATATTTATATTTATATTTATATTTATATTTATATTATTTATATTTATATATACACACACACACACAATTTTGGCCACTATCTATATTTTTTCAAAGCATGCTGCTTTGAAAATTGCACTTGTCACATAGATACGACTTTTCACAAGTCTGAGAAATGTAAGTCATATCCACCTGCCATAAAATGAGGAACCTATCCAGAGAGAGACAGAGAGAAAGAAATGCAAAAATAGCTGGACTTTGCCAATGCCCAGTAGTACAACTGGGCAGAAATCTATAATCCTTGTGGTATGACAAGCTTTCATGACTGAGACTGTCAAATCTTTTCTTGTCTCAAAATTGGATTCTTGTTTGTCCCTTAGATGCAGGAGATCATGTAGGTAACTGGAATATTCCTGATTTCTGTAGAATAACTATAAGGTAGGCATGTCTGTTCTCTGCTGCAAGATTTATAAGGGGCACATTTGGCAAGATTTTGGTTTCTTTGTGGTCTGCTGGAAAAGTGGTCCATGTATCAAGGATAACAGGTTGACTAAAGACATGGAAGAACTAAAAGAAAATAGTGGAGCTGGAGAATGGGAGAATAGATTTATCCAGTTCCCAGCAGCATCTGGAGGAAGGATGTATGAGCAAACTGCCCAGTGAATGGACTAAACAGTGGGGGGGAAAGCTTCCATGTGAAGAGGATAGTTTGGCAGTTGTAAAGTGGCTGAGAAACATAATCCAGGAACTAGCTTTTCAAGAGAGTTTAAGAAGAACTTTCAGTTCAGTTATCAGTTATCTAGGTCATGGTTTAACAGATTAACAGAGTTGGAAGGGACCTTGCAGGTCATCTAGTCCAACCCCCTGCCCAAGCAGGAGACCCTTACATCTGCCTCTACCTAGGATCCAACTCACAACCTCCTGAACTGTTATTCCCTCTTCCTGCCCCCCTCACCTTTGCTTTAGAAAAGGCTAGGACAGCAGAAAACAAAAATTAAACCCAAATTATCTTTGAAGGGAGTTAGTCTAACAAAGCAAAGTGATATAATAAAGGCCTAAAGCAGCGGCTCTCAACCTGTGGGTCGCGACCCCTTTGGGGGTCGAACGACCCTTTCACAGGGGTCGCCTAAGACCATTGGAAAACACATATTTCCGATGGTCTTAGAAACCGAGACACCGCTCCTCTATCCGTCTCCAGGCGGGTCCACCCACATGCAAATAGACTACTGCAAAAAAAATCTGTATCATGGGAACTTCTGAGCATGCGCAGAAGCTGAATATTCGGCACTGCGCATGCGTCACCATCTTTGCAATTAAATTTTTTTTGGCACTGTGCATGCATGCGTGCGCAAAGCGCCCATGCGCCCATGAGGCGCGGCCACGCCGTGCAGGAGGAAGCAAACCAGCAGCAAGGTAAGTTAGAACCCACCCCTGAGTTTCCTAATAATTTTATTATTTTATGGTTGGGGTCACCACAACATGAGGAACTGTATTAAAGGGTCGCGGCATTAGGAAGGTTGAGAACCACTGGCCTAAAGGGAAGCAAGAGACTTGGAATTTGAATGCAAAAAATGATAACATTGAACATAATTTTGTAATCATAAGAAAGATAAGACCCTAAGAACTCATATTTATTCACAGACAGAATGAAAACATTGCATTTCAAAAATATAAATTCAGATTCTTACAGTGACTTTATTTTCACCATAACACCATAAAGCTGTTTAGCTGCCAGAATGTCAATGGGTTGTCTGAAACTGTTACTATTCCTTGCCACCCTTTAAAAATCCCAAAATCTTGAGGCCTCACCAAATCCCTTAATGCAAATTTATCTTAGTATTGTTGTTGTGGTTTTAAATAAAACAAATTCCTCCTTTCAATATATGTACAACTTATTCAGAATTAGAAACATCTCCAGCTTCTGGTCTTATGAATTACAGTAGCTCTGATTTGCTGGGATTCGGTTTCCTGGCCTTCATCCAACCATTACAGTATTGAGATACTGGTCCAACATCTGCTCCACCTTGGATAGTCATCTCTGACATACCAATAGCACCCAACCTCAAACTCCCTAGATAGGCTTACTCATTGGCTTTATGTACATATTGAATGAGGTTTTTAAAATGGCCCTTTAAGGGGCTCTCACTGCCTAGCATCCATGGGACATGCAGAAATCACCATCTGACCAGTGGTGGGTTCCTACCGGTGCGGTCCACTCTATAGCACCGGTAGCGGCCCGCAGGTGACGTCACAGTACCGGTGCAGTCGGTTGCCGGTGCCTGGGTGCCGCCATTTTTTAAAAAAATTGTTTACATTTAAAATTTTTTTTTCTTCTGCGCATGCCCAGAAGCCGAGTTTCCGGCACTGCGCATGTGCTGCCTTCCTACCCCACAGTGAGTCCAAGCAGGGGAGGATGGCTGAGGGAGTGTGTGAGATGCTGAAAGAATGGGCGGCAGGAGCTATCTCCATTCCCCTCCCTTCAGCAGTCCGAGAAGCCACGAACGCACGGTGATGATCCTAGGCATTTTCGCACATTTGAGGCTTCTCAAGCTGCTGAGGGGAGGGGGAATGGGCGGCAGGACCTATTTCAGTTCCCCTCCCTTCAGCAGTCCGAGAAGCCACACCAACCAGGTCACATGGCTGGCAAGCCACACCCACAAAATAAGCCACACACACAGAGTGGTAGTAAAAAAATTAGGAACCCGCCCCTGCATCTGACCTCAGCCCAGAAGATAGGGATGGAATCACTGAAGAATAGTGCTACTTATTCCATCTGCAGATAGTCAACTGGTGGGAGATTAAGAAAGGGAGAATTCCATTTTGCCTGATTTTCTTTGATATCATTGCCAAACTCAGTGTTAAAACACAACTGGAATGGCTATCTTCTCAATTATTTTTCCCCAAAAGGAGGAGAGTTATATTAACCTAAAGTGTTAAAAAAAATCTAGAGTCTGGTAGCATCTTTTCTGACTAAGAAATGTTATTAAAAGTCATAAGCTTTCTAGCATTATTTAGTCAGAAAAAGTTCCAGCACAATCCTGATTGCTTATCCCAAAAGGATGTTTGTGGTCAGTTCGGAATTCTCTGGTAGCTCTAGATTTAAGGAAATTATCATGGCGAAGAGTTGCACAACTGCCTCTTTCAATGTGCAAAGAACTCTTCCAGATAACCCATGTAATAAGACATACACTACATTCTGGACCAACCCCCAGCAATCCCCTTTTAAATAGTGACCAACTCTTGACACTGCTTGTTGTAAGTTATGTGTTTTTCTGCATGAATTCTCTCAAGGGGAAACGGATATAAAATCATGAGTTTTTGTTATTTTAGACATTTCCCTGCTGTATAACAGCAGCCTCCAATTCTGTACTGATCTGATATTCTCCTCAAAGTACTTCAGAAATACAGAATAGAGGTCACTAGGTTTTATTTTTATTGGATTTCTTTATTCCGTGTATATCGCCACCCAGTTGCCAGAGGCCACTAACATACTTCTTGCATATTAAGACAGGCTTGTATAAAATTCTGGCAAATGCCTGGGGGGGGGGGGAATCAGGGCTATTCTAAAGGATGGCAAGGTTGGGGCGATCCAGATTTTGGGAGGGGAGGGTTGCTGGTCCATAGGGCAGGATTGCAATAGAAAAGACACCTCTTCTGGGACCCCTAAGTCGTCACCATTTCATTGAAGGAACCCTGAGTTTATCAACTTTCTTGATGTTACTGGAAGGCAGGGGAACTCCCATTCAACCTACTCATGAGGCCTGGAGAAATAGTCAGGTCTTAAGGGCTTTCCTAAAGACAAGATAAGTTGGGATTTGTGCTATATCAGGGGATGGGGGTGGGTGGAGTGGAGAATGTTCCAGAGAGCAGAGGTAACAATACAAAAGGTACACTTCCTAGATCCAATAAGATGGCAAGACTTTAAAGAAAGAGCCTGGAGCATTTCCTCCCAGTGGGAGCGTGTGGGGCAGGCAGATGTTCTTGTTTTATAAAGGGCTTTAACCATGATTACCAACACCCTAAATTGCATCTGGAAGCCTATTAGCATTCATTGCAATTCATGCAGAAGTGGTGTTACTAGGTCACTACCTAGACGTCCCTTCTCCATTTCCACTGGAGGCTCCTTGAGGGCTCAATAGGAGAGGCGAAATAAATTATGAACTTCCCTGGCACTCTCTGATAAGATAAACAGCAGTGCAAGCAAGCCACAGTGCATAATTAAAACCAATGAACAGATGGATGCCCCTTGGTCTCCTCCTTCTGGAAGGGTAGCCTTGACAGGACTCAGCAGGCTAAAGAGTAATCTAACCATCCAGGCAGATATAGGTCCTTTTTGCAAAGGTGGAGTTTGTGCTGCAGCTCAAGAACAAAGAGAAAATGCCAAATCTGCAGGTAAATCCAATGGAGGGAGGGAAGGATACAATGGAGGGAGGGAGGGAGGGATACAATCAAGGACCAGAGAGGTACTAGTACCACTCTATAAAGCCTTGGTCAGACCACACCTAGAATACTGCATCCAGTTTTGGTCACCACACTACAAAAAAGACATTGAAACCCTAGAGAAAGTGCAGAAGAGAGCAACCAGGATGATAAAGGGGTCTGGAAAATAAAACATACAAAGAGCGGTTGCAGGAACTGAGCTTGGCCAGTCTGGCGAAGAGAAGGACCAGGGGTGACATGATAGCCGTGTTCCAATACTTGAGGGGATGCCACAGAGAGGAGGGGAGCAGGCTGTTCTCTATGGCACCAGAAAGTCAAACAAGGAATAATGGATGGAAGCTGACCAAGGAGAGATTCAACCTGGAAGTGAGGAGAAACTTTCAGACGGTGAGAGCGATCAACCAGTGGAACAGCTTGTCAGCGGAGGTTGTGAGAGCCCCAACACTTGCGACCTTCAAGGGGAGACTGGACTGCCATCTGTCTCAAATGGTGTAGGAACTCCTGCTTGAGCAGGGGGTTGGACTAGATGACCTACAAGGTCCCTTCCAACTCTAATAATAAAATCTAAAAGGATGGTGGAGAGAAAGACTTGGTGGCAAAATGCTCAAGAATGTATGTGAAGACCTCCAGAGAGCATCTTAGCCAGGGCAATTTCAATCTTAGCAATGTAGCACCGGTGTTATAAATGAACTTTCTTAATTCACTGTAAACATATGTGGATTAAGTCTGAGTACCTTATTTGGGGTTTTGAGGAAGTTTGAATAAAAGATTCCACCCCCACCCCACCGTTTACTATTTTTTCATGATTAGTTTCAGCTTGACTGACAATTATCTAGTGGAGTTGCTGATTCTCATTCCATTTGGATTCTGCTAATGTTTTAAGGGAAGATGGAAACGGTATAAAGAATAAAATATATATATGATATAAAACTTCTCACAAGGCACTGCCTATTTCTTGGCCTGCCACTCAAAATTGTAAAATGCCCATGCACCAGAATGATCCTCTGCTTTTTAAAAAAGAGATAGAAGCTCTTATATTCGAGGCTGTACATAGCTCAGAAAGGACAGAGAATAAATGAGGAAGGCTATTATGTGTTTCAAGATTGACCGCTTCTCCAAACTAGCTGTTTCTCTGCCCAGTTAAATCTAAATGCTTGTGATGTTATAGATCTGTGTCTGTGCTTAATGGAGAGAAGCCCTATCTGCCAGGGCATCACAACTTATGATTCTTGGCCACTGCCAGAAGCAATCCTGAATCAAAGTACTTGCAGAGAAGTAAAACAAGGGAGTGATGCTTACAGCCTGCTTTTCAGCCTGCCAGAGGCTTCATGAGGAAGAACAGGGATACAGATCAGTGGTGGGTTCCTACAGGTGCAGTCGACTCTACCGCACCGGTAACGGCCAGCAGATGGCGCTATTTGCACGCGACAGCTCCGGTGCTGTCTTCACCGATCTGTTGCGCGGCGCCATCTTTTGGGGGGGAATTTTTGGGCTGATTTTGCTTCCTGCGCATGCGCGGAAGCAAAATCTCGCAAGGGGATGCGTGTGTGTGTGAGATTTTGGCAACTTTTTGTTTCCACGCATGTGCGGAAGCAAAAAAAGCACCAAAATCGTGTGCGTGCGCGCGTCCCCTCGTGAGATTTTGCTTCCGCGCATGCGCAGGAAGCAAAATCCTGCAAGGGGGCGTGCGCGTAGCGAGCGCATGCACAGCAAAACATGGCGATGCATGCGCAGCGCACCGGTAGCGCGAAGAACAAGCAACCCGCCCCTGATACAGATCCATATCCTACCCCTATCCCAATTACCCTTGTTTGCCTTTTCAGGAGCTATTGCAGGCAAGTGTCAAACAGAAGAGAATGATATCTGTTTTCACGAGGGAAATCCAAGGAAAATCAACCTGGTCACTTTAATAATAGAGATAGTTAGACCTTCTGGTGACCATATATTGCAACATGTGCTTACTGGCCCTAATTCCTGTTCTCTGGAGGTTTTAGCTATTGCTTTCTTTCACCTGTCACTTGAAATGCATTCAATTTGTAACTTGTCCACCACAACTTTCCCTTGCATCTGACAATCCACGACAGGGATTGAATGCTGAATAGACAGGGGTCCCTGAACTCTGGGCAAAATAATCAAGGTACAGATGGGGTGGAAAGGCAGACAATAAGGCCTGGGAATAAAGCAGCCATGGTTTCATTTTCATAGCACAGGCTATGTGGTGTTGGGATGAGTGGCTTGTGGGCTCAAGGGAAAGTCTTGGTTTTGCAGCCAAAAACTACTGCAGTGAATTGGACCAGAGGTGGGTTCCTCCCGGTTCGGACCAATTCTATAGAACCGGTAGTAACTTGGTGGCCTGGGTCGCTGGAACCGGCAGTGACCCAGGCCTGCCATGCCCCCCAGCCGGTTCTCTCGACGGCGGCGTAGGCACTGCCTTCTTGTTTTTTGCTTCTGCGCATGCGCAGAAGCTTTTTTAAGTACTGTGCATGCGCCCGTGCCCGTGTGAAGAGCACAGTGCACAACACGCACGCGCACAGGCGGCAAATCCCTGAGCAAATTGGCAGTAAAGAAAACCGGAACCAACCCCTGAATTGGACCCTAAACCCTGACAACTTAAGTGAGAAACCTGGCGATTACATTACAGCAGTCATTATTTGATCTAAACACCTCAACTTCTGAACCAGCCTTTGCTGATTTGACTTCTCTGAGAGATTAGACCATAATTTTTGGACAATAGCTCCTGTTGTCCCCAAACCATTATGGTTCTTGGGCTTCTATTAGCCCAGCTGGTATGGACATTAGCTGTGGAAGCTGAGGGATATTGGGAATTGTAGTCCAATGAATCTGGAACAATACTGAAAATGACTGCAATGCATCAGGGTTTGACCTGCATTTTACTATTGTTGGAAGAAATATCCATCTGGTTCCATTCCAAGTGGGGAGAAAGACACTGGAAACATGGAGGCTGATTGGAAAGATGGTTTGTTGATTGACAGGATCTGGGCAGCTGACCACATGGAGTGGAGAGTGAGGGTTATTTATACCCTCTCTTGGGCCTTGCCCTTGAGCTTCCTGTTCCTGTGCAAGAAATGTATTCTATTGGCTGTAGTCAGGCTCCCATGGGGCCAGGTGGGGTCATGTTTCTCTGAATCAAGTTTGGTTGAAGCCTGGAGGGTGATGTCTTAATCCCAGGTGGTTTTGCAATGCAGTGAGCCCTGCTGCTAGATAATCCTATTATGTCCTGGAGGGTCATGTCTTAATCCCATCACCCTGGAGCTGAAGGTCTTTTGTTTTGTAGATAGACTGGCCCAGTCCTACTCAGTGGACACCCAATATCTTCTGGGGGCAGGGAGCTGAAGCTCTGAGTTTCTGTCTCCCTTAATATTTCTATTTCTCTATTAGGGGAAATATAATATTTTGCCTTTTTAATATGTAGGAAGTTAGCACCCACCCCTCTCCTAGGAAATGAGATATCCTAGGAGATATTAAAATGTAGGAAATATTCTGTGGAACACATCTGGAAACATGCTTTTAAACAAACAAAAGACTCCTCTTGGAAACCCCCACCCCTGCTAAGCTCACATATTCCTCTCACCTGGACTGGAAGTCTTTTGCATGATAAAACCACAATAGGATTTGCCCAAGGCCCTTTCATTCAGCCAAAGCTGGATTAGACAAAAGCCAAGAGCCACCCCAGCATGCCCCTGGGGGGTCTGAGAGCCAATGGGATACATTTCTATACAGGAAAAGGAAATCTAAGAGGTGGGACCCAACTTAGACTATAAAAACCAGGAACTCAGCATTCCTCTTTCTCTTTTTTCTCTTCACCACACCTGGAACCATGTAAGCTACCTTTTCTGTACAGGGGCTCAAGCCATGCGCTCCTGTCCACCATTAAACCTTCCTTCCAAGCAACCTTCATGAATCCAGTGTCTTTTTCCCCACTTGGAACTGAACCTAGAAGGATATTTCCTTATAACAATTGGCGAGCCAGATGGATTCCAAGCTAGCCTCTTCAATGATCCTGGCCTAAATAAATTTATTTGACCTGGGCCATTGGAAATTAGGTTTTAAAGGGGTTTTGATTCAAGGGCTGCTTGGAAAGAAGGTGAGTACCTACCTCTAAATTTTACTTTAAACCATAGAAAACTGGGAAATGTGTGTTTGCATGTGTGTATGTGTGTGGGGGTAATTTTTGCTTTTTAATTTTACTTTATGGCATATGTAAATTCCAATTTCAATTGAATAGTGTGTTGTCTGGGTACAAATCATTTTAGGAAAAAAAATAATCATGCTTTTTGTTTAACCAAGTTAATGTATCTTCCTAAATCCTTTGATATTTCCTCCCCCCCCTTTTCCCCCCTTCCCCCCCAGCCCTGTTTTGTCTGCTAGCCATTGCAGGATACTCATTTTATGGTGGTTCTTTTCCACTTCTCCAAATCTGTTTTAATTTGTTGCACCAATTTATAATAGTTATCTATATTTTTGGTTTTCCTTACTAGGGGTAGGATTTTACTTTTCTTTGCATTAGATAGGGCTCAGTCTAGTTGTTTTTTTTCTTTCTTTTTGAAGATGGGAACCACATTAGCTTTTTCCCAGTTTCTCAGGTGGTCCCCGTGTCCCAAGATTTTTTTTTAAAAAGATGTGCAGTGGTTCTGAGATTTCATTTACCGGCTCCTTTAGGACTCTGGGACCTGGTGTTCTCTTACTGTTTTTGCTTATTTTAACTTTAGTTTACAGTCTGTTTTATTTTTCCTTTCCAGTTATATTTCTGGTTAGTTGGGTTGCATTTCTTTTTTGCAAGAAGACATGCAAAGAATGAGTTAAGCAACTCATGGCTTTCTCTGTGTTGCCTTCTCTCCTTAGTGGTCCAATTGTTTCCTTGATTTTTTTTCTTTTTTTTTATGTATTGGAAGAATCTTTTATATTATCTTTCACCTTTGTTGCAAGTCGTTGTTCATTCAAGGCTTTTGTTTCCTGATTTTTCTTTACAGATTCTTGCTATCTGCTGATATTCTGCTTTAGTTATGTGTCCCTGTTTCCATTTTTGTATCTGTCCTTCATTCATTCAATTTGTCAGTGAGATCTTTGTGCAGCCATGCTGGTTTCTTGGATTTCTGGTTTTTTTTCCTGATTGCTTTTGTGCAATTGGCTTTTATAATCAAGTTTTTTCAGAGTTTACAAAGCTTCTTGAGTTGCTTCTTTCCTTTAGGACTTTCATCCAAGGAATCTTTCTCAAGTTTCTCTTGAGTTTATTAAGGTCAGCTTTATTTTAAAATCTAAGACTTTAGTGTGTTCAATTGTGTTGAATCGTTTTTGTTATGTTAATGATGCAGTTTCAAATCCTTCTACAACTTCTTCTTTGTTTGTAAGTATTAAGTCAAGTATGGACTTAATTATCTCCTCTAGTTCTCTTCTCTACCTTTTGGACAACAAAATTGTCAGTAAGGTTGGTTATTAACATATTTTATTTCTCACTTGGTGCAAAATTAGTTTTCAAGTTTCCATGCCTTTAATTTCTGTGTCTGCCATAATATTTATATTTAGCACTTCCAGTATCAAAATGAATAGCATCCTTTTCTTGTGCCTTTTTTATGTATTTAAAATCATTCTCATTTTGTTTTTAATCTGTCTCTTAGGAAAAGCTTAAGAGAGCTGAATGTATAAATTCATTTAGGAACCTTTTAGTTTGCTGCCATTATTGAAGTATATATTTTATAGTCAGCATTCAGTGAAGAGATGGGCCTATAGTTTTATCTGCATTAAATCTGAATTTTATTTTGGAATCAACGTAATATTTGCTCCCATTCAGGAATGTGGTACCTTTACATCAATCAATACCTCAGTATGTAAAATCTTTGTAAAATTCTGCCACTGGCCCACCTGGTCCTGGTGTTTGGTTGTTCTTTTGTCTCTTGATCTGCTTCTGTTAATTCCATCATTGATATTCATTCATTTAATAGTTTTGTCCTTTTCTGGTACTTTAGGCAATTCCATTTTTTCAAATATTCTTTAATTTTATTTTCTGAAACTTCTTGCTCATACAGCTTTTCATAATATTGAATTATTTTTGTTTATCCTCATTTGGTAGTATAGAGTTTCTTTCTCATCTACCAGCCTATGTGTCAATGTCTTCTCCTTCTCTGTTTTGATTTGTGTAAGTTCTGTTTAGCGTT
The DNA here is from genome assembly GCA_023053685.1 of Diadophis punctatus similis. Classification (NCBI taxonomy): domain Eukaryota; kingdom Metazoa; phylum Chordata; class Lepidosauria; order Squamata; family Dipsadidae; genus Diadophis; species Diadophis punctatus. The sequence goes on from JALIGW010000002.1 coordinate 119,505,130, forward strand.
TACAGAGCACAGGAGCTTCTGTTAGGGAAGGAGGAAGGGTGTGTGTGTGTGTGTGTGTGATTGAAGGGTGGGAAAGCAAATTTTGTTGTTGTTGTTGTTGTTTTTATGTGCACATCCCAAAAGCAAACCCCATAATTTTTTTGGTTCTAAAATGTGAAGCTCGTGAATAGAAAGTGGAGGTCTTAGTACTAGTCGTACAGGGGCGACTACGTCCTCGCAGATCCCCTTTTTGGATCTGATAAACCTAAAGGAGATTCCCCAAGGAAGGGGCCCATACTTCTGTGGGGTAGCGGAAGTCCTTCCCAGAGTTTTTTAGCCTCTGAAAACTGCGGACGACTCCCCAAGGAAGGGGCCCATACTTCTGTGGGGTAGCGGAAGTCCTTCCCAGAGTTTTTTAGCCTCTGAAAACTGCGGACGACTCCCCAAGGAAGGGGCCCTTACTTCCATGAGGGAATCGGAAGTCCTTCCCAGAGTTTTTTAGCCTCTGAAAACAGTGAGCGCGTCACTAGCTAAGCCAAAGTGAACCTTACATTTAAAGGATCATGGGAAGCTCTAGTTCGAGGGTGGCGGGTACCCTTGTGAGGGCTTGGAACCTGGGACGCCAGGAATACAGGAATGTGCAAAAGTAGGAAATGGACTTTGCTGAGGGATGACACAGAAAAAACAAAACAAAACAAAACAGCCAATTTGGCTAAATAAAGGTACTTAAGAAAACAGAAAAGGAAAAATGTTGAGGTGTTTGTTTGTTTGTCTCTCTCTCTTTTCTTCTCTCTCTCTTATATGTAACCACGTGGTTTGTTTGTTAAGATTTGTGCCTTCCCTAATTTAACTGAAATTTATGGCAGGAAGGACTTGTGTGTGTGTCCTGTCATCCTCTTTGTCCATGTTTTTGTGTATGTGTACGTCTTTGTCTTGTCTTGTGCGCACTCGAGGTAATTGCAACTGTAAAATATCTCTGTTTCCTAGAGATATGAATTTCAAATTGTTAGAAAATTAAAAGCACTGAAAAGAAAGGAAAATGTCTTTGCCCAGTTAGGACTGGCCAACCTGGTCTGGGACAAGGAACAGAGTTCAATTTTCCTATTCCTCTCTGTGTTTTTAAGAACAGCAAAAAAAAATTTAAGGGACAATGTTTTAAGTTAATTTACAGGAAAATTCCATTCTCACATTTACTGTATGTACATGCAAACAGTTTTAATATTGCTCTTCTGTGATGTTTAATGGATGCCAATTCTCTGCTAAGATGAAAATGTCTGTTCATTTTTTCCCCGGTGATGTCTCCATTTTGTTATAATTGATTTAACTGCGATACTGATGTGTTGTTTGTTTTCCTCAAACCCTGCCTGCAAGCTATCTACTCCCCCCCCCCCAAATATCTAATCCTTTTACAATGCCTCTCGTGGTAGAATTACCAGCAAAAGGGGGAAGGGACCCTGTTCTTATGTCTTTCAGCCCTGCACACATGATCCTGAAGCCTATGGAAGCAGACCAAATGGGCTCAGAAACTGCCTCCAGTAAAGACATTCCATCCATTTGAGCCAGAAGTGGGTTTGAATCTAGTCCTCTAGTCATCACAGCAACCAGAGTGGAGCAGATCTTTCCAAGCCTGATTGACCAGCCTTACCACCAACACCTAAGGCCACCCAGCAGACATGAATGAAAGGACCCTGAGATGGACAAATAAAGACCAAACATCTATTTTCAATCCCCAGCAGACAGCTGAAAAGACTAGGGGGGAGGGGGGAACTTCATTGTAAAGTTTTTCTTTCTTTCTTTGCTTCAGTCACAGAAATTCATTGTAAAGTTTTTCTTTCTTTCTTTGCTTCAGTCACAGAAATTCATTGTAAAGTTTTTCTTTCTTTCTTTGCTTCAGTCACAGAAATTCATTGTAAAGTTTTTTTCCTTTGTTTTCTTTCTTTCCTTGCTTCATTCACTGAAATTCATTGTAACGTTTCTCTTTCTTGTCTCATCTATATTGTAATCAGTTTAATGTACTCATGTAAGAATTGTATTGGGAGTGGTTGCCACAGTGAGTTCTGTACACTTTAGATTTCTGTCTAGTGGGAGGTAAATTTGTAGCTGCATACACAAACACACAGAGACACGCCATTCAGAATTAGACTGAGGTTATCCCTTTTTCACCTACCCCCACCCAAAGCTGCTTTTAGCTTGCTGTTTTTTTGTTGTTGTTGTTGTTTTGACTCCTGCTTTGTGGCATTAAAGCCCAGGCAGTCGTATCTCCCTGTTAATTCCATGGGGGAAGGGGGAAGGTCCCCTCAGGCAATTTCCCCACTTGAAGAGCTAGCAGAAAGGATCTTCGAAAACCCAAGGCCTGACTGCTGCCCAGTAAAGCAGGGTATTTTGCACTGGTGGTCTCAGGAGTAAGAGTCCCAGGGCTCATTCTAAAAAAAAAAAAAAGGAAAAGCCTAGATTGCACACTGGCTAACTTCAATTTGGACTCACAAATCCTAGATGCACTAAAGTAAGAGCTAGGGCAGATTCAAGAACCATCCCTTGGAAATGGGCAGCCTGTGATTTCAAGGTAAACCATGGCTGTGGGAATATTGTGGGGCCTGTGCTTGCTTGAAACCTGTCTGGGAGCTCATCGAAAGTGTTATCAAACATCTGAACATAATTGGCATGGAAAATTGGATACTGTAAATTTATTTCCAGAACTTTTGCCCTGGCCATTGACCATCATGGTTGAAAGCTCTCCTTTTGGGAGCCACTGAAGGAATCCTTCTGCTGCCTCTTTCAACTGCCTCTTTCAACGTCTTCCCCTCTGCATCAGAGAAAATTGAAAGCACCCATAAAATCTTCCTGACCTGATCAATTTGAAGCTTGTGTCAAAACATGTGTTGCACTCACATGTTTTGAAAAAAAAATGAGGGATTGTAGGAAGTTAGCACCCACCCCTCTCCTAGGAAATGAGATATCCTAGGAGATATTAAAATGTAGGAAATATTCTGTGGAACACATCTGGAAACATGCTTTTAAACAAACAAAAGACTCCTCTTGGAAACCCCCACCCCTGCTAAGTTCACATATTCCTCTCACCTGGACTGGAAGTCTTTTGCATGATAAAACCACAATAGGATTTGCCCAAGGCCCTTTCATTCAGCCAAAGTTGGATTAGACAAAAGCCAAGAGCCACCCCAGCATGCCCCTGGGGGGTCTGAGAGCCAATGGGATACATTTCTATACAGGAAAAGGAAATCTAAGAGGTGGGACCCAACTTAGACTATAAAAACCAGGAACTCAGCATTCCTCTTTCTCTTTTTTCTCTTCACCACACCTGGAACCATGTAAGCTACCTTTTCTGTACAGGGGCTCAAGCCATGCGCTCCTGTCCACCATTAAACCTTCCTTCCAAGCAACCTTCATGAATCCAGTGTCTTTTTCCCCACTTGGAACTGAACCTAGAAGGATATTTCCTTATAACAATTGGCGAGCCAGATGGATTCCAAGCTAGCCTCTTCAATGATCCTGGCCTAAATAAATTTATTTGACCTGGGCCATTGGAAATTAGGTTTTAAAGGGGTTTTGATTCAAGGGCTGCTTGGAAAGAAGGTGAGTACCTACCTCTAAATTTTACTTTAAACCATAGAAAACTGGGAAATGTGTGTTTGCATGTGTGTATGTGTGTGGGGGTAATTTTTGCTTTTTAATTTTACTTTATGGCATATGTAAATTCCAATTTCAATTGAATAGTGTGTTGTCTGGGTACAAATCATTTTAGGAAAAAAAATAATCATGCTTTTTGTTTAACCAAGTTAATGTATCTTCCTAAATCCTTTGATATTTCCTCCCCCCCCTTTTCCCCCCCTTCCCCCCCAGCCCTGTTTTGTCTGCTAGCCATTGCAGGATACTCATTTTATGGTGGTTCTTTTCCACTTCTCCAAATCTGTTTTAATTTGTTGCACCAATTTATAATAGTTATCTATATTTTTGGTTTTCCTTACTAGGGGTAGGATTTTACTTTTCTTTGCATTAGATAGGGCTCAGTCTAGTTGTTTTTTTTCTTTCTTTTTGAAGATGGGAACCACATTAGCTTTTTCCCAGTTTCTCAGGTGGTCCCCGTGTCCCAAGATTTTTTTTTAAAAAGATGTGCAGTGGTTCTGAGATTTCATTTACCGGCTCCTTTAGGACTCTGGGACCTGGTGTTCTCTTACTGTTTTTGCTTATTTTAACTTTAGTTTACAGTCTGTTTTATTTTTCCTTTCCAGTTATATTTCTGGTTAGTTGGGTTGCATTTCTTTTTTGCAAGAAGACATGCAAAGAATGAGTTAAGCAACTCATGGCTTTCTCTGTGTTGCCTTCTCTCCTTAGTGGTCCAATTGTTTCCTTGATTTTTTTTCTTTTTTTTATGTATTGGAAGAATCTTTTATATTATCTTTCACCTTTGTTGCAAGTCGTTGTTCATTCAAGGCTTTTGTTTCCTGATTTTTCTTTACAGATTCTTGCTATCTGCTGATATTCTGCTTTAGTTATGTGTCCCTGTTTCCATTTTTGTATCTGTCCTTCATTCATTCAATTTGTCAGTGAGATCTTTGTGCAGCCATGCTGGTTTCTTGGATTTCTGGTTTTTTTTCCTGATTGCTTTTGTGCAATTGGCTTTTATAATCAAGTTTTTTCAGAGTTTACAAAGCTTCTTGAGTTGCTTCTTTCCTTTAGGACTTTCATCCAAGGAATCTTTCTCAAGTTTCTCTTGAGTTTATTAAGGTCAGCTTTATTTTAAAATCTAAGACTTTAGTGTGTTCAATTGTGTTGAATCGTTTTTGTTATGTTAATGATGCAGTTTCAAATCCTTCTACAACTTCTTCTTTGTTTGTAAGTATTAAGTCAAGTATGGACTTAATTATCTCCTCTAGTTCTCTTCTCTACCTTTTGGACAACAAAATTGTCAGTAAGGTTGGTTATTAACATATTTTATTTCTCACTTGGTGCAAAATTAGTTTTCAAGTTTCCATGCCTTTAATTTCTGTGTCTGCCATAATATTTATATTTAGCACTTCCAGTATCAAAATGAATAGCATCCTTTTCTTGTGCCTTTTTTATGTATTTAAAATCATTCTCATTTTGTTTTTAATCTGTCTCTTAGGAAAAGCTTAAGAGAGCTGAATGTATAAATTCATTTAGGAACCTTTTAGTTTGCTGCCATTATTGAAGTATATATTTTATAGTCAGCATTCAGTGAAGAGATGGGCCTATAGTTTTATCTGCATTAAATCTGAATTTTATTTTGGAATCAACGTAATATTTGCTCCCATTCAGGAATGTGGTACCTTTACATCAATCAATACCTCAGTATGTAAAATCTTTGTAAAATTCTGCCACTGGCCCACCTGGTCCTGGTGTTTGGTTGTTCTTTTGTCTCTTGATCTGCTTCTGTTAATTCCATCATTGATATTCATTCATTTAATAGTTTTGTCCTTTTCTGGTACTTTAGGCAATTCCATTTTTTCAAATATTCTTTAATTTTATTTTCTGAAACTTCTTGCTCATACAGCTTTTCATAATATTGAATTATTTTTGTTTATCCTCATTTGGTAGTATAGAGTTTCTTTCTCATCTACCAGCCTATGTGTCAATGTCTTCTCCTTCTCTGTTTTGATTTGTGTAAGTTCTGTTTAGCGTTTACAGAGCACAGGAGCTTCTGTTAGGGAAGGAGGAAGGGTGTGTGTGTGTGTGTGTGTGATTGAAGGGTGGGAAAGCAAATTTTGTTGTTGTTGTTGTTGTTTTTATGTGCACATCCCAAAAGCAAACCCCATAATTTTTTTGGTTCTAAAATGTGAAGCTCGTGAATAGAAAGTGGAGGTCTTAGTACTAGTCGTACAGGGGCGACTACGTCCTCGCAGATCCCCTTTTTGGATCTGATAAACCTAAAGGAGATTCCCCAAGGAAGGGGCCCATACTTCTGTGGGGTAGCGGAAGTCCTTCCCAGAGTTTTTTAGCCTCTGAAAACTGCGGACGACTCCCCAAGGAAGGGGCCCATACTTCTGTGGGGTAGCGGAAGTCCTTCCCAGAGTTTTTTAGCCTCTGAAAACTGCGGACGACTCCCCAAGGAAGGGGCCCTTACTTCCATGAGGGAATCGGAAGTCCTTCCCAGAGTTTTTTAGCCTCTGAAAACAGTGAGCGCGTCACTAGCTAAGCCAAAGTGAACCTTACATTTAAAGGATCATGGGAAGCTCTAGTTCGAGGGTGGCGGGTACCCTTGTGAGGGCTTGGAACCTGGGACGCCAGGAATACAGGAATGTGCAAAAGTAGGAAATGGACTTTGCTGAGGGATGACACAGAAAAAACAAAACAAAACAAAACAGCCAATTTGGCTAAATAAAGGTACTTAAGAAAACAGAAAAGGAAAAATGTTGAGGTGTTTGTTTGTTTGTCTCTCTCTCTTTTCTTCTCTCTCTCTTATATGTAACCACGTGGTTTGTTTGTTAAGATTTGTGCCTTCCCTAATTTAACTGAAATTTATGGCAGGAAGGACTTGTGTGTGTGTCCTGTCATCCTCTTTGTCCATGTTTTTGTGTATGTGTACGTCTTTGTCTTGTCTTGTGCGCACTCGAGGTAATTGCAACTGTAAAATATCTCTGTTTCCTAGAGATATGAATTTCAAATTGTTAGAAAATTAAAAGCACTGAAAAGAAAGGAAAATGTCTTTGCCCAGTTAGGACTGGCCAACCTGGTCTGGGACAAGGAACAGAGTTCAATTTTCCTATTCCTCTCTGTGTTTTTAAGAACAGCAAAAAAAAATTTAAGGGACAATGTTTTAAGTTAATTTACAGGAAAATTCCATTCTCACATTTACTGTATGTACATGCAAACAGTTTTAATATTGCTCTTCTGTGATGTTTAATGGATGCCAATTCTCTGCTAAGATGAAAATGTCTGTTCATTTTTTCCCCGGTGATGTCTCCATTTTGTTATAATTGATTTAACTGCGATACTGATGTGTTGTTTGTTTTCCTCAAACCCTGCCTGCAAGCTATCTACTCCCCCCCCCCAAATATCTAATCCTTTTACAATGCCTCTCGTGGTAGAATTACCAGCAAAAGGGGGAAGGGACCCTGTTCTTATGTCTTTCAGCCCTGCACACATGATCCTGAAGCCTATGGAAGCAGACCAAATGGGCTCAGAAACTGCCTCCAGTAAAGACATTCCATCCATTTGAGCCAGAAGTGGGTTTGAATCTAGTCCTCTAGTCATCACAGCAACCAGAGTGGAGCAGATCTTTCCAAGCCTGATTGACCAGCCTTACCACCAACACCTAAGGCCACCCAGCAGACATGAATGAAAGGACCCTGAGATGGACAAATAAAGACCAAACATCTATTTTCAATCCCCAGCAGACAGCTGAAAAGACTAGGGGGGAGGGGGGAACTTCATTGTAAAGTTTTTCTTTCTTTCTTTGCTTCAGTCACAGAAATTCATTGTAAAGTTTTTCTTTCTTTCTTTGCTTCAGTCACAGAAATTCATTGTAAAGTTTTTCTTTCTTTCTTTGCTTCAGTCACAGAAATTCATTGTAAAGTTTTTTTCCTTTGTTTTCTTTCTTTCCTTGCTTCATTCACTGAAATTCATTGTAACGTTTCTCTTTCTTGTCTCATCTATATTGTAATCAGTTTAATGTACTCATGTAAGAATTGTATTGGGAGTGGTTGCCACAGTGAGTTCTGTACACTTTAGATTTCTGTCTAGTGGGAGGTAAATTTGTAGCTGCATACACAAACACACAGAGACACGCCATTCAGAATTAGACTGAGGTTATCCCTTTTTCACCTACCCCCACCCAAAGCTGCTTTTAGCTTGCTGTTTTTTTGTTGTTGTTGTTGTTTTGACTCCTGCTTTGTGGCATTAAAGCCCAGGCAGTCGTATCTCCCTGTTAATTCCATGGGGGAAGGGGGAAGGTCCCCTCAGGCAATTTCCCCACTTGAAGAGCTAGCAGAAAGGATCTTCGAAAACCCAAGGCCTGACTGCTGCCCAGTAAAGCAGGGTATTTTGCACTGGTGGTCTCAGGAGTAAGAGTCCCAGGGCTCATTCTAAAAAAAAAAAAAAAGGAAAAGCCTAGATTGCACACTGGCTAACTTCAATTTGGACTCACAAATCCTAGATGCACTAAAGTAAGAGCTAGGGCAGATTCAAGAACCATCCCTTGGAAATGGGCAGCCTGTGATTTCAAGGTAAACCATGGCTGTGGGAATATTGTGGGGCCTGTGCTTGCTTGAAACCTGTCTGGGAGCTCATCGAAAGTGTTATCAAACATCTGAACATAATTGGCATGGAAAATTGGATACTGTAAATTTATTTCCAGAACTTTTGCCCTGGCCATTGACCATCATGGTTGAAAGCTCTCCTTTTGGGAGCCACTGAAGGAATCCTTCTGCTGCCTCTTTCAACTGCCTCTTTCAACGTCTTCCCCTCTGCATCAGAGAAAATTGAAAGCACCCATAAAATCTTCCTGACCTGATCAATTTGAAGCTTGTGTCAAAACATGTGTTGCACTCACATGTTTTGAAAAAAAAATGAGGGATTGTAGGAAGTTAGCACCCACCCCTCTCCTAGGAAATGAGATATCCTAGGAGATATTAAAATGTAGGAAATATTCTGTGGAACACATCTGGAAACATGCTTTTAAACAAACAAAAGACTCCTCTTGGAAACCCCCACCCCTGCTAAGTTCACATATTCCTCTCACCTGGACTGGAAGTCTTTTGCATGATAAAACCACAATAGGATTTGCCCAAGGCCCTTTCATTCAGCCAAAGTTGGATTAGACAAAAGCCAAGAGCCACCCCAGCATGCCCCTGGGGGGTCTGAGAGCCAATGGGATACATTTCTATACAGGAAAAGGAAATCTAAGAGGTGGGACCCAACTTAGACTATAAAAACCAGGAACTCAGCATTCCTCTTTCTCTTTTTTCTCTTCACCACACCTGGAACCATGTAAGCTACCTTTTCTGTACAGGGGCTCAAGCCATGTGCTCCTGTCCACCATTAAACCTTCCTTCCAAGCAACCTTCATGAATCCAGTGTCTTTTTCCCCACTTGGAACTGAACCTAGAAGGATATTTCCTTATAACAAATATTTCCTAAAATATATCATTCTTCTAGGAGAGGGGTGGGTGCCTATGTCTGAGTTCCCAACTGTCATTTATAACTTCATTACTGTAGTTTATTGTTCTGATAGTTTCAGTAGAGAAATTATTTGTGGGATTTGACAATGGCAAGAGGTGTGGGCAGGAGCTGGTCAAATACTGTCAGGAGATAGAGGATTTGCTATCAAGTTAACATTTAGGATCAGTTACACAGCCTGAGGGGAACAGACCAGGTAATGTTCTAAGGAATCCAGGTGGCTGGCAATTGGCTCTCAGTATTATCACTACCATTTAGAGACCTTTGGTAAAAACCCTAGGTAAGATTACAGTGAAACTTGTTTTATTGGACTAACTACGGAGGAAGGATATCTTGTTCATAACATATCTAACATACTGAAAAGAAGGAAGTCTGGTTCATTGATGTTGCTATTCTGGGTGATGCTAGAATTGAGGAAAAACCAGTTGAAAAACATTATAGAAGACAAAGTTGAAATCCATTATTATACCACTTGTGATTGGAGACCTCAGAACAATACTTGCGTGATATTAAAAATATTGAATTTATCAGAGCTGAACACCCTAATTAAAAAAAAAGACACCAAGCAGGGAACTGTCTATATTCTCAGACATGACCTTAATAATTCTTAGATACTTGGTTAGGACTTGAATTATTAAGTTTTCACCAGACTTAGAATGTGAATCTAACTACAGTATAGATTACCAATACATAATAATAATCATTTCAATTTCTACAAAAGATTGAGGGGAAAGTAGATAAAGATAAATCCTGACAATGGCTTATAACTAGAACAGTAAAAGACTTGATTTTGGTTCCTCACGGGCAAGCTATTCAACAACAAATGCAATCAAGGCTAGATTTTAAAAAAAAGATCAAATGAGTCAAACTGCAAATTTGGCAAAGAAGCAGAAAAAAATTATTGTGGGATTTCTGAATAAAGATTGATAAAGTCTTGCCTCATAATGCACCAGATATAATGGTGATTGAAAAGAAGAAAGTGTGGGTAATTGATATGGCAATACTAGGGGATATTCGAATAGAAGACAAAGAATTAGACAACACACGGTATTAAGATCTGAAAATCAAAATTGGAAGATTATGGCAGAAACCAGCCATGGTGATCTAGGTGGTTTCCAGGACAACGGGTACCAAACCAAAAAATCATGGATGCTACTTAGAAAATCTGCACATTTAAAAAATTTCCATCTGTCAATTGCAAAAGGCGACACTGCTTGGATCTGCACATATTACACTGATACATTAATAGAATAACAATATTGGAAGAGATTTTGGAAGTCTTCTAGTCCAACACCCCACTCAAGGAAGAGACCCTATACTGTCTCAGACAAATGGCTGTCCAATCTCTTTTTAAAAACCTCCAGGGATGGAGTATCCACAACTTCTGAAGGCAAGCTGCTCCGTTGATTGATTGTTCTGTCAGGAAATTTCTCCTTATTTATAGATTGGATCTCTCCTTGATTAGTCTCCATCCATTGCTTCTTGTCCTGCCTTCAGGTGCTTTGAAGAATAGTTTGACCTCTGTTCTCTGTGGCAGCCCCTTCGATAATGAACACTGCTATCATGTCACTCCTAGTCCTTCTTTTCATTAAACGAGACATACCCAATTCCTGCAACCGTTCTTCGTATGTTTTCGCTTCCAGTCCCATAATCATTTTTGCTGCTCTTCTGTGCACTCTTTCCAGAGTCTCAACATCTTTTTTATATTGTGGTAACCAAAACTGGATGCAACATTCCAAGTGTGGTCTTATCAAGGCATTATAAAGTAGTACTAACACTTCGTGTGATCTTGATTCTATACCTCTGTTAGTTCAGCATGGGACTATGCTGGTCTTTTGGCAGCTGCAGCACACTGCTGGCTCATATTTAAGTGATTATCCACTAGGACTCCTAGATCCTTCTTGTAGTTACTGCTAATGAGCCAGGCATTCTAATCTATACCATTTGGTTTTTCTTGCCTAAATTTTCTTGCTTAATTGCCTAAAACATCCTAGGCCCTTGGGAAAACCCCAATGCTTATAAATGCCAACACCAATCTAAAACTCTGACTGACTATGTGACAAACTATATAATAATATTAAGTCAACAGGAGGTGCCCATTTGGACTTCAGAGTCTTATCTAATATATCTCTCAGGTTCTGGAAGATGCTTCTAGAGCAGGGGTGTCAAACTCACGTCGTCATGGCGGCATCACGTGATGTATTGTCACTTTTTCCCCCTTCGCTAAACTGGGCGTGGGCGTGGCCAGCGTGTGATGCATCCAGCCCACGGGCCGTGAGTTTGACACCCCTGTTCTAGAGAGATGCATTTGGCTCCATTCTCCCAGTATTTTGGAAAACGGCAAGCGTACATGATTTTCATCAAACATTTAACTTTTAATAGATTTTTTTCCATGCCTTTATTTACTGTTACATTTAATATTTGTACTTTTGTTTTAAATGTAAGCCTCCTGAGTGCTTTATAAATAGAAAGGCAGGTAAATTTATTTATGACAAATAAATAGAAGGCATATAGTAGGTAGGTAGATGGAAGAGAGACAGAATAGTGTTGTGTCCCAGTACGGAGACCCCTCAGAAATGATGCACACACAATTGTTTACAAATAATAATCCTTAGATTATTATAAAGATTCTTAGTAGCTAGGTTTTAAAGTCCATAAAGAACAGAAAAGGGTCTTTTGTCAGACAGTCCAATATTGTTGCTTCTTAAGAATTGGCCTGAATTCAAACCCCCAAAGCAAACAAGCAATTGGTCCTCGGTCATCAGTAACTCTCAAAAGTTGGCAGAAAGCCCGGAATAAAGTATTGCACAAACCAAAAATCCAGAAAACAAAGCTGTAGAAAGTCCAAGAGCAATGAACGTGGTGATAATAATGCAACAAGTTGACTCCAGCGTCAACGTCAGGGTGCTAAAGCCTTAAATAGCCTTAAAGCGTGGCCAATTAGCCCGCAGCTCTATATGCGAGGAGACCTCCTCCTGCAGAGCCATTCTTGCCTGCTAGCTGCCCTGCGTGCCCTAGCATTAAACAGAGGCTCCTCCTCCTCTCCTGAGTCACTCAGCTCCAACTGAGGAAGTGCAGAAGGCCCTGGCTGGCTTTCATCCTCTGGCACCGAGTCCTCCTCGCTATCGGACTCAGGTGCCAGGCGCACGGGATGATAGTGCCATGCCACAGTCGGCTCTTGGTCCTCCAGATCCATGACCAGCTGCTCAGGACACGGGCAAGCCACAACAGTTAAGATGCATTCAAGATAGGCCTTAACCTGACAGATATTATGGCTCTGTTATAGTGGGGCATACCGTTGAACCCTCAAAACACCCCCTCTTAAGTATTGGTACACCACTTCAGAAGGGATTTGTCTCATAACGTCATAATGCTTTACCATTCTGGAATCATTGAGGTTGGAAACAGATTAACAGTCTTTCCTCTGTGAAGCCCTAAGAGACAACAAGCAGGATTGTGATCACATCAGGCAGCTGAATTTGTCTCTGTGTTAATTTCCTATAAAAGCCCTACTGCCACCTCAGGCACTGTGAGGAATTAAAATAAAGCCAATCTGTACCCTCTGGGTTTCGAGTTCTAATATTAGACCAGCTTCTAATAGCCCCTCCCCACCAGATTTCAGGGCAAGGAAAAGCAGTGTAGTACAGTGATTAAATTGTTGGACTTTGACTGGAAAGACTCATGTGCAAAATCCCTAGTTGATTACAGGATCAAGGAATAAATAGGGTCTGGACTTCTTGTGATTGGAGAATAGCTTTATCCAGCCTTTATCAGCTTTCCCTAACCTAACATGACCTTCCCACAAGTGTTGAAATACCCACGAACTTCTAGGACTTGTTGTCCCAAAGCCTTTTGGATGCTGAGTTGTAAAGGGTTGTTAAAAAAATACCTCATGGAACAAAAAGTACCAGAAACAAAGGAGGGATGCTGTAAGCCAGCCAAGGTCATTCTGCAGACAGTTAGAATGACAGATTTTGCCAAGGTTTTTTTTTTACTAGCATTGGCAAGCTGGTATCCTCCAGATGTGGGTGGTTTTTTTTTTGGTCATTTGGTTCTATTTTAAAAGCTGGCTGATCCAGGAAACTCTTTAACCACCTTCTTGTCATAAATAACCCTCAATTACTACCAAGGTTCCACTTTTTGGGAAAGTTAAGTTCCCTGGTGGGCCATGGACAAAGCAGTGGCTGGTTGCAAACAGCATAATAATCCTCCACCATAAGCAGGATTTGTGTTCTCAGGGGACAAGTGGGATACTCTACTGATGCTTTCAGCGTTTCAATATTTTATTGATCTGAGATGCATTGAGGAATAAAATTGGTAATTTTTACTCAGTCTTAGAAATGTTTGCCAACATTCACAGGTATAATATACCTATTTTAGAATCTATACAAGGCTTGTTGGTAGATCATTCTGTAGAGAGCCAGATGGCAAACCTTTAGAACTAAAAGTATGATTTTTCTTTAAAACAAACCTGATTTTAAAAGAAAAAGAATATTTTGTACAAGAAATGCCTAAATTATTTGAATTTGTATTCTACTTTCTAACATAATTCAATAACCCTCCCATGTAGGAGAAAAGAAGGAAGAATGCAGGTAGGGGAGGAGAAGGAAGGTAAGAGTGACAAGCAGATAGATGGAAGAAGGGGTAGTAGGAGAGGGGAGAGAAGGAGGAAGAAAGTAGAAGGAGGGGAGAAGGATAGAGGGAAGGGAGTGATTGGATTTGATATGTAGGATAGATAGGCAATTTTGTAATGTTACTGGATGTACAAAAAATTATGTTAAATTTTTGATGATATATTATGGTATATGTATTGATGTCTATGTGAAGAATGTTAAAAGAAAATAAAAAAAAAATAACCCTCTCACGTGTACTAGGGGATGGTGTAATAATGAGTGTCTGGATTTTTTTGAAAGTTTACTTAAATGGAAGAAAATAGGAAATAAAAATGACACCCACATCTTGGACACTCAGTCTTGAACTTTCTGTTACGCTGAGAGTTCTAAACAGAACATTCCGAAATCTTGTTACTTAGTGCCCAAAAGGGCACTAAGAGTTGTTAATCTAATCTTGCGTAGCTTCTTCTCTGGCAATACAAAATACAATACAAAACATTTTTAGACCAATTCTGGAATACAGCTCACCTGTCTAGAACCCGCACTGCATATCAGACATAAATACAATCAAGAGAGTCCAGAAATATTTCACAAGAAGAGTCCTTCACTCCTCCGTTCGCAACAAAATACCTTATTCCACCAGACTTGAAATACTGGGATTAGACAATTTACAACTACGTCGCCTCCGATGTGATCATATACCAAAATTTCCTTCCTGTTAATGACTACTTCAGCTTCAACCGCAGCAATACACAAGCACATAATAGATTCAAACTAAATGTAAACCGCTTCAAACTCAACTGCAGAAAATACGACTTCAGCAATAGAGTGATCAATGCCTGGAATGCATTACCTGACTCTGTGGTTTCTTCCCCAAACCCCAAAAACTTTACCCTTAGACTGTCTACAGTGAACCTCTCCTCGTTTCTAAGAGGTCTGTAAGGGGCGTGCATAAGCGCACCACTGTGCCTACCGTCCCTGTCCTACTGTCCTATTGTCCTCTTTTATCGTTACCTTTTTACTTATGTTTATACAAACTACTATTATCCTATACATGTTTGACAAATAAATAAATAAAAAAATTGGCTGTGCACGGCTCTGATTGACTAACTCCTGCACTATCACACAGAAACTTTCATATTCTCAGTACAGCTTTAATGGCAATTAAGTCAGTTTATACTGTGCATGATCACATGTATGTGTATGTGTGTATTCCACTGTATGGCATTGGTGGATTTTACAGTACCAAAATATTTTTGACTCATTAAATTACTATACATTGCTTTACAAAACTCAGTACATGTTTTTAGATTTCACCTGATTAATTTTATGATATTATCACCACCACCTACTTAACTAGTTTTAACCTTTAGTTATAATTTAAATTTTTAGTTTTAAATAGAGTCCACTGGTATAAGTTTCTTCCAGGTGCAATTCAAGATGCTGGTTATGACTTTTAAAGCCCTATATTGACCAGATTATTTGTGTGACCTTCTGTCCAAAAGGACATCTGTATGTCCCCAACAGATCAGACAGGATAGGCAGATTCCAAGTCTCTTTTCTTAAATGTTGCCATCTTGTGGGTGCTTGGAAGCACGTCTTTACTATGGCAGCCCCTGCCCTATGGAGCACCCTTCTCCCTGAGGTCTGGAGTCCCCTAGCTTTAACCTTCCAAAAACACTTAAGACTTAGTTCTGGGATAGAGGGAGATTAACATGGGATGAATGTGTGGTGGGATGCACCAGAAAGTTCAGCTGTGGCACCAGGTCTTTTTGTTGCTGGCTTTACTGTCTTTATTTCATTGTTTGTATTGTTTTTATTCTTGGGCTGTGAGCTGATGGAATGGTAGGTGGGAATGATCTTGGGAGGGAGGAAGAAGAGTTGCAGCATAGACAATGGTCTGATAAATGAAAGATAAGCCTGAAAGAGGATGGTGAAAGCATCTCAGAAGAGACCCTCCGTAGATTTGGGGAGAATAAAAGTGAGGGAGACGGTAGGGGTAATTTCAGACTTGCAAGATTCTGTTAATGCAATTTTATAATAAAAAACGCAGCTAGTACTCCTGGATCTCCTTGTTGCCTGGACTATCTCACAAGACTGACAGCCATCCAGAATTTGGTTTAAGCCATAAAAATCTTTTAAATAAATACATTTATACTTAGGCATGTTATTTCTGTATGATTGTAGACAAGGTCTTTACTCAAAATAAAGTTATCTGTTCACCTGTGCGTGTACACACACACACACACACACACACACACACACACACACACACACACACACACCATATCCATGCATGTATATGCACATATACATGTGTGCGTGTACATGTACATGTATGTGTGTGTATGAGATTGGTCCATTAACTTGGAGCATTAGAAGAGAAGCAATCCTACTGGCTAAACCAGCATTTCTGCCATTTCAGTTGAAACTAAGAAATAGCCAGATGTGGCTACTGCACCAGCTTCTTGTGAGCTCTCTTTTTCTGTTATATCCACCTTTATTGTCTGTTAATGTTGGGCTGATGAGCACCGTAGCACAGTGGATGCGTAATTTCAGCATCCCTGGCAACCAACGGCTTGTGTTCTTTTCTAGCTTTCCAAGAAAAGTTGGTTGGCTTCTCAAGCAGGTGCTGAAGCACATAATGCAGCTGAACATTAGAGCCGGACAATTGCTCCTACACTAATATCTATGGGGCTTTAACCCCTGAATTCTATGAATGGAACAGTCAGGGAGAGAGCTTTGAATTTGGTCCAAGATTGGAAATCAATTTCCCGTGTACTTAGGGATGGGCAGGACTTCACAGAGGAAAAGATCCCTCTTTGGCCAAAACCCCTCTTGTATTCTATCATCTGGCTCATCACTTGAAAAATACATGTAGAAGGACTTACCTGTATTTTTTGGAGTATAAGACGCACCTTCCCCCCCCCCCCAAAGAGGGTGGAAATGTTGGTGCGTCTTATACACTGAATACAGCCATTTTTGGCCTCCTGAAGCCCCGCCCCGTGTCCCATTTTTGCAAAAAATTGGCCCGTTTTTAGCAAAAATGGGGTGCGCAGAGGGTTTGGGAGGCCTGCAGAGTGCTCCTGGGGGCTGGGGGAAGGCAAAAACACCTCCATTGTTGCAAAAAAATGGGCCTTTTTTTTCAAAAACGGGGGCATTTTTGCCTTCTCCCGGCCCCTAGGAGCACTCTGCAGGATTCCCAAACCCTCTGTGTGCCCTATTTTTTGGAAAAACGGGTGAAAAACAGGTCCATTTTTTGCAAAAAACAGGGTGCGCAGAGGGTTTGGGAGGCCTGCAGAGTGCTCCTGGGGGCTGGGGGAAGGCAAAAACACCTCCATTGTTGCAAAAAAATGGGCCTTTTTTTTCAAAAACGGGGGCATTTTTGCCTTCTCCCGGCCCCTAGGAGCACTCTGCAGGATTCCCAAACCCTCTGTGTGCCCTAATTTTTGGAAAAACGGGTGAAAAACGGGTCCGTTTTTTGCAAAAAACAGGGTGCGCAGAGGATTTGGGAGGCCTGCAGAGTGCTCCTGGGGGCTGGGGAGGACAAAAACTTTTTTTTCTTACTTGCCTCTTTGAAGTCTTGGTGCGTCTTATACACCAGTGCGTCTTATAGTCCGAAAAATACAGTATATCAAAGGAGATACCCAAAAATACAGGTACCGGTATTAGAACAAAGTCAAAATATGCATTACAGATAGTTGTTGACTTACAACCATTCTTTTCCTAGTTTTGATATTTTACAAACTTTAAAAATTACTCAAATATTATATATAAAGGGGGAAAAGCTGCTGATACAGTTCTACAGAGGAATCATTGAGTCTGTCATCTGCACCTCTATAACTGTCTGGTTTGGTTCTGCAACCCAACAAGACAGACACAGACTTCAGAGGATAATCAGAACTGCAGAAAAAACAATTACTGCCAACCTGCCTTCCATTGAGGACCTGTATACTGCACGAGTCAAAAAGAGGGCCGTGAAAATATTTACTGACCCCTCGCATCCTGGACATAAATTGTTTCAACTCCTACCCTCAAAACATCGCTATAGAGCACTGCACACCAAGACAACTAGACACAAGAACAGTTTTTTCCCGAACGCCATCACTCTGCTAAACAAATAATTCCCTCACCACTGTAAAACTATTCACTAGGCTGCATTACTATTACTATTAGTTTTTCTCATCGTTCCTATCACCCATCTCCTCCCACTTATGACTGTATGACTGTAACTTGTTGCTTGTATCCTTACGATTATTTCATATTGATTGTTTCCTGATTGCTTACTTGAACCCTATGACAACCATTCTTGACAAATGTATCTTTTCTTTTATGTACACTGAGAGCATATGCACCAAAGACAAATTCCTTGTGTGTCCAATCACACTTGGCCAATAAAGAATTCTATTCTATTCTATTCTAAAAAAACCCTTCATTTTAAACCCAGAACCCAAAACCCAAAGCTACATTAGAGCTTTCCTTCTAATGTGTTTTCTCCCATTAGGGTTCAAAAAAATTGAAATAATATAGGGAATTCTCTTAATATAAATTATGATAAGGATTAATGAGTTAGCAGAAGCATATATTATTCCCCACAGCAATGAGAAGCAGAGACAGTCAAATTGACTCTTTTATCCAAAGAAGAGACTATATTTAACTTAGTTTCTATTTGGAAATTGCTTCCAGATTTTGTTTTTGCTAATTAGATAGATTTGTTGTTGTAGAAATGGCTAGTATATACTGTTGTGCAAAAGAAAACGGTTGACGTTGTAATGTTATCTTCTACTGTGCTAAAGAGACTTGGAAGTCGGTGCCTCTTTCTTTCCATTTCCCCCTTTACACCATATATTTTTTCTTTTTCCCTCCCCCTCCTCCTAGTTTCCTATTACTTTTTGAATTTCTCTTTGTATTTTACGTTTTGATAAACTACTAAAACTAGCGTTAAAAGAGGCTCACAACCATTCATTTAGCAACCGTTTGAAGTCACGACAGCAGTGAAAAAAGTGACTTACAACCAGTCCTCGCACTTATGACTGCAGCACCTCCACAATCATGGAATCAAAATTTGGGCACTTGGCAACAGGCAAGTATTCTGGGGTCATATGATTGCCATTTGCAACCTTCCTAGCGAGCTTCCAACAGATATAATCAATGGGGGGAATCTGGATTCGCTTAAGAATAGCTTGACTTAACTACTGATTTATTTAATAACCATGGCAAAGAAAGATGGCAAAACTGGGCACGACTTACTTAACAACCATCTTTCTTAAACAATGGAAATTCTGGTCCCAGTTGCAGTAAGACGAGGACTATCTATATTGCAAGAGATAGTGAGAAGGCTGGGAAAGAAATGTAAAGGAATCTAGACATAAACAATCAAGACAAAGAGGATGGATACATGGACTGTGTTAAGATATTCATGAACTGGGAGAGCCATGTTAACAAGGTTAGCCAATGAATAGGCATAGCAACTGAATCAGCCAATAGGAGCTAACCACTTCTGAGTCTGTGCAGAGAATCGAAACTGAATACTTAAGGCTGGGTGTGGCTCCTCTCTCCACTCTGTACTCTTCCACTCTAAACTCTGCTGAAATGAAACTAACTGTTCTCTGCTATCTGTAACTACATTGAAGAATAACTCTGCTACTGGTATTGTAAATATATATATTATTATGTTTATAAAGAAGTTTATGAATGCAGCTGAATCAGTCATCTGTGTGTGCTTCTGGTTTTGATTTTTACAGCAAACTTTAATAGACTGCTTATCTCATTTTCCTAGCAGCTTAGCTCAGGTGAGAAGAAATATGGGAAGAAAGATATCCTTTTTTGCCAAATTTTTACTACTATAAATGAGATTTGAAAATACCTATTATGGATTCCAAAGTTCTGTATTATCCTTAACTGAAATCTCTATAATTTTTGCTTCCTTGATGTTGGCTGGCTATATTGGCTTTGACAATGATATTGGGGAAATGTACTTATAGGAATATGTGTACATTCCTGTACAAATGTCTATTACTGTATGTGTCATAGGACAAATAAGTATAAACCTGGAGACCGATTTGCATACTGACTTTTGGGGGTGGTAACCTGCATTCAGCATCACAGGTATAGTTGAATATAAAGGGATACAAATCTAGACTTTTAAGAGCTTAGTATTTTCCATCTAGATGGAGGAATTCATCAGGTTTTTGTACTTCAGTTACTTATTTTTTTCCCAAATGTCTGTGGAGATTCTCAGTCATCCAGGTCATGGTTGTCTCAAAGGCGCTCCCCCCCCCAAATGGCAACTGGACTGTGTAAATGTTTTTTTCCTTGAAGAAGATGACATTTTGCTTCTCATCCAAGAAGCTTCGACAGTTCTGACAGGACGGTGGGATTTGTTTCCAAAGTTCTTCCTGGTTTTTTTATAACCACGTGTTGATAAGTTTCTATAAAAGAACCAAACTATTAAAATGCTTGCCCCTTCCCACTTCTGGACTAAGAATTCCAGCCTTGCTGGATGGCAAGACTGATAATTTCAAAGGAAGATTTACTTGTGTAATGAAGCAGTATAGCCAGCCAGCTGTGCACTTAGCTCAATAAAGAAGCTCAAATGGCATCTCTTTGAAGGGTCTATGACAATTCGCCATGGCCAACTTGCCACAGCCAATTTAACATGGCCAACTGACTGTGGGACAACTCGCCACGGCCATCTCACCACAGGACAAGAGCTACGCTAATATCAAAGAAATGGTGGAATAGAATCATTAAAGAAAGGATGCAAAAAGGAGGGACAGGCAAACATGTTTGTGAATGGCAAACATTAAAATATTTTTTTATTTATTTTAAATAATGAAATAGAATTGTTAAATTGTCCCACAGCGTGTTGTCCCTCAGCGAGTGAGCTATGGTGAGTTGGCTATGATGAGTTGTTACGTATGGACGGACATTGTACATATTTGCATAGCCTCTGCTGATTGGTTAGCACAGCGGTGGGAACTTTAAACGCCTGTCAGTGGCCAGCCAGGTTAAGGGAAAAAGCGGCTTCCCTGCAGCCGGCTGGCAGTCCGTATCAGCTCTAGTGAATAGAGAATAAAGATGCTGAAACATTCCGGAGCCTCGTGTCTTCCTTTAGCGCACAAATCTAACAAGTTGGCCGCAGCGAGTTGACTGTGGCAAGTTGTCCCATTCCACTCTTTAAACCCAGTGATTAGCATTTCGCCCTCCCTCCTCTCTCTCTCTCCCTCCCTCTCCCTCCCTCCCCCCTCTCTCCCTTCTCTGTCTCCCTCTCTAAATGAACAGGCAGGAAACAATGTAAATTAGGACCATGACATGGAACCTTTCTGGTGGCTCCATATAACAGGAGGACCTTTGGGTCACAAAATTCTATTGGGGGCCAGTGCATACTGATTTTGGCTATATATGAGCTGCTCAACCTTATGTTGCCGTCTGCAGAAAGAGTTGACTACCACTTGCTTATAGTTTGATTCTATCCACACCCATCTCTGACAGCTTCTCATTCCAGTCAAGTCTCTGTTGAGAAACAAGGCCGGCCTGAACTCTAATACCATATGCTTTGACAATTACTTCCTGCTGGGTAAAGACCAGGTAGGGAAGGAGGGAGGAGAGTCAAGTGGAGGATTAGCCTCGAATCATTGTGCAGCCATAAGAGATCCAGGACTGACCCTTAAGCTCCATGGAACCTTAACTATCTGTTCTGAAGGGAAGGCAAGCAATCCAGATGCCCTGTAATACATTGCAGTGCCCCATGTTTGGGTAACAATGTTGAACAATGGCAGCTTAATCTGTTAAGAAGCCTTAAGTCTCCTAAAGTCAAGTAGCATGCCCTTATTTCTCAGACTTCATCTAGCCTGTCAGCTACAAAAATAGACCTTTCTTAGCAGAACCAAAAATGCCTTTGAAGGGGGCATATTTAAAATATCATACTGCTTCACTCCCTTGACACATGATGCCTCTAGGGCAGTGGTGGCCAACCTTAAGCATACCATGTGCCAATTTTTTCACAGACGAGTTCAGATGTGCCATACAACTTCGGCTTCCAAATCCAGAAGCGGCGGGGAGGAGGACGTGTGCCCCGCCCTGCCCCGCCCACCCTGCCAAGCCCCAGCGCGAGACGTGCGTCCTAGACGTGTGCCCAGTACGGCTGCTTTCCAGGCTGGATTTGGAAGCCAAAGAGCCGAAGTTACAGGAGATTGGCTCACCTGCTCTGGGTTCATCGCAGGCAAGATTCAAAACGCTGCCGCAGGAATTTGGGTGTTTGGGGCAGGGGATGGGGTGGGGTGTGAGTGAGGAAGGCGGCGGCGACTTCCTTGTCGCCTTCCTCACTCACCTTCCTCACTCACGCCCTGCCCCACCCTATCTCCCACCCGAAACCCCCAAACTCCTTCGGCAGCGTTTTGAAGGGATGCGTTTTGCCTGCGATGAAGGGACCGATGCTTGTCTCCTATTCTTCGCAGGCAGAAGCATGTTTTAAAATGCTGCCGAAGGCAACCCAGAGCAGATGAGCCAGTCCAGCAAGTGAGGGAGGCGTCAACAAGAGGCGGAACCGATAGGGATGCTGACAAGGAAGTTTTGCTTTTCAAGCCCTGCACTCATCTGGGCGTTTCAAACTGACATAGGCAGAGGCCAGATGAGCACAGGGCTTGAGAAGCAAAACTTCCTTTTAGCCGTCCCTTTCGGCTTCGGTAGCGTCTTAAAACATGCTTCTGCCTGCGAAGAACAGGAGGCAAGCATCGGTTCCCTTCAAATGCATCCCTTCAAAACGGTTCCATTCAGATGCAAAATGCATCCCTTCAAAACGCTTCAAAGGACTTTGGGGGTTTGGGGCGGGGGATGTGGTAGGGCATCCCCTGCCCCAAACCCCCAAAGTCCTTTGAAGCATTTTGAAGGGATGAGTTTTGCCTGCTGTCCCTTTCGGCTCCGCCTCTTACCGACGCCTCCCTCACTTGATGGATTGGGCTGCTCTGGGCTGCCTTTGGCAGCATTTTGAAATGCGCTCCTGCCTGCGAGGAGGCAGGCATCGATGCTCGCCCCCTCTTCCTTGCGGGCAGAAGTGCGTTTTAAATTGCCGTAGGCAGAGCCCAGAGGAGCTGAGCTAAGTAGGCACAAGGATGCAGTGCGCCACTTGAAAGCATCCAATGCGCCATGTTTGGCACATACACCACGGTTTAGCCACCCCTGCTCTATGGCATTCCTGTTCATGCTATTATCTACAAATATTTATTCACACCCTAAGAACTGTTTAGCCTACTTTATTTCAGGTATGGAATAAAGCCTGAAGGGCATCTTCAAATATATAAAAGGTTTATTGTAAAAAGCAGAGAGAGCGACCTTATTCAAACCACAACCAATGAGTTGAAACTACAGAGAAGAAAGTTGGGGTAAGATAGTACAAGGAATTGCCAAACGGTAAGAATAAGCTGCCTCATGGCACTGTTCCATTCATTGGAAGTCTTCAAAGAGAGGTTGGATAGGCATCTGTTGAAAATGCTTTAGCAAATCCTGTACTGGACAGGGGTTGGTCTAGATGACTTAAAGTCCCTTCAAATCCTAGGTCCAGGGGTGAAATCCTGCAGGTTCTGACAGATTCTGGAGAACCAGTAGCGAAAATTTTGAGTAGTTCGGAGAACCGGTTGCGGAAATTTTGAGTAGTTTGGAGAACCGGCAAATACCACCTCTGGCTCACCCAGAGTGGGGAGGGAATGGGGATTTTGCAGTATCCTTCCCCTGGAGTGGGGTGGGAATGATTTTGCAGTATCCTTCCCCTGCCATGCCCACCAAGCCACACCATGCCCACCAAGCCATGCCCACAGAACCGGTGGTAAAAAAAATTGGATTTCACCACTGTCTAGGTCTATGAATAGTTGAATGTGTAGCCCACCAGAGATATCCCCAGTGTCTCAGTGATCAACATCTACATGCCATCTCCTAAGCAGGTAAAGCTGAAAGCCCAACAATCACAGGGAATGGAAGAAGAAATCTAGAAGCTAGGGAGAAGAAGATCTGGTAAAACACAGGAGATGCTGGCCATTTCTGGCCCTCATTCAAAATTCACACTCTCTCCAAATAATGTGGTCATGCCGCAACGAGAGCAGAAATCAACCCCCTGTTGTAGTGAGAGATGCCATCCACCATAAAGTACAAGGAGGAGAATGTTTGTGCAGTCAGAATACAGCGACAGCAAATGGTGCAGTGCAGTACCCGTTTGCCCAGGTTTCAAAAATGCAGGGCTGGAAGAACTCTCCCTCCCTTCTCCTTCCCATTTCTATTGATTATATTAGGCTTTTGAGACAAAAAGGAACAAGGTAGCCAAGCAATTGTACATGTGTTATATAAAAAAAAGTCCGCTGGAAGATGTTTTGCTGTCCCTCGCCTGCTTCTCTGACTGCTTGTTCGGCATAAAGAGGCTTGTTTCTGGCTCATTAGAATGCGTGCAAAGAAGCCAAGAAAGCAGGAGGAGAATTGACAATTTGTTCTGTGTCCTGGAGTGAGATGGGAGGGAGGGAGGGAAGGAAAGGAAGAGAGAAATTTGGAGAAGTGGGAAAATCTGGATGTGGAAGGCAAAAAGCTCTGTCAGGTTTACGCAATGGAGCGGTGGCATTTTTCGTTGTGGATGGGGAAGAGGGCAGTTTTCAGAAATGGGGCAGAGCAAAACAGAAGAGTCCTTGAGCTTCCTTGAAGGTGGCCACAGTCTGCATCCATTACAGGTAGTCCTCGACTTAATGACCACAATTGAGACCAACATTTATGTGGCTAAGCGAGGCATGGGTTAAGTGATTTTGCCCCATTTTAACAACCTTTTGTCAGGGTTCCAAATAGCATCCAAACTTAAATCAGAGTCTGAGGCAAAGTATTCCTCAAAGTTCCAATTTATTAACAGAGACATGTTGGCACATTTGTGAGAAACCCGAATCTAAACTCAGAGGGTTTCTCCACCCAGGTTAAAGTTCATTCCCTTGTTCCCACACCCACAAGTTCATCACGTTGATCGGTTGTCTTCTGCCAACATGTCCGTTACTCCCATCAGTTTCCGGGCAGATGCTGAACAAAGGATGACCTTGAGAACCTAGAAGGAATTTGTTATGGCTACATCCTTCATGCAACTGCCCCTCCCAAGTTCCCACAGCAAGAATACATTCTAAGCATAAAATGTGGCAGGCCAAGTGAACAGTCAAAGATGGCTTCGGCCTGACACCTTTCTCACCACAGTTGTTCAGTCCATCACTGCCCTTGTTAAATTAGTAACACGGTTGTTAAGCGAATCTGGATTTCCCCACTGAGTTTACTTGTCAGAAGGTTGCGAAAGGGAATCATTTGACTTTGGGACACTTCAACCATCAAAAATATGAGTCAGTTGCCAAGTGTCTGGATTTTGATCATGTGACATGGAGATGCCGTAACGGTCAAAAGCATGAAAAAACGGTCATAAAGTCTCTTTTTTCAGTGATGTTGTAACTTCGAACGGTCACTAAATGAACTGTTGTAAGTCGAGGACTTACCTGTATTATTTTGCAGGAATTTGCTGTCTCCATGTTTCTCAGACTCCAATACTCACAGCTTTGTGTGTGTGTGTGTATGTGTGTGTGACACAGAATGCATGGAGTCTTGGAAGAAGACAGGGTCTTCCTCTCTCTTTTCCACTAATGGATTTATGAAAAAATAGGATTGCAGAGTGGGGCTGTCTGGTAAAGATTTTAGACACTACAACAGGGGAATGCATGCACTGGGGATGATCAGGGGTGGTAGGATTGAAGCAAGAGTTGGCCAGGTCCGGAACCAAGAATGAACAAGGGCACTTGTTTTCTCCATTCTTTTTTTAAAAAATAGGTACTGTTATAAGGAATATCCTTCTGGGTTCAGTTCCAAGTGGGGAAAAAGACACTGGATTCATGGAAGTTGCTTGGAAAGAAGGTTTTAATGGTGGGCAAGAGCACATGTGTCAGGCAGTGATTTTATATTGCCTGTTACATGTATATGCAGGGGAGATGCATCCCTATCAAATATAATGGTTTATTCCTGAGCACGTGATTAATATGTTCCTAGTACGCATGTGTACATTCCTTTCTTTGATCCTCCCTTCTTTTTCAGCTTCTGTAAGGAGCAAGACCTGTTTTATAGCCAGGATGTGATTTATTTGTTTTTGTACCGAAATAAATATTTTATACTTTAGCATTTAAACTGCGGTTTTCTTTCTATAATGTCAGAGTTTCAGGAAAAGATCTATTTCACCTCTGATGAGAGTAATTCTTATCTAACAACATGGCATGAGCTCCTGTACAGAAAAGGTGGATCACATGCTTCCAGATGTGGGTGAAGAGAAAAGGAAGGAAAAGATGCCGAGTCCCTTGGTTTTATGACCTCTGTTGGGCCCCACCTCTTAGTTTCCTGTTCCTGTGTATGTAATGCACTCCGATTGGTGGTCAGACCCCTCCTAGGGGTGGGGATCTTAGCTAGCCTTTTAGGCTGTCTCCCAAGTTTGTTTGAGTGCTGGTAATTTTCCAGGTGCTATGTGGTAGAGGGCTAATCCTATCATGTCCTAAGGGTGAAGGTCTTAATCCCATCACCCTGGAGCTGAAGGTGGGGGGCAGGGAGCTGCAGGAAGCTGCTTTGTTAATTTAAAACATGTTTCTCCTTTCCTCATTCAGGGAAACATATTCTTCCTTTTTCAATATTTTTTAGGATATTTCATTCCTCTAGGAGAGGGGTGGGTGCTAACTTCCTACAGTACGATGTTGTGTGGTGTTGTTTTGTTCTGTTTCTTTTTCCCCTGTGTTTTGCTTCCCACTGAAGATTGCTAGGGGAAAAAAGAAGCCACTTTTTTTGTCACTGGGGTGAACTGATCCCTTGCAAAAGATTTTTGCAATTAGGCCAAGGGCCAAGGGTGGTTCGAGGCCTGCAGGTTGCCTCCTGTCATCTGGGATCTCCAAACATTAAGGCACATTTCACCAGCTCCTTGACCCATCTCTTCACCTGATGCTTCCATCCTTCAGACTTGCTTTTTTTAGTTGAAATGTAATTCAAATACATTGCTAGAGGGGGAAAGAGAAGCTCTGTTTTTATAGAGAAGAATGAGAAATGGAGATGGAGAGAGGAGAGATGCTTAAAATCGTGGAGTTAAGTCTCCACAAGAGTACAGTTTTAAACTAACCTGGCTTATTTGATGAATTAGTTACTGATAACATTTTTACTGCTTTTTGTTTCAAATCCCCAGGGTCCTTGCATGATATCCAGTAAAATGTGTTCAGCTTTATAATTTATTTATAAAATGCATCCTACGCAGAATACTTGTCCAGATACGTTAATAAAAAGCTGATGAAATGAAACCAAGCAAGGTCACGGAGAAAAATACATGCTGGTACTGACAACCATGAAATTATGAAACGTAAGGATAACATTGGTCAATAATGGGATTCAGCAGGGCAACAGATGTTGTTATAAAGAATCCACTTGCCAGGCTGATAATAAATTCTGCCCAGCAATTCTGTTAAAATGACTAGATGACTCTGGGACTGTTGAAGTCCTATTCTCACCCGTTACACAATTCTCCCCTTTGTTTTATTTTCTTTCTTAAATTGGTCAAGCTGCATGTTTATGCGTATAATACTAAAAACTAGCTTTAGATCCAGTATCTGTATGCAGGTATAGCATGAAACAGAAATATATTCCCATATTCCCATATGTTAAAAATTAAATCCATAATTAAAAACAATAATTAAAATAATTAGGTGCAGAATAAAGCTCATTAATACAAAAACAAACTTCATCCTAATAATAGTCATCTAATCAATTTACTTTAATGAAGGAACACTGTCAGTGTGGCATAATATTAAAATGCTAGCCTGGGAGTGGGAAAACCAAGATTTTAATCCTTCCTTGGGAATGGAAACTGGATAACATTGAGCAAATTATTCTCCCTTGTCCCTGGACAGAAATTGAAAACTATCATCTATCTATCTATCTATCTATCTATCTATCTATCTATCTATCTATCTATCTATCTATCTATCTATCTATCTATCTATCTATCTATCTATCTATCTATCTATCTATCTATCTATCTATCTATCCATCCATCCATCCATCCATCCATCCATCCATCCACCCACCCACCCACCCACCCACCCATCATCTAGCAATAGCACTTAGACTTATATACCGCTTTACAATGCTTTACAGCCCTCTCTAAGTGGTTTACAAAGTCAGCATATTGCCCCCAACAATTTGGGTCCTCATTTTACCCACCTCAAAAGGATGGAAGGCTGAGTTAACCTTCAGCCTGGTGAGATCTGAACTGCCAAATTGCAGGCAGCTGGCAGTTGCAGAAGTAGCCTGCAGTACTGCACTCTAACCACTGTGCCACCGTGGCTCCTATCATCTATCCATCCATCCATCCATCCATCCATCCATCCATCCATCCATCTATCCATCCATCCATCCATCCATCTTTTATCATCTCTCATTTATCATCCATCCATCCATCCATCCATCCATCCATCCCTCCCTCCCTCCCTCCATCCATCCATCATCTACCTATTAAATTTATATGGCCAGCCATACCACTCTCAGAACATCTTACAATGTAATCTATTCATGAGCCTGTATTTCACCACTATGATAGATTACAGTCCATAATTCTCAATGAGAAGGCAATCACTCAGCAGTTTACTGATCAAAACTTCCATATTGTTTGCCAGTTGCATCCTAATGCTTTGATTCTTGGGATAGGATTCCTGCAGTTCTATGATTCCTCCTATAGCATCCCTTCCAAGGTTACAACTGAGACCCTGGACTTGAAGAGAGGTGATATCTGCAGCTGCCTGGGTGTTAATAAAGCAATCCGAAGAGGTGCTGCAAGATGACCATTGTTTGAGCCAAATGAAGGTTCTGCCACTCCTCCTGTTGCACTGGCTTCCTTTGCATATTTCCACCTAGCAGCCTGTT
This sequence comes from Diadophis punctatus similis, assembly GCA_023053685.1. NCBI lineage: Eukaryota > Metazoa > Chordata > Lepidosauria > Squamata > Dipsadidae > Diadophis > Diadophis punctatus. Next base: position 119,533,818 of record JALIGW010000002.1, read on the forward strand.
TTGCCAGTAGCAGCAGTGTCTGCTGACAAGTTGGCTAGCAGGCCAGCTGTTCAAAATCTTTCATTCTGCCTGAAGATCCACTCGGGACAGCACATCCATACTACTGTCCAGACAGCTGCTTTAAATGGCTCCCTGACTGTGGTGTAATGGCAGGGCCAGTCCTTCCTTTGGTGTACTTATTCAGCCCTCAAATTGACTGTGCCAGAAGCTAAGCAAGGAGAGGAAGACTTTTAAAGACCATCATCTCATTCAGTCCATTTCCACCCAGCTGGACTGCACGTGACAGGGGTCTTCAACATCTCCTGAGCTCTCTGCAACAGAAGCACTTCTGCCTTAATTTAGGGTTTGTCCCTTAAGCAAGGAAAAAAACCTGAGAAATGGCTTTTACTTATCATGGGAAATAAGGGGAAATGATCCTTATTTGAAATGCTTTGAAAAAATAAGCATCATAAATAAATAAAGATCGTTTCCTTTTATTTCCCATGATAAGCAAAGTCCATTTCCTTCTTTTCATTTTCTAGCCTTCAACAAAATGTGGCAATTTGACCATCTTCTCATCTCTTCCTTGAAGGAAATAATGTGCTTGTTGACTCCTCCGCCAACGGTTTTCCCGTCTATATTCTATCCTTCTTGTTTGCTCAGTTATTGGGGCTGGGAATGATTTCCCCCATTGGCACGGCGCAATTGGGAGGGTGAGAATGTTTGATGTTTGACTTCTGCATGTAGCCTTTACCAGTCTTGTGTACTCAGATGTGATTGGACTCGCATCTCCATCCTTTCAAGCCAGTTAGCCACTGTCCTGGATTTAGAGATATTGTACTCCAATGACACTGGAAGAGCCAAAGCTGAGGAAAGCTATTATTCTGGGATTTATCTGTATGAATATGCCTGCAAATGTCTCTTGCTTTCTCATTTTCTGCATTTCAGTTGAGTCAATTTTTCAGAGGTATGCAACGCTTAAGAAGAACTGCATGACAATTAGACTCAAATCAATATGAAATTCTTTGCAATCGTTATGTATGGCTTCTTCATTTCATTCAGCACAAGCCAGATTCTACCCTGATCTTCCTTCTAGAATCCCCCTTGCTCTGCCAGTTTAGTATAAATTATTTTATGAATTCATTTATGAATATATTTAGGTCATTCTAAAACCTGGCCTGGGTCAAGGAATGAATATCGAAGACTTTAAGCCATCCTCTCCTTTATGATTAGAAATGATGGTTTATCTCTGTTGACAGTAGCCATTCTGTCAAGGTGATGAATCTCCCACATTTATCTTTCCAGTCATTCTCTGTACATTTTTTTCCCAATAGACCAGTGCAGTAACAGTCAAACCAGACACCAGAACATTCTTCTGCAACTTTCTCTCTCTCTCTCTTCCTCCCTCCCTCCCTCTCATCTATCTATCTATCTATCTATCTATCTATCTGTCTGTCTGTCTGCCTGCCTGCCTGCCTGCCTGCCTGCCTGCCTGCCTGCCTGCCTGCCTGCCTGCCTGCCTGCCTGCCTGCCTATCTATCTATCTATCTATCTATCTATCTATCTATCTATCTATCTATCTATCTATCTATCTATCTATCTATCTATCTATCTATCTATCTATCTATCTATCTATCTATCTATCTATCTATCTATCCATCCATCCAGTGGTGGGATCCTGCCGGCTTAACAACCGGTTTGGTGATCACGTGCTTTGCGCGCATGCAGTTTTATGAAAACTTAACTTCCACGTTAATGCTGGGGAGAAACACAGCTGAGAAGATATAGCTCATTAAAGCTCAGGGGTGGGCGCCCACCTGATCGTCGGTGCGAACTGGTTCGCTCCCAGCTGATCATCGGAGCATCTGGTTCGCCCAAACCGGTCCGAACTGGTAGAATCCCACATCTGTCTGTCTGTCTGTCTGTCTGTCTGTCTGTCTGTCTGTCTGTCTGTCTGTCTGTCTGTCTGTCTGTCTGTCTATCTATCTATCTATCTATCTATCTATCTATCTATCTATCTATCTATCTTGTAACAATCTATCTATCTATCTATCTATCTATCTATCTATCTATCTATCTATCTATCTATCTATCTACCTACCTACCTACCTATCTCTGTCTGTCTGTCTGTCTGTCTGTCTGTCTGTCTGTCTGTCTGTCTGTCTGTCTGTCTGTCTGTCTGTCTGTCTATCTATCTATCTATCTATCTATCTATCTATCTATCTATCTATCTATCTATCTATCTATCTATCTATCTCTGTCTGTCTGTCTGTCTGTCTGTCTGTCTGTCTGTCTATCTATCTATCTATCTATCTATCTATCTATCTATCTATCTATCTATCTATCTATCTATCTATCTATCTATCTATCTATCCATCCAACCATTGATTTGAGTACAAAGGAGGAGAATGAAGCCAAGAAGCATCCGTGGGTTCTCCTGTTCCTGGATCATAAGCAGTCTTTCTCAACAAGGCATGTTCCTGAGATTTTAAAATCCAGCTCTCATCAACCCCAGCAAGCAGACCTAATTATCTGCAATGCTGGAGGTTTCAATCCCAGATATCTTTCAGATTGCAAAAGGCCATCCCAGTGAAATTAGGTTTCCAGAAATTTATGTATCCTGGTTGACCTTCAAATGGGCAATCAGTGCCTTATCATGTACTAACAATACTAAAATGGCATATCTTTATGACAGTTTGCTTTCAAAGTTAGCTGGAAGAAGTTTATCAGAAAACACAGCATTTAAATGAAGCACCTTTATTATTAAAGTTTTGCTTAATAAAAGTGATTTAACTTGAATTCTTATTGGGCTGGATTAAAATTTTATTAACTTTTACCTAAATTAAGTGTCTTCAGGTAATTATTCTCAACCATCTCTGTTTTAATCTTTTCATTCTCCTTTCACTCACCTTGTCTATATCATTTTTATCACATCCCCAGAGAACATATGGAGCAGTTTGCCACATGCACATATGCAGAAGTAGTTAGCAAACTACTTTTCTGCCAAAGCACAGATAAAAGGCATTGTTTTGTCTTTTCCTTGAGGACATGATGGGGTGGATGTTCTGTGGTGCTTAAAACCATAATTGGAGATGATATATGTTGCTCAATTGGGCAGAGATCTATGGAAATTCCTATTGATCCATATTGACTCTGAGTCTTCACTCGGGTAATGCCAAAAAGAAGTAATGCCAATAGGTTGCAAGAAAGCAGACCTTGGAAACGGATCTGAGGCCATGAATGGAAATGACTGCTCTGATTAATTTTGAGAGTCATGGTGAAGAGTGAAGGCAGGCAGTTCCACTAATGTACAGTATAATATTCTTTTGCCTATGCTTTTCTAGGCAGCAGGGAGATATTTTTGCTTATTTGTGATCGGGAGGAGAAGAATGGAAGTTTATTGGATCTGCTTAATCTTGTTACATGAGATTCATCAAGGACAGCCAGGAAAAAAAATGGTTCAGCAGGGTGGAAATGTATTAACAATTCAAGACAGGGTGACCCTGAGCCAGGCTCATTCCCAACTCTCCTGAAAAACCCACTCCCTCCCACTCCCCAGTTATTTTGTATAACATTGGAAGCATCTCTGCCTTCTATAAAAGGATATGGTATTAGAAGGAACATTGGTACTTACCTGACACGTTCATTCTCATTGCTCGGTAGGAGCATCCACATACTTTTGATAATAGTTGTCAACATCCAAGATACCTTCAGAGATATTCCCTATTTATAAGAATTTATAATACTAGAAATTAAAAGCATCACTAGAAGACAAAGTTATTAAATTGGAAAGAGAGAGGAGTTGATGGAATATGGAAAGAAACAGGAAAAAAATCTGTAAAGTTCTAACAAAACTATGCCAGGAAATTTGAAGAATGTCACAATGGCCAATAGATTGGAAGCAAAAATGGGATTTTGAAGAAATGGGATAAAAAGAATAACCATCTTTTTGAACTCTGGGGTTGGAGAAAACTCTTGAGAATGCCATGGTTAGCAAAGTTCATAGAACAAATCAATCCAGAGTTCTCATTTGGGACACAAATTACTAGGCTTAATTTATGAAGACCACGTTCTCTGGAGAAGCTGAAATTGTGGGAATGGTAGAAGGAAAGAGGACAATGGAAGCAAGGTAGATAAATGCAATTATAGGGACTATGAAGACTTGAAGGTAACAGATTATTCTGGAAAAGTCTATGTATGTGGCAATTTCAAGTTAATGCTGACAGAAGAATAGAATTAGAATTAGAATTAGAATTAGGAATAGAATAGAATGGAATGGAATGGAATGGAATGGAATGGAATGGAATGGAATGGAATAGAATGGAATGGAATGGAATGGAATGGAATGGAATGGACTGGACTGGACTGGAATGGAATGGAATGGAATGGAATGGACTGGACTGGACTGGACTGGAATGGACTGGAATGGAATGGACTGGACTGGACTGGAATGGAATGGAATGGAATGGACTGGACTGGACTGGACTGGACTGGACTGGACTGGACTGGAATGGAATGGAATGGAATGGACTGGACTGGAATGGACTGGAATGGAATGGAATGGACTGGACTGGACTGGACTGGACTGGACTGGAATGGAATGGAATGGAATGGAATGGACTGGACTGGACTGGAATGGAATGGAATGGAATGGAATGGACTGGACTGGACTGGACTGGACTGGACTGGAATGGACTGGACTGGACTGGAATGGAATGGAATGGAATGGAATGGAATGGAATGGAATAGAATAGAATAGAATAGAATACTTGATGGCACTTAATGAATGAATCAAATTTCATTAATAAGTATTCAGCCAGTCTTGATTAATCTCTAATTTTTTTTTAGCAAGATTGGGTCTCTTAGTATTAGATGGGAGACTACTTGTTACTGCCAAGGATGTAGGCTTGATTGGGAAATTAATAAAGCATCCAGGAAGGCTGCAGTGGGAAATCCTTCCACATTATTCAAATAGAAATTGTGTCTATGTAGTCAAAGATGACTTAAGGGGATTTTACCTTAAATCTCATGAAAATTGACAGGAGTTACCTCTGAGTAAATATGCTTTGTTAAATTTGATCCCTGCTTTCCACCACATGGTGCTCAAAGTGGCTAATAATCATATAAATGCAATAAGTGTAAACTACACAACGGGGGTCTTATGGCATCTTAAATGCTAATGGCTCTATTATGGCATAACATTTTGTGGGCGGCAGCATCTGTTGCAGTAGGCTGTTATTCCGGAAAGCACACTGATTTTGCTAGTCTTTAAAGCGCTACAAGATTCTTTCTTGTTTACATTGCAACATGCATGACTACTTTAATAGAATGGGGAGATTTAAAACAAAATAAACAGCAATGTAACAACTACCGTACTTAAACATCATATGTCCAGCTTAGGTGATAAAATCTACCCAATATATGCTGATGTTAAAAACAAAAATACCACAGCACATACTTGGTAAGTACTTTGGAAACCACCAGAGGATGTCCCAGTTAGACTTAGCCTGAGAAGAATATGGTAGTTGTTCTATCACACCTTCTCTGGTTTTAGTGCTAACTCAGCAGAATATAAACAACCACAATGGCTTACACTATTTTTTTTGTTAACGGAAACTTTTTAGTCAATGAATTTCTTGTCTCAATATTTTGAGTTATGTATTGGGGATATGCTACTGTAGTCTTTAAAATATTCTCATGCAAAATATCCTCCAAGTACATATAATTCCCATCCTCCACTTTTGATGACTTTCTGTCTACAAACACCACTATTTATACTCGGAAAGATATCCATGTTCTTAAAATATCCATGTCCATGCTTTGTATTTCATAACTATTCTCCAAAATAATATGGGAATCACTTTGGAAACTTCACAAATACTAAATTGAAGATCTGCACTTCCTTCTTGCCCCATCATCAGTACAGGCTATCCATCATTTCCTCAAGGCAGGAGTAGACAACATTATCCCTCAACCATTCCCAACCCGCTGGAAATGCAACTCCTATTTATATGTTGAAGTTTTGCTTAAAAACTACTATTTTCTAGTCTGACTCAAGTCATCCTAAGTCTAACTATGCTTCATTTTACTCTACAGACATTCCCAGGTCCAATGGGCTACAGAACTTGCCATGTCTTTCCCCTCAAAGGAGGTCCAGTCCTTTCTGTCTGGTCACTGTCCTATATGGTCATTTTATCTTGGACTGCTAAGCTGATATGTTCTCAGCTGATCAGCAGCTTCCTGATCTATTTTCTTCTGGTTGTTCCAATGATGGGCCATAAAGGCCATGGAGTGCAGTAGAAACCATGTTTGTTCCTTTTCTTCTACCAATGTATTTGCTCCAATCCTTACATCTTCCAATAGGCACCCTTCTGGGTTTTCCCCAGACTGACTGAAGCATACTCTACTTTTCTATTGGCCATATAGAGGGGCATTAAACTTGGCTTTGTTGGATGGATTGGGGGCACTCTAAGAGCTGCGGTGGCGCAGTGGTTAGAGTGCACCAGCTGCTAGCAGTTTAGCAGATCGAATCTCACCAGGCTCAAGGTTGACTCAGCCTTCCATCCCTCCTCGGCAAAATGAGGACCCAGATTGTTGGGGGCAATATGCTGACTGTGTAAACCGCTTAGAGAGGGCTGTAAAAGCACTATGAAGCGGTATATAAGTCTAAGTGCTATTGCTATATTGGAGGTGGCTGGACTAATAGGAAAGGTGCCACCTTTGTTCTGTCCCTGCCTTCAGTTTTTTAGTTTTGTATTTATTGTTTTTAATACTTTAATATTTGTGATTTTAACTAAGCCTCCCAGACTTGCTTTGTAGCGTGAGATGGGAGACATATATATTTAATAAATAAAATAAACTCCCAGAATGGCATGCAACTTTCTTTGCAATTAGTGTCCAATTCTGCCATGAAATAAAAGTTACGTACATTTTTGCCATTTTTAACAGAATCGACACATACCAAAAAATCCTCGCAGCTTTTAGAAATATAGTAGGTCTCCTTATCTTACCAAAAGGTTGCTTACTCCTACAAACCTCATCCCATTCTACGAAATAAGCGAGCAAGCAAGCGAGCAAGAAAGTTGAAGTCATTTGTGGATTTTCTGAGATAGTAGGAAGCGCGAGTATTTGCCTTTGAGCCTGTGATGAAATCAGGTGGCCTCTGCACTGATCATGGCATTTTAAGTCCTTTTCTGAATCTGCAAGAATTGAATCAAATCCTGCAGTTGGTTCAGAAGTTAGTATGACATACAGAACACATTCTGAGGAGCATCATAAAAGCAGAGCAGGCATGAATGGGGAGAAAGGGAGCACTGGATTGTTAACCAAATACTTAAGAGCTAATGAAAGGTATGGCTGATTAAATTCATCAATTTACTCTTGATCCCCCTCAGTGCTTGACCAGAGTCATTTTGAATTTTGAATATTGGAAATACGATTTCTAGAGTAATGTCATTCCTTAGCAATCACCTTGGCTGATCTACCAGTCCCATTTTTTTCTAAATAGTGAAGTACTTTGCTTTGGGGAACTGGCATTTTGCCCTGCATTCTCCAACAGAGCCACTGCAGAGCCATTGATGACTACTGATGCCTTTGGATAATTCACTGTGGCTCATGAGGTGAGATGAACGGAATTATGATTCACTGGGGCATGAAGCCAGATAGCAGATGAGCATGCTGCAAGGACTGCCAAAATACAGTTGTATCTGTCGGACCTCCTCCCTTCTTCTTTAATTAGATATATAGGAATTGCTATTGATATCAAGGCATTCCATTTTGGGGTAATTGCACACTCCATTTGTCATGGTTCTGTGCAGGAACCTTGTATATAAATAGTAATCAAGGATATGGGATCCCTGGGGAAGATCATGAAGGGCACACTGCCACACTCATTTGCTTGGAAGTGCTCCTCAAATGCTTGCCAGAGCAGAAAGTTGGCTGGGTCATAAAGCAAATTAATAAACAAACATAAATCCCACTAAATTTAGTAGCTTACTCCCACGTAAGAATGTACAAAACAACACATGATACCACTCACATCTTGAAGAGGGCACAAGGACAACAAAAGAATGAACTAGAGTATTCATTTTCTACTTGGGCTGTCTTCTGCTGAGAAGAGTAGATTTGTTCCAGCGAGTAGTTGGAAAGAAACAGTTGAAAAAACAGAATTCCACCTGGGATTGATAAGAAAGATAGTAGGGAAAACCGCTTTATCTTCCATGAGTTCAAATTAGATGAAGACCATCATAGAATACTGATGAGCTGGCCAGGTCTCTCTCTATAACCAAGAGGATGGATTATATGATAGATGGTAGGCAAATATCCTAAAATAAGAAAATAGGAAACTGCAGTCCAATCAATTTGACATGAATAACCAGGAACACTTTAGAGGATATCATGGATTAATCTGTAACCTTGGGTGCAATACAGTAATTGTTCAAAATCAGCATTGATTTCTCAGTAAAAAGTTTTGCTAGACTATTCTTATATATTTTGTATTTTGTAAGTTTTTCAGTGGGTTGTAAGAATGCTGTGGATATAATATATCTTGATTTCAGTAAAGCCCCTGAGAAATTAGCCCATCACATTCTTATTAATATTCTAGTCTAGTTGACATGCCTCTTATGTGAAAATCTTACTCAAAGCATCCTCATGTATTTTCATCAAACTGGAGGTGGTATCAAATAGATTCCCATGGGATTGGGTTATGAGCCCAGATCTCATCAACATTTTCATTAATGACTTGGATAAAAAGTGGAGGAAATGCTTATCAAATTTGCAGATTACACAATATATGATAGAATTGCTAATAGTCTAGAAGACGGGAGCAAAATTCAAAATTATTTCAGGCAGAGAAATGGGCTAAAAATAACTAAAGGCAATTTAATAATACTTTAAGAGACAAATTGTATAAAGGACTTTCCCTTAGAACAAATAGAACAGTATCGTTTAAAAATAAAATATAGGAAGGAGATCACACAAAAGATAGAACAATATCATCTTAGTGTACAGGACATTGACTTATGCTCTCAAGTTATAGGAATTCTATGAAACATTGCTTAGCACAACAGCACTTTCCAAATCTGACATATTTGGTTAGGACAGTATCCCATCTTAAGGACACAAGCTCCGAATGATGTGTCAGCAGGATCTTTGTCCTGAATCTAATATCAGTTTGTAGTGAATGTAGAGACTTGCAGGATGGAAGTCTAGAGGTCCCAAACTCCCCCCCCCCTGTAGCAGGCAAGGTCTTCACACCTCCATCCTACCTCTTGATTTTGGGGTTAATTTTCTAATGCCACTTCCTATCTTCTGGGTTCAGTTCTCCTAGCTATAATGTGAAAGAGAGTCCTGGCTTGATGTCTGTGGAGATTCTCAGTCATCCAGGGCATAGTTGTCTCAAAGGTGCTTTTTTCTTCAAAAGGCAACTGGATTGTGTGTGTGTTTTCCTTAAGGAAGTGTTGTAAGGAATATCCTTCCAAGTGGGGAAAAAGACACTGGAAGCATGGAGGCTGTTTGGAAAGATGGTTTAATGGTGGACAGCAGGACCACATGGTCTGAGGTCCTGGGGAAAAGTGGGATCACATGCCTCGAAGATGTTGAAGAAGAAGAGAAGGGCTGTGATGCAGGGAGTGCCTGAGTTTTATACCCTCTGTTGGGCCCCACCTTAAGAGTTTCCTGTTCCTGTGTAAGAAATGTATCCCATTGGCTGTCAGACTCCCAGGGGGCGGGGGTCTTAGCTAACTCTGTAGGCTTTGTCTGTGTTGTTTGAGTGCTGGCTGATGCAATCTTCCCAGGTGCCATGTGGTGAGTTTCTGTTTGCTAGATGGGTCTGCCTGAAGGGGGTAGATCTTTGTTATGTAGAATAAACTGGCCCAGGCTATTAACAAAAGTGTGTGGGGGGAAATGAGTGAGCTGGGCCCATTCCTTCATGGCACATTGACAAAGGTGAGGCTACTAGGAATGAGTCTGTTTCCTGCCTAAAAGCACGTTTCTCCATTTTCTCTTCCAGGGAAATATAATATTCTGCCTTTTTAAATATTTCCTAAAATATTGTATTCCTCTAGGAGGAGGGTAGGTGCTAACTTCCTACAGAAGACTAAAACATTTTACTTCTCATGAGAAGCAAAATGTTTTCTTCTTCTCCTGCAAGGAAAAAAACAGTCCCGTTGCCTTTTGAAGAAAAAAAAAGCAACTTTGAGAGTCCTGGTTTTCATTCCCTGTAGAGAGAAAAGGAAGATGACCTCAAGAGAGATACAGAGAAGCTGTTGCCTAAGCAAAAGGGACTAAAGGGTTTTTCAAGTCCCAAACATCCAGGTAACATTTGGAAGTGGCTCAGATAGAAACCTCTCTAATTAACCGATTTGTAAGGAAAAGGAGGAGGAGACACAACATAATCAGGCTTGCAAGATTCTGTTATTATAGCCAATTTCAATACAAGTAATTTTAGCCTTCCTTTGGAGTTGATTTCCCAATCTGCTCTACCTATGGGACTGACACACCTTGTGCTGCTTTGTAGTGACTCAAAAATGAAATTGAAAAAGTCAATTGAAAAACAGAAATGTAGATAATGAAAACTCTCATTCTGTTTTTGGATAGGAAGCAGTGGTGGGTTCCTACCGGTGCGGTCCACTCTACCGCACCAGTAGCGGCTGGCTGATGATGTAATTTGCACGTGACACCGGTCCGTCGTCTTCACTGGTCCGTCGCATGTCGCCAACATTTTTTCAGAATTTTTGGGCTTTTTTTGCTTCCTGCGCATGCACGGAAGCAAAATCTCGAGAGGGGACGTGCATGCGCGCAAGATTTTGGCGATTTTTTGCTTCTGCGCATGCACGGAAGCAGAAAAATTGCCAAAATCATGCGCACGTGCACACACCCTCATGAGATTTTGCTTCCATGCATGCATAAAAGCAAAATCGTGTGAGGGGCGCACACGCATAGCGTGCACACGCGCACAAAATGTGGAGATGCATGCGCAGCGCACCGGTAGCAACTTTGAGAGCAACCCGCCCCTGATAGGAAGGATATTGGACCCAACACCTGTTATAATAGATTTTAAAATATGATAGCCTATTAATGTCTAACTTCAAGTTTTTATAAATCAGGGTGGCCAGCCCTTTGATTTTGAAGAGAACAAATCCAAAATATTCAAAGGGGGGGGAACCATGTTGAGCAGGAAACCTGTTTTAGGTGTTTTAAGACTTGTGGACTTCAACTCCTAGAATTTCACAGCCAAAATGGCTGCCTGGGGAATTCTGGGAGTTGAAGTCCACAGGTTTTAAAGTTGCCAAGGTTGGACACCCCTAGCCTAAAATGCCCTCATCTCTGAAATCAACACAGTTGAAGTATCAAACTTGCTTGCTCTATGTTAGTTATTACTTTTAGTACCTGCATAATGGACAGCTCCTTACCAAAGAAAATCATTGAAAGCCTTACTGATGTCATGAAACCCAAATTTTGAAGGGCCAATGAAAAAGTTGAATTTTAAGCTTTCTTCTATGATTTCAAAACCAATAGGAGCATCTAAATAATCCTGAATTTTTAAAATGAGCTTTATGGAATTAGGGGGTGAACTAAGGGGGCTTAACTTAAGCGCCTAAGGGATTGCCATGAAAATGAGGGCATCAACCTATTCTCCAAAGCTCCTGAAAGCAGAACAAGAAGCAATGGATGGAAATTAATCAAGGAAAGAACTAAGGAGAAATTTTCTGACAGTGAGAACAATTAATCAGTGGAATGGCTTGCTTCCTAAAGTTGCATGTGCTCCATCACTGGAGGTTTTTAAGAAGCGATTGGACAGCCAGTTTGTCTGAAATAGAAACAGCAACAGCACTTAGACTTACATACTGCTTCATCATGCTTTACAGCACTCTCTAAGTGGTTTACAAAGTCAACATATTGCCCCCAACAATCTGGACCCTCATTTTATCGACCTCAGAAGGATGGAAGGCTAAGTCAACCTTGAGCCCCTTAGGATTGAACTCCTGGCAGTGGAATGCAAAGGAAATAGTATAGGGTCTCCTGCTTGAGAAGGGGGTTGGACTAGACGACTTCCAAGGTCCCTTCCAATTCTGTTATTCTGTTAGAATAAGTTGAAATAATTTGGATAATGTCATCTCCTGGATATGTAATGAAGAGGTGTAGTGACTAGATGATTCAACTCCTCCTCTCCATGGGAAATAATTTTACAAGTGATACATAAAATCAAAGAATATTTTAGGAAAATAAAATGCTTTAAAATATCTCTAATAATGAAATATAGATTTTCAGTATGGAAGGAGACAGAGGCTACATAAATCACAGTAATACAATGACTTTCAAATTAGTTAAAAAAGAAAAAATATCTAAAATGAAATATAAAATATAAAATTCTATTGTGTATGTAATTTTTATTAGGAATTTTGATTATAATGGTAAAATCTAATGCAAACAACTTAAAGAAAGAAAAGAGAATAGAAAGATGAAGGAAAAAGTGCAAGAAAAAAGAAAAAGTAGAAAAAGGAATATAATAAAGAGATAAGAAATATATAAAGAAGTGACTTCCAATCTTCATCACGTATAAACAACTTAAGTGACTCTTCCCTCCCTCTAGTTACAATCATGTTCTCTTCATCCCATATCTCATCTCTTATGTATAAACAAATCCATAAAACGTCATCTTTTCAGCAGAAAATCCATAAAGAGTGGCCAGAAGTAACTACATACCTTGTTTTAACCTTGATCAAATAAGCCAACTTTATATACCTTCCTTATATGTCTAAAAGTCATCTTTGTCTCTGTCTCTGTCTCTGTCTCTGTCTCTGTCTCTCTCTCTCTCTCTCATCTATCTATCTATCTATCTATCTATCTATCTATCTATCTATCTATCTATCTATCTATCTATCTATCTATCTATCTATCCTACCTTTATTATTTTTACAAGTAACTGAAGGCGGCGAACACATTCAGCACACTTTCCTCTTCTATTTTTCCCACAAGAGCAACTCTGTGGTTGGTTGCCTTAACCACTAGACCAAACTGGCTCTCTATTTTTAATTCACTGAAATGTTGTGATAGGATTTGACTTTTTGATTTTTTTTCCTTTGTCCTATTGCAGAGTTCTTCAAAGCTTGAACAAGCCACTTTTGTAAAGTGAAAAGGAAAAAAATTATCCAATTATCCAAACCAAATTATCTTGGTTTGTCATTTGTATTTCCCTTTTGAATTTTAAAACTTTGGCCAGGCTCTTTTATACATCCTGTGATAAAATTTGCCCCATCTGTCATGTCTTTAATAATATCTTTTGAACTATTCACAGAAGTAGATTTCATTACTGACATTGTTGATGTTGTGGCTATTGGTCCCATTCTTCAAAAGTCTCATGCAGTATTTTTAATGTTATAACATTTTGTATCATTGTATAGGTTGTATATCTTTTCTCTACCTAAAATCTTTAGTGTCTTCTGGCATCCAGTTTTTGAAATCATAAAATGCTCATCTTTGTTATATCTTGTAAAAACCCAAACAGGATGTATGTCCCATGAAATATTGTTTGTCATTTATAATTAATCCCAAAATCTTATTGTAAAAGAAATAAAAACTTCCTGATGCAAATTACATCTGCTCCAGTTTCCAGGATTATTCCAGATACTTAGTTTTCTCAGGGTTAATCAGAGGCTATTTAGTATGATGGAAACCCCATCTTTTCCCAGCCTTGTTCCATAGCCTTCTTTCTCACATTGTTTGTGTCACTCCTCTTAAACCAACAAAACCGTTTCTTTAAAGTAATAATTTGGAGTGACTCAATCCTTGCATCAGAGGTGGGTTCCTGCTGGAGCTGCCCGGTGCGCAGCTCCGGTAGGGAGCGGCCGATTGCACAATTTGTGCGCGACCTCTCCGGAGCCCTCTCTGCCGGTCCACCGGGCGCGTCACCATTTTTTCCATGATTTTTTTAGCCGATTTTGCTTCTACGCATGTGTGGAAGCAAAATCGCACCGAAATCTCACGAGGGGACGCGTGAGAGAGAGAGAGAGATTTCGGTGAGATTTTGCTTCTGTGAGTGCGCGGAAGCAAAATTGCGCCAAAATCTCACATGCGCATGTGTCCCCTCACAAGATTTCAGCACGATTTTGCTTCCGCGCATGCGCAGAAGCAAAATTGCGTGAGGGGGGTGCACGCATTGTGAGCGTGCGCGCGCCCGAAGCATGGAGATGCGTGCACAGCGCACCGGCACCGGTAAGGGAGCAACCCGCCACTGCCTTGCATGTGACAGAGAGCCATTTCTCACTTGTGTGGATATAGATTGTGAATTAGCATCCACGGTGTGGGATGCAAGCTACAATCATCACATACTCTTGCTAATGTCACATTTTGATAATGACAGAGGTCATAGCACAAGGACATAGCTTATGTTGCCCCAAAGCCATTTTTTTAAAAAACATGCACTTTCTTTTTTATTGATCAAAAGAATGCCAAAGTAATACTTTCATGATACTTCCATGGATGCTCACCTAAATTAATTATGTTGTATTTTATCATGACAGCTTGGCTCTTCTGTTTGAGGGCAGTGGATTTTATTATTGCTTTATGGCGCTGTGTATGTGATTTTAATGTTTGAAGTGGCCTTGGGTTTATGCATAGAATTTGAAACAGTTTATTTTTAAAGGAGGATGATTAAAATATCTCCGTCTCATTCCACCATTTGTTATGGAGAAACAATTCTATAACTGGATTGCTACATGCAGTAATGAAAGACTTACTCTCAAGACTGCCATCAGTTTATAATTTTTATGGGCATCTAACATTGTAGCAAGTAGTGAACCATCTGCTAAAAATACAGCCTATTGCTACTTCAGCATCACTGAGAAAGGAGGCTCCTCCCTTTCTTGATAGAAGGCAAGAGGCAGTGGTAGAAGTAGAAGTAGCAATAGCAATAGCACTTAGACTTATATACTGCTTCACAGTGCTTTGCAGCTCTCTTTAAGCGGTTTGCAGAGTCAGCCTATTGCCCCCAACAATCTAGCTCATCATTTTATCCACCTTGGAAGAATGGAAGGCTGAGTCAATCTTGAGCCTGGTGAGATTTGAACTGCCCAATTGCAGGCAGCCGACAGGCAGCAGAAGTAGCCTGCAGTACTACAGTACTGCACTCTAACCACTGTGCCACCACGGCACAAATGTCAAGTATGGCATTTTTCCTCTGCTGATTGGTTGAATAGGTAGCTAACCAATTAAATAACTAGTTAATCAATCAATCAATCAATCAATCAATACATACATACATACATACATACATACATACATACATACATGGCTTTAAATGAATAGCTGACCAACAGACATTAAAAAAGGCAGGACCTTTTCTCTTCCTTAACCCTCCTGCTCTGTGGTGTTAGCCTGTACTTCTCACTGTAGTACAATTTCCCCAGCAAATCACTCAAACTCTGTTGAACATGCCGCCACTAGAATAAAAATGAATGACGGTGATTGTGCATTGCGGTGCCACCACTTTATTACAAGACCAAGAAGATACTGTATGCAATAATACCTTTTGACCTCACTGGAGTGCGGAGAGGCAGAGTTTGCCTTGTCTCCATTTTTTTTTGTTTCATTGTGTATTGGGGGGAGGTAAATTTTTAAGACGAATTAAGCCTTAGAGCCGCAGAGTTTTTCGACAGTTTGCTATCAAATTCTGGTGATACAATCTTCAGGCCTCTGGCAACTCTAAAAAGAGATTTGGAGATTTCATGTGGTTGACAGCTACACAGATTTCCCAGTCCAGCTCTATAGTAGGATTGCATAATGCAGTTTTTCTCCTTGATTATTTAATAATGGCAATACTCTGATTAGGTACTTAAGATAATACCATCCATAATGTGCCAAATGAAATGATGGCAAAGCTTTGATCACTTATAAACGTATTCCTGGACTAGGCCATTTGAGACTGCAGATGGCTAAGATGAATCACAGGGTTGAGCACTTCTTAAAAAAATAAACAAGGCTCAAAGTCTTCCTCTCTAACTGGAGATTTAAGTGATCAGCCAAGGCACAGGCTGTAAAGCAGATGAAAGAACTAAACAGCACGACAGCTTACAGCACTACTTGGACTAACGTGGCTTTTGGCTTATTTTCAATCCCCTACAACAGGAGATCAGTTCAGCTATAAAAAAAAATATCTCTGTCCCTTCCGTGTGGCTTGTTGTTTGAGAAAGAAAGAAAGAAAAGAAAAGAAAAAAGAAGGAAAGGAAAAGAAAAGAAAAGAAAGGAAAGGAAAGGAGAAGGAAGGAAGGAAGGGAAAGAAAGAAAGAAAGAAAGGAAGGAAGGAAGGAAGGAAGGAAGGAAGGAAGGAAGGAAGGAAGGAAGGAAGGAAGGAAGGAAGGAAGGAAGGAAAGAGATCTAGAATGAGTACTTCCCATTCATTTGCTTTTGGCTTCCCCAATGCTTACATCATCCCTGTCCATGCCCCATTAAAAGATGTCCTCTGCAAGAATAATGTTGTAATTTTGAAATGATTTCTAAATTGAATTAAACTCTTTCTCAGATTTACTGTTAAGATATGAATTTATATAGGACATTGAAACACACCCAATACCTCGTTAGCTACTGTATTCATCTGTGGAGGGGTGTATGGGGTGCTCAGGGCGGGGCAGCACCTCTGGTGTAGGGGCATGTCATGTCCTTTTACAGCAGCTCATTTTAGGGCAGCTTTTATGGCACTCGTTCACCTTTGATCCTCACCTGTCACTCAGCTCTCACCTGTGGCTCCTAGCAGCTGTAGCATGCGCAGCGGCCACACCCCGGGCAACAGCTTCGACAGGCTGGCCAAACCAGGTTGAGAGTAGCCATTGGGTCATCGACCTTCTGTGAGATAGGGACTTGTCTATCCCGAGCATGTGAAGACAGATTCCGGCGGATTGAGAGGATGAAATCTATTAGAATAGGACAATGGTCACGAAGGCGGTCTCTGCAAGCGATGTGCTACGCTAAGAGCACGGCAAGACATGAAAGACGCCCTGGTCAACCACTGCGCCCAGCCCATCTCCAACTGTCTCGACTCTTGTCCTGCTATTTGGAGCAAGATGGAATCTGGGAAGAGAGAGTGAGGCTGACTATGTGCACCTCTCCCTCACTTTAATCCAATTCACGCGCAAGTCTTGACATCCCCCCCCCAATATAAATGTCAAGGTCCTCGTCGAATACGATGGACGAACATCATCATTCATCTGTGGAAGGGATCCTTTCCAATATAAAGCAATGAATATCCTTGGAGCAGTTATCGTATTCAGGTATAATGGTATATGGGAATGTCCTTGGGACATCCTGGGAGACAGGAGTGAGTGCCACAGGCAAAAATACTTTGAGTCTTGCATGATTGATGTTAGCCCTTTGAGGTAGTCCAGACAAGAAGAACAACCATGAGTATTAACTCTATCTTTGTTTTACAGAATCTTGCAAGGCTGAAGCTATTTCTCCTGTCCTTTCCCTTTATTCTCTGGAAAACCCGAGGAGGATCCCTTCTGAGATGTTTTCCACATCTTTTGTGGAGCAAGATATCATTTACATTCTAGTTGTCCAGTCTGCAGCTCTTCCTCTTGTGTCCCAAGTTCAATCCTATATACCAACATTGCTTTCCAAATATGAAAGAATGATGCTACTTGATCATTATATTTTGATTTAAAAAAAAAGAGGTATCCATTTTAGTGGAATAATATAACAACCTTCTCTGAGTATTAATTTATTCCTTATTACTCACTATTAACCTAGTAATAAAATGTTGAGCATATATTTTTATGACAGCCAACATAGCAAGGTGTAGTTAAGGTGTTGTACCAGTGATAGGGAGACTCAGGTTTTAGTCCAACCTTACGTATAGAATACTTTGCGACAGCATTTTCTCTTAGAATCAGACTGGAAAGTAAAAAACAAAACAAAACAATGTTTTAACTACAAACCTACATTAGACCAGCAAGATAGATTATGATCTATAACCTTCAATGAAGAGGTCTTCATCCTGCAATGAATTGATTTGGACTAACATCATGTGTTCACACACACACACACACACACACACACACACACACACACAGACAGACACACTAAAAATGCACATATACAGTTATTGTATATTTGGTTGTGAACATCCTTAATAGTTACTTGAGTTAGAAAAAAATATTCTCTGCATTTCATTCTCATGATCCTGCTTGCTGATGACCATTAATATCTGTGAACTTTTTACTACAGACAGAATATGAATTGGCAATTGAAACATCTTTTTTTGTGGGTTTCCATATACATTTAGTATAGAAACCAAGTTCTACAGTATTGAGATTTGAACACCTTTGTTCAATGCATCCTCATTGGCTTGTTGTATACCGTCTAGAGTTATTTCTGTGAGATGGGCAGTCATATACATTTGTTAGACGATGGATAGATAGATAGATAGATAGATAGATAGATAGATAGATAGATAGATAGATAGATAGATAGATAGATAGATAGATAGATAGATAGATGGAAGAGAGGGAGGGAGAAAATCTACAAATTCAGTCTGTCTTCTCTACCAGGTTACCTACTTTGTTGGGACTTTTTTTCTGCAGAATTCATATATATATGACTTTGAGATTAGTTGTTCAGGGTTCTCAGGGGAAATTTAAAGCTAGCAGGACAATTCAAACAATTCAAATCAATCATTTGATTGTGGTGGTGGTGGTGTTGATTCCTATTCAACTCTCCTTTGATGCATATTTGCAGAAGAAGATGGGAAATAGAATCACAGGGTGATAGAAGGAATAAGTACCATTTCAGGGAGGAGGCAACGAAAGGGCCCTAAGAAAAAAAGTTGTTTTTGTTGTTAAAACCTATTCTAGAGTCTAATAAAATTTATTCTATAGACCAAGATATACTGACTAGTTCAGCTTAGATATCCCAGGATAACCTAGCCTAGCCCCAGATCAGTAAAAGGAGCCTGTTTCAAGCTTACTTATTTAATATTAAAGTAGTAATGTTTCTTGATAAAACTGCAGTAGGGAAGCTCTGTGTTACAATAGCTTTTGTCATGTAAAATAAAGACAATGTCAACATGGAAAAAAGTATGATAGCTAGGTAAACTCTGAGTAATTAGAAATTTATGGGACGTATCAGGGGTGGGTTCTAACTTACCTTGCTGCCAGTTCGCTTCCTCCTGCACCACGTGGCCGCGCCTCGTGGCCGCATGCACATTTTTGAAAAATCCCAAAAATCCCCCCAAAAGCCAAAAACAAGATGGTGGCGCATGTGCAGTGCTGGAAACTCGGCTTCTGCGCATGAGCAGAAGGAAAAAAACCTGAAAAAAATCCCCCCCCCAAAAAAAAAATTCAAAAAAAAATTCAAAAAAAAAAAGAGATGGTGGCGTCCACAAACCGGCACCGACAGAACCGGTTCCGTGAAGTCATCATGACGTCACCAGAGGTTTGCTACCGGTTCTATAGAACCGGTGCGAACCGGGAGGAACCCACTTCTGGGACATATCCAGTTTCACAACTTCTGCTTCAAACTGAATCTGGAGACACTAAGAGGATAACTTCATTGCAAAAACAAGGAATTAGCAAAAGGACCACTGGTGAATTTGACACAAGGACTGATGTAAAATCTATCATTGCAGAGTCCAACAGTTTCAATAGCTTAGTGACAGCCTTGCCAAATAACGATTTTCTGTCCAAATGAATCCGGTCACCCAGTGTAGAACTGTGTCCATCTAGGAAACAAGCTGTTTTGGGGGTAGAAGTGGAATGACAGTTTCTACACTCTTTAGGGGCAAAAAGGCATGCTAGGTTGAAAACTAAATATAGTCAATGGAAAAACATCCCAATGAAGCCACAATTCAGGAGCCATAAACATAGTGTGTACCCTGTAGAACATTTTGTATCCCCCGTTCTCCAAATATTGTTATACAAGCTTATGATTTTTATACAGGCTAGATTCAAGAGATGTAGCTGAGGTATTCATATAAATAGCAAACTGTATAGCCTCTTTCTGTTGCATATGCTTTTAAAGCAGTGCTGAAATCCAATTTTTTTTACTACCAGTTCTGTGGGCATGGCTTGGTGGGTGTGGTGTTGCTTGGTGGGCATGGCTTGGTAGGCGTGGCAGGGGAAGGATAATGCAAAATCCCTATTCCTTCCCCACTCCTGTGGGAAGGATATTGCAAAATCCCCATTCCCTCCCCACTCTGGGGCCAGCCAGAGGTGGTTGTCAGGGTTCCAAATAGCATCCAAAACTAAATCAGAGTCCGAGGCAAAGTATTCCTCAAAGTTCCAATTTATTAGCAGAGCTATGTTGGCACATCTGTGAGAAACCCGAATCTAAAGCTACCGGGGTTTCTCCACCCAGTTTAAAGTTCATTCCCTTGTTCCCACTCCCACAAGCTCCTCACGCTGACCAATTGTCTTCTGCCAACGTGTCCGTTTTCTCCCATCAGCTTCCGCCCAGGTGCCGGACAAAGGATGACCTTGAAAATCTAAAAGGAATTTGTTATGGCTACAACTCTACATTGCTCATGCTACAGCCCCTCCCAAATTCCCACAGCAAGTCTACATTCTGAAGCATCAAGTGTGGCAGGCCAAATTCTCCAATAGAACATGTCTTCGGCCTGACAGTGGTATTTGCTGGTTCTCCGAACTACTCAAAAATCCCGCTACTGGTTCTCCAGAACCTGTCAGACCTGCTGGATTTCACCCCTGCTAGAATTCATTCCGTGCAAGAGTTTGATGAACAGAGCAGATTTCTTGTGTGGGACTATTTCAATATCCTCTCTGTGGAAAGGCTGTTAGAGCAGGGATCCCCAACCCTCAGGCGGGGGCCTTAATACTGGGCCACCACCCATTTGGAACTCGGCCACAGAGGTGGTGGGCAAACGTGTACGCAGCTCCACTTGTGTGAGCGATGGCTGCCTGTGCCCGGTTCTGGCGCTAATGGAGCTGCGTGCGCATGCTCCCCCGCCACTCGCATGAAACCATCCTCTCTCCCCCCCCCACTGGTCCACAAAGCGGGAAAGGTTGGGGGATATTGTGTTAGAGTATTTTATTATAGGAATAGACTGGGCAAGGGTGCTTACTTCCTTGGCAGGATCTATACAACCTGTGCTGAGCATTAAATTGTTGCTTGGAAAGTGCTTAGATAGTTGTCTCGTTTGGCCTCTGCCGTTGGTCATTTCATTCCTGTCATCCAGTCCAATTGCAGTTGGGGCCAAAGTGAGCTTAAGACACCAGAAATGTAACAGCTTCTTTCTTCATAACCCCATTGCAGTGTTTCAAATGGGAATTATGGGGAATATCTTACTTTAATACAACCTGCCTCTTCAGAAACATGGAAGGAGATGGAAGCAAATAACAGTCCTCCCAAAATTTAGACACCCTCATTAAATCACTGTATTTACCCTGATCTGATGTAGGCATCTTGGCTGGGGTCACATTTATAGTGCCTATCATTTTGTATAACAATGGCCCACAGAAACCCCGAATGTAATAATCTGAAAATTGACAAGCTTTAGCCGCTCAAGAAGGAACACACTGCTTGCAGATTTCATCCAACCGTGCCAGGAAATAGTTATCAGTCTTTAGAAACAAATGAATATCTAAAGTTGCCTAACATAAGAATCCTGATAACCATTTATCAGAAATGTGAGCCTCTCATAAACTGTTACAATTCTTGGAAATTGCTTCCAGTTCAGAATAACAGAAAAGCGTTATTGCTGTTGCTTCATCACTACTGTTTGTCAGAGGCAGCCTGAGTTGAACTGCAGGAAAAGGCGTCCGTCCAAAGAGGAATCAGGCTGCTCAAACCGTATCTTCTGATCTGAGCACGCTTGTGCTTTATAACGTCCTGGCATTCTTATATTCAGCTGAAATTACCTTGGAAGAAGTCATAACCAAGGAGAAAGATAGTGAGCAGCACATAAAATAAATCAAATGACTCAGGGAGGTAATTAAGGATTTAAAGGAAATGGAAAAATGTTTCAGATGTTTCCTTTTTGAAAATTAAAATGGCTAAGTGTTTAGTTCAGCTCCAGCAATAATAACCTATCAGGCTGCCAGCATCATCACAAACAGCCCAAGGGTTCAGCCTGCTAGGCAATTGGACTCTGAAACAGATTTGATCTCCCGAGACTCACCTTTAAAAATTGCACTTTTATCCAATACTGTAAAAAGACCATAATGATTTTACTTTCAAAGCATGGATAAGAACAGCTGAAATTCAGAAGACACTGCGCTTATTGAAGCCTTCATCAGGTTTATTAAGGTATCGTAGCAAGATAAAACACAAGGTAATGTGAATTAAAAGAAGAAAATACATTTTCTGGCAGCCTTGTTAATTTTAAAATCTATAGCAATAGGCTTGCACATTCCAGCTCAAAATGAGGATGTCTCTTAGGCAGGGATTGGATTAAGGAACTCTCTGTTTCTGTGTAATGTACTTGTCTAATTTTGTAACTTGACACTATAGAGCAGGGGTGTCAAACTCAAGGCCCATGGGCTGGATCGGGCCCACAGTGTGCTTAGATCTGGCCTGCAGGGCCGCCCTGGAAACATCGAAGGACCAGCCCGCGGTCCCTCTACCAGTGAAAACGGAGCTCGGGAGGGCCGCACACAGCCTTCCTGAACTCCCTTTTTGGCTGCGACTTCCTCCTAAACTTCCTGCAGTGGTCTGCCAGCTAAAACAGAGCTCGGGAGGGCGGTGCACATGTTTTTGCTGGCAGACCACTGCAGGAGGCCATCGTGGCCAAAAAAGGAGCTCAGGACGATGGGGTCCCGGTGCCCTGGGAGCTTGAGTGCTGGGCTAGGCTCTTGCCCTCCGCTGTCTAGGGCTCTGGACAGGCTACACCGCTGTCCGGGGGTGCTCCTGACAGCGGCACCTGACCTGAGAGTGACGGGGAGGCTCCTCTGGAGGACAAGGGCTTGGCGCTCTCCCAGTCTCACCTTCCTCCGCTGGAGACAATGGTTTCCCACAGCCCTGTCCAGGCCACCACAGGCACCCCTGAGACGAGTGACATTGAGCTGGCCACGCCCACCCTGGCCATGCATATCCGGCCCCCCAAGGTCAACCAAAACCCTAATGCAGCTCTCAATGAAATTGAGTTTGACACCCCTACTATAGAGGGTGCCCCTAACAATGTAATGGCTCAATATTGAATACAGGTTGCCCTTTACTCGGTATTGAATACAGGTTGCCCTTTACTCGGTGTTGAATACAGGTGGTCCTTTACTTTTGATTATTTAACAACTGTTTGAAATTAAGCCACCACTGAAAAAAAAGACTTTTTGACCACGGCAAAAAGTGTCATAAAAATTGGGTGCATGTCATTTGACAAACTGCATTGCTTAGCAATGGAAGCTGCAGTTGCAAATGTGGTTGTAAGTTCAGAAATTACTTGTACAACCAAGCCACAACGTGATCTAATTTTGTACAGCACTTCGTGTGACTGCACCCACTTTGCAGACTGTATTGTTTGGCTTACTATAATGATCCCAGACAACCGTGGTTTTTTCCAACAAGCCATGGCTACATAAATCTGCTTTAGAGCAATAGGTGAACCCAACCCCTGATTTGCAGAAACATATGCTAGTCATTCTTAGAGATGTCACCAACCGTGCAAAGCAATTGCCCCAGTATTGAACTAACATTTCATTCTCAATTGGAGGTTTGGGAGCCAAAAGGGAGATTAAGGTCTGGATTTGCATAACTATTCCCCATTTTTCCCCAGAGATGGAAAAAGCCTATCCCCCCTTTATTGAGATTTTGTGAATCCCAATAAAGGGAAGATAGAAGAACATTGGTTCTCTATGGAGAGCTTAGCAGGGGACTCGAATGGAGGTGAAGAACGAAACTGGAGAGACAATGTCAAACAATGGCTTTTAATAGGTCAGTTAAGTATTTCTGTCTTTGAAAGCAACCTCATTCCCATAAAGGAGCTAGTCCTTCATGTCAAGATTAGATTTGCCACAGATTCATTCCTCCATATTGGTTTCTTGGAACATGATCATCTGAACTCAATTGAGACAGTATATCTGCCAATGCAGATGGGGCATTCTGAGTATCAGAAAAATATACTACTATGATAATGGGATCTGCTATTGCTCAACTGTAAAATCATCAATGGGACCTTGGTCCACACTGTGGTTTGCCATGGAGGTATCTGAGACAGTTGGAAACCTTGCACATGGCTCTTTATCATATGCTAACCAGCCCACAAATATACCTTTGCCTTTGAAGGTTTGCAGAACTCCCTAAAAGAAAACCAAATAAAACCTTAATGTCTCTTCTAAGGGTGGAGAATACAATGGGAGAACATGCTCAAAGTCCTCCAGATCCATATCTTCAATTCCATTTGGTGAACAAATCTAGTGAATAGCATTGAGCATTGAAGCACTGAACCCACATTCATGAACAGCACCAAGTTTTCAGTCTTGTTTTCATCTCTCCACTCTGCATCTGCCTGACTGTTGACCTCAATCTGCTAAAGTGAGGGAGAACTCAGATTGAATACCCACCCACCCCTGGTCTTCAGTGTGCATTGTAGCAACCTACACTACCATGGAATTCACTGCAATTTACAACGGCATAATTTTACTGTATGATTTATTAGGTATTATTTGTTTTTTTTCTGTTATTTGCATTCTGTGTAGATTTTTGGTGCTATTTGGGATCAAACATATTCAGGTATCATTAATCATGTATGAATATAAAAAAATTACTTCATCGCACAGGTAAACTTATTATTTATTAGATTTAATTTTTATACTTCCCTCCTTTTTCTTCTTTCTTTCTAACACACACACACACACACACACACACACACACACACACACACACACACACACACACTGGTTTTTAAATGTTCAATGTTTTTTTTTAAATTCAGCTTTTCACCAAAGGATGGGCCTTTATTCTTGTACCAAATGCCAAGCCTTGAATGATTCTATCTCAAATTCCTTCTTGCTGACAAAGTCCCTATAGAAGAGACAGATGAGAGATGAGGAAAGTGAGGGCACCAAAGCCAGCAATTAAAAGCTATTTATAGCAGTGAGAGACAGGAGCTAATGAGAGACAGAGCAAAAGAGAAAGTGGAAGAGAGAGAATGGTAATAGGATAGAGATTCAATCAATACCTCAAATGAACTAGTATTGTGCTCCTTTGGCTGCCTGCTAAAAGTTATGGCCTCATCAACAGCCACATGGATGTTGAAATATTAGAAAACTGCCTTCTCAAAATATAACTGAACGATGCCCGCTTGTTGGAGCTAGGTTGAGTTAGATCTGGTCAGTGAGTTTTTTGAAATTACTATGAAGTATAGAATAGAATAGAATAGAATAGAATAGAATAGAATAGAATAGAATAGAATAGAATAGAATAGAATAGAATAGAATAACAAAGTTGGAAGGGACCTTGGAGGTCTTCTAGTCCAACTCCCTGGTTAGGCAGGAAAACCCTTCACCACTTCAGACAAAGTTTGGTGGCATCTAAATCTAATGAAATAAATAAATACTTTCATCAAGTGTGCAACGCTGGATTCAACATGAAAAGAAAGTGGGATATAAATGTAATCAGGGGTCATTAAGATCTTGTCAATCATTTTTTGGCCATGAAATTCTTCCTAGTTTTTTCCAACTCTAAGATCAGCACCAGCATGTGTTGTGTTGTGTTGTGTGTTATTTTATTTTATTACACACAATCCTCCTCCTACTTTCCCCACAACACCAACCCTGTGAGGTGGGTTGGGCGGAGAGTGATTGGCCCAAAAATCACCCAGCTGGCTTTCATGCCTAAGGCAGGACTTGAACTCCCAGTCTCTTGATTTCTAGCTTGGCTTCTATGATCAAACAGGTAGGGGGAAAAATCTAGGAATACTGCACTCATACTTAAATTAACATTTGGTCCTAAAACAGGGATTTTAAAAAATTTAAAATTAAAGGATTAAGATTAAAAGATTAAAAAGAAAATTGTCTTACATAAGAGCAAATTTCTTATCCAGCTAGCCTAGTATCATTGACTCCAGCATCTGACTCTGGAGTCTCTCAAAAAATATCTGTCTCTTAATGCACCAAATTATATACACCAGGTGTGAACTCCAATTTTCATCCACCCCAATTTTTATGGTCAATGGTCATGGATAATGAAGACTGTAATCCAACAACAACTGGGGGCTATCAATTCCCTATATATTATACTAAAGCCCTATTACCTATAACCAGAGACAAAGTAGCCTGATCCTACGCTTGTTTACTCAGAAATATATCTCAGAAGTACAGATCAGCAAATTTGCTGGTGCTTACATCCAATTAAGCATATTGAAGAATGCAACCTCAGCTCCAATAACCTCCTATTCCTTCTCTTAACTTTCTCTTGTTTATGTTTCAGAGGACTTATATCTTTTCAATGGCCTACTGCCTTTCTCGCTGGTTGTTCAACTAGTCCCCATGTTCTCTACTCATCCTTTCTTAAATGACCTCTTCTTAAAATTTTATACAGCAGTCTCTTCCACTTACTTTTTCTTTGGCTTCCTGCTTCTTTCTTCTCTGACTTTCCAGCCTGGTTCACCTTTTCCCTTGTCTCTCCTGATCTCCCCTGGAGGTCTTGTATGTGAAATGTTGTTTAGATAGTGGCCCTCTGCTTTTAACTTCATTGTGACATCAGCACTGCTCAACCAATGGGAGTAAGAAGCATCCTGGCAGCTAAGAACTATACAGGATATGATGATACATATTTCTGTCTAGCTCATGTGGCAGTTATGTTTATGTAGCAGGGTATTCTCAGAAACTCTTTCCTCCTTCCATAATTCCCCAACTGAATGTACATACATTATCTCAGTCAGTTTTCACCAACATGATGCCCTCTAAGTGTTTTGGACATGAACTTCCATGATACCCAACCAGCAAAAGTGACGTGATAACTCTACTGTCTTTGGATAAGTCTAGGCCACATGCCCTATTTTATACTGGACCAAAAAAAAAGTCTGGATCTGATTTAAGAAAGATAAAAATAATTAAGAAGAGAAAACAGAGATAGCTGCCAAAGTCCAGAGCCTGGACAGCCAATGGATACAGGTTAGTTGGATACATCTTTGTTTAAATAATAGCAATTATTCCTGAAGTTTGCATCAGTAGTGGGTTCTAAAACCCATTGCTACTGGTTTGTGTGCACCAGTGGTGAGTTCCTACCAGTGCAGTCCACTCTATAGCACCAGTAGCGGCCCGCTGGTGACGTCACAATACCGGTGTGGTCGGTTGCCAGTGCCCGGGTGCCACCATTAAAAAAATTTTTTTTACATTTTTTTTTTAAATTTCTTCTGCGCATGCCCAGAAACCTGACAATTAAGTCTTTCCCTGTCCCTTTGCTTGAAAATAATAAGAAGCTCGCATTTGACACTTTTCCTTCGCTTTTGCCTAAAGCTTCCCAAAGTGGGCGTTTTCCGAAAGCTTAACCTTTTATGCTGTTAATTTTATACAGTTTTATACTGTTATTCTTTAGATGAAAACATTGAGGACTGTTAAAAGATACTGTTCTTTTAACAGTCCTCAATATTTTCGTCTAAGGAATCCATGACTGAAACCAAAAATGCTGTATGAGACTTGCTTGTCTTTTAACTATAGCATTTTCTGCATATAAAGGTGGCTGTGTTGCCATGGTGTAACACACACTTTGTATGCAAAGCTTTTCATGTAAGGTATAAAATAGCAAAAATAATAGTAACATCTCTCTGAAATAACTAATATATGACCGGCAAGCCACGCCCACACGGTCACATGGCCGGCAAGCCACACCCACAAAATAAGCCACGCTCACAGAGTGGTAGTAAAAAAATTAGGAACCCGCTCCTGGTGTGCACGCTTGCACGCATGCGCAGAAGCTTCTGCGCATGCACAGAAGTGTCCCAGGCGGGTAAGCGGAGCCTCCCGCCGCTGCTGCTACCGGTTCACAGAACCGGACTGAACCGGGAGCAACCCACCACTGGTTTGCATCTATAATTCCTACATTAAGATCTCAACAGACTATCTCAACATACTTCTCTTCAAGTCTCAACATTCCTATTATCATGTGTAAAATCTTATTTTATTTATACTTACATTTGTTTGATTTACATTTCACTTTTCCTCCAGGAGGTAAAGATGGCTTCCATGGAGAACCCTCTCCCACTGTCCCCCACCCCTTTCTCTTTCTCTTTTTCATTTCTCTTTCGCTTTCTCTCTTTGTTTTGTATCCACATCAATACCCATGTGAAGCAATCTGGGCTAAAGAGTAATTAGACAATTTGCATGGTTGAGAGTGGATTTTAATTTAGGTCTCCCTAATCTTAGCAAATTCCTTAGTTAATGGACCATTCTGTTATTTTTTTTTAATGTTTATTTTATTTTTAAAAAATAACCTCTCTCCTTTCATTTTGGGGAGCATGGCATTTCCACACAGGACTTATTTATTTATTTATTTATTTATTTATTTATTTATTTATTTATTTATTTATTTATTTATTTATTTATTTATTTATTTATTTATTATTTATTTATTTATTTATTTATTTATTTATTTATTTATTAGATTTATATACCGCCTCATAGTGCAAACACTCTCTAAGCGGTTTACACCATTAAGCAATGTATATTTATATTGCCCTGAACAATCTGCATCCTCATTTTACCTACCTCGGAAGGATGGAAGGCTGAGTCAACCTTGAGCCGGTGAGATTTGGACCGCTGACCTGCGGATCACAGTCAGCTAAAGTGGCCTGCAGTACTACACTCTAACTGCTGCGCCACTTCGGCTCACAGTACCAAACAGAGAGTAGTTCTGAACCTCTATTTTTCTATAACATGAACAAGACAGAGTATGAATCTTTGGTGGAGCTAGTTTTCCTTTCAAGATGCTGTAGTGCTCTTCCTCCATTCTAGGGAACTCTTGCTTCATTCTTTCTCTTGGCATCTGAGCTTCAGCTCCAGCAAAGAAATTCTAGCAATTCAAGTCATCCACACAAAGCAAAAATGGGTGAAATTGATATAAAAAATTTAAAAGTTTCCTTCTCTTTTTTTCATAGCATTAGTTTACAAATATAAGGATAAAAGCTAAAATGCACTACAGAAAATATGAAAAAGAAAAAAAAAAGATTGAAAAAAAAAGAAAATTTAAAAATCTTTTCCCTACCACTGTGGGAGGCATTGGAATCCCCCTCCCTTTTTTTCCTCCCACAACTTTTGTTTGGAGTGGTACATAGGGTAGGCCAGTGTTTCTCAACCTTAGCAACTATAAGGCAACTGGATTTCATGACTGGCTGGGGAATTCTAGGAGTTGAAATCCACATAACTTAAAATTGCCAAGCTTGAAAAACTTTGGGGGTAAGCTCTCAGATGTCAGCTACAAACATTTGGAAGACCACTAGATGGCAGCAAACAGTTACCTTCTGGTATCTCTTTCTTGCCATCTAGTGGTTGTCCAGACTTTGCAGCAGGGGTGAAATGCTCCCAGTTCGGGTGGGCCAGTCGGTCGTCGTAGAGCCGATAGAGCCGATAGCTATCGCAGCACGAGGCTTCCCCGCCCGCTTCTCCCACCCGCCTGGATGCCGCCATTTGGGCATGCACCGAGGGTAAAAGAACCCAAATGGCAGTGTCCATGTGGGTGGGGGAAGCGGGCGGGGGAAGCTTCGTGCTGCGATCGCTATTGGCTCTATCGGCTCTACGACGACTGACTGGCCCGCCCGAACCGGGAGCATTTCACCCCTGCTTTGCAGCCAGATTTGGGTTAGGTCAGAGGTATCAAACTCGATTTCATTGAGGGCTGCATCAGTGTTATGTTTGATCTTGAGTGGGCTGGGGAGGTATGGCCAGGGTGGGCATGGCCAGCTCAACATCACTCATGTTGGGAGTGCCTGTGGTGGCCCAAGCGCTCTGCCAGCAAAAACGGGCTCCCAATCTCCGTTTTCGACTGCCACAGCCTCCTTCAACCCTCTGCCAGCAAAAATGGAGCTCGGGAGGGCCCTCCCAAGCTCCATTTTTGCTGGCAGAAGCACCATGGGTTGGTTCTTCGTTGTTTCCAGTGCAACCCTGTGGGCCAGCTCTAAATACCCCACAGGCCGGATCTGGGCCCCGGGCCTTGAGTTTGACACCCCTGGCCTAGGTAAAGGAATTTTTGTTGCTATGGGTTCTGCAGCAGCTCCAGGGAGTGCAATGTTTTTCACTCCTTATCCACAGCTTTTCAAAGCAGCAAAAAATGAAGAAATCATGGGCTGCCTTCAAACTGATTTTGAGGGCTTGAGAGAATGAAAAACATGAAAGACTCGACATACCTGCATCTAGAACATACACAGCTGTGGGGCCTGTATTTAGAGAGCAGGGAGACTCCTAGAAAGTCACCTTGGAACAAATGTGCAGATCTGGACAACTTTACTTAACATTTGAAAAGCCTGGAATTAGGAACTACCTGGATGGAGGATTATTCTTTCATCCATTCCACACTTTCCAAGCTTCATGAAAGGCTATTGCAATCATTTGATCTGCTTACACAGCTCTGCAGTGGTATTACATAGGGGGACTGATTGCTGGTATATTTTAAAAGTTGGAAAGAAAAGCCATTTTCACTTTGTGTTGGAGCTTATAATAGTAGGTGTGGGTTAATAAGTAAGAGAAAAATATTCCAGCAGCAGAAAAAACACTTAAGGCAAACAAGAAAAGAAAAGAAAAAAGGAAAGGAAAGGAAAGGAAAGGAAAGGAAAGGAAAGGAGGAAAGGAAAGGAAAGGAAAGGAAAGGAAAGGAAAGGAAAGGAAAGGAAAGGAAAGGAAAGGAAAGGAAAGGAAAGGAAAGAAAGAAAGAAAGGAAAGAAGGAAAGGAAAAGGAAAGGAAAAGGAAAGGAAAGAAGGAAAGGAAAGAAGGAAAGGAAAGAAGGAAAGGAAAAGGAAAAGGATAGGAAGAAAGGAAAAGAAAGGAAAGAAGGAAAGGAAAGGGAAGGAAAGAGAAGGAAAGGAAAGGAAAGAGAAAGAAAGGAAAGGAATAAAGGAAAGGAAAGGAAAGGAAAGGGAAAGGGAAAGGAAAGGGAAAGGAAAGGATAGGATAGGATAGGAAAGAGAAGGAAAGGAAAGGAAAGAAGGAAAGGGAAAGGAAAGGAAAGGAAAGGAAAGGGAAAGGAAAGGAAAGGAAAAGGAAAGGAAAAGGAAAGGAAAGGAAAGGAAAGGGAAAAGGAAAGGAAAGAGAAGGAAAGGAAAGGAAAGGAAAAGGAAAGGAAAAGGAAAGGAAAGGAAAGGAAAGGAAAGGGAAAGGGAAAGGAAAGGGAAAGGAAAGGATAGGATAGGATAGGAAAGAGAAGGAAAGGAAAGGAAAGAAGGAAAGGGAAAGGAAAGGAAAGGAAAGGAAAGGAAAGGGAAAGGAAAGGAAAGGAAAAGGAAAGGAAAAGGAAAGGAAAGGAAAGGAAAGGAAAGGAAAGGAAAGAAAAGGAAAAGGAAAGAGAAGAAAAGGAAAGGAAAAGGAAAGGAAAAGGAAAGGAGGAAAGGAAAGGGAAGAAGGAAAGGGAAGAAGGAAAGGAAAAACGAATGTAGCTGCTTGCAGCCAGAATAGATTCGCTTTAGTGACGTGGGACACGGGATGCAGGATTTTGCAGAAGAAACTGGATTCAGTGAGTTGGATAGGGATGTTAGTAAAGGGAACCATGCAGGCCGAGTTCTCTTGAATGTAGAACAGGGGTGTCCAATTTTGGCAACTTTAACCAAAATTTGTGGACTTCAACCCCCCAGGGAAGAGTAGTGTAAAATATTACTGGTTTGTACATGGATTTCTAAATGTGCTTTGTTAAGGCAGAAGCAAGCAGACATATTTTTTAAAATAATGCCATGGTTACACTCATTTGTTCAATTATTTCAAGCCCTTTAATATCACTTGAGGGTTAGAGCTTAATTACCTAAAGTTCTTTGCAAACATCTATAGTCATTCAAAATAGTTACTCTAAGCCTTACATTTTTATCTAGATTTATCATTGCTTTATCATTATTTACAAATGGCATAGGTAACAATCAAGGCCCTCAGGTGCTTGCAAATACATTTTTTCCAGCAGTTGTTTATCTTCTTGGAGTGCACAACCAAGCATCCAGTAAAAAAAAAAATTACTTGTGAAGATCACTTTTTTTTTCTGGTTATATACCTGTTGGGAAATTGTTTCTAGTTTCAGTGTTATGATCCGTATGCACCTCATTGCCCCCTGAAATATAGTTGTTCTATGCCTCCATGTATATGGAGCTGTTTATGTTCCTCCCCTCATGCAAATATTCAGCCACGCATAGAAATAAAAATGATGTCAAGGTTCCTGATTTCAGAGCACCTGATGCTCCAGCATCCTTGAAATTGAGTAAATGTGGCTCTTAAAGGAAAATCTCAAGCCAATCCATGACTTGTTTTCCTTTCATTTCTCCTTCATCAGTTCATGTTTGCCTAGGACAGGGGTCTGCACCAGTGGTGGGATTCAATTTTTTTTACTGCCAGTTTTGTGGGCTTGGCTTGGTGGGTGTGGTAGGGGAAGAATACTGTAAAATCTCCATTCCCTCCCCACTCCAGGGGAAGGTTACTGCAAAATCCCCATTCCCTCCCGATCAGCTGGGACTCAGGAGGCAGAGAATAGATGGGGGCGGGGCCAGTCAGAGGTGGTATTTACCGGTTCTCCGAACTACTCAAAATTTTTGCTACCGGTTCTCCAGAACTGGTCAGAAGCTGCTGAAACCCACCTCTGGTCTGCAACCTTGAACACTCAAATAGCCATTTGGACCTGTTTCCCACAGAAAAGAAAACACCGGGAACCAATAATTTAACAACCGGTGCGTCTGGGTGGGCATGGCCAACTCGACATCACTCACTCACACCCAATCACATGACCACCAGTCACGCCTACCCAGCCAGTCATTAGGGCAGAGAACCGGTTGTTAAACTATTTACCCTGCCCGGCCCCACCTCACCCCACCCCTCCCAGCCACCTCTTGCCACACCTGGCCTTGGGTGTGTTGAACACCTCTCTCCCTCTCTCTCTCTCTCTGTCTCTCTCTCACTCTCCCTCTCTCTCTGTGTCTCTGTCTCTCTCTCTCTCTGTGTCTGTCTCTCTGTGTGTGTGTCTCTCTCTCTCTCTGTCTCTGTCTCTCTCTGCCTCTGTCTCTCTCTGTCTCTCTCTCTCTGTATCTTGCCAGGGGTGAGTGGGGCAGGGTCTCATTGTGGTTCCATGTTGTAATGGGCTCAAGGAGGAGGAAGGGACTCCGTCTCCCCCATTGTGAAGCACACTAAATTTCACTGTTCTCCGCAAGGTGCTGCGAGGGCAGTGGGGAGGCCATGGAGGCAGCAACAGCTCTGAGCCTGAAGTGGCGGGAGGCGAGGGCTGCCTTGAGCACAAATGTACCATGACGAAGTCTGAATGCTGTTGCCGCGCAAAGGCAAGTAGAGGGGTGCTTCGCTCCCTCTCTGGAGTATGGAGTGAGTCTCCATCCCCCGCCGTCGCCCTTACCTTCTCAGGCTAGGCGAGGAGTGACTGGGAGGGGTGCGGCGGGACCAGCCAGTGGTGGGATCAGCCGACAGGGAGCTGCAGCAGAAGGCCGAAAAAGCTGCATGTGGATCCAGAGCCACGAGTTGCCCATCCTGGCCTAGGAGATTCCCTATTAAGGGTGTGGATTGGTCATTTTAAAGATACTGTCATTGTGGCCACTGCCTTGATTTTTTTTTTTTACCAAATTCTGCACACACTCCTGGGCCAGGATCTGGAAAATAGACGCTCCAGCCAAAATGAAGTTCTAATGAAGCCTACGGCATCAGGAGCCTTATTTTCTAAATCGTATGTGTACGTAGGTGGTTAAAAATGGAATGCCTATGAAGAAACGTGAAGTCTCAGAAGTCTTGGGAATAGTAAGACCTAAAGACATGGGGAAATATTGTGGCTATAAAGCTGGGTGTCTCTTAGGAGAAAAGTAAAAGAAAAATGAGATGGACTTTTAATTGACGTGATGTTTGTCCCACATAGAATCGGTTGCAATTGTTACAGTAGATTACTTCATTTCAAACAGCATCAGTTCGATTGGAGCAACACAAAAATCGTCGGCCACGTTACCACCCACCATGCTTGTGAGTTCATTGAAGCCTGGCATTCCAGAAGGAATTCCATCAACAGACACATTGACTTACAACCAGCCTACAAACCCCTCAGAATCCAAATCAACCACACAGCCAGAGACAGCACCGACCCTCAACCAACCCATGCAACCCCCCCAACCATCACTTCACCTTCCAGTGACCCTCACTTGATGTAACCTCCCTATCACAAGACCCATCACAAGCCCCTCACTTGACACACCCACACCTGACCCATCACAAGCCCCTCACTTGACACACACACACCTGACCCATCACAAGCCCTTCACTTGACATACCCACACCTGACCCAACACAAGCCCCTCACTTGACACACCCACACGACCCATCACAAGCCCCTCACTTGACACACCCACACCTGACCCATCACAAGCCCCTCACTTGACACACCCACACTTGATCCATCACAAGCCCCTCACTTGACACACCCACACCTGACCCATCACAAGCCCCTCACTTGACACACTCACACCTGACCCATCACAAGCCCCTCACTTGACACACACACACCTGACCCATCACAAGCCCTTCACTTGACATACCCACACCTGACCCAACACAAGCCCCTCACTTGACACACACACACTTGACCCATCACAAGCCCCTCACTTGACACACACACACCTGACCCATCACAAGCCCCTCACTTGACACACACACACCTGACCCATCACAAGCCCCTCACTTGACACACCCACACTTGACCCATCACAAGCCCCTCACTTGACACACACACACCTGACCCATCACAAGCCCCTCACTTGAGACACCCAAACCTGACCCATCACAAGCCCCTCACTTGACACACACACACTTGACCCATCACAAGCCCCTCACTTGACACACCCACACTTGACCCATCACAAGCCCCTCACTTGACACACCCACACCTGACCCATCACAAGCCCCACACTTGACACACCCATACTTGACCCATCACAAGCCCCTCACTTGACACACCCACACCTGACCCATCACAAGCCCCTCACTTGACACACTCACACCTGACCCATCACAAGCCCCTCACTTGACACACACACACTTGACCCATCACAAGCCCCTCACTTGACACACCCACACCTGACCCATCACAAGCCCCTCACTTGACACACCCACACCTGACCCATCACAAGCTCCTCACTTGACACACACACTTGACCCATCACAAGCCCCTCACTTGACACACACACACCTGACCCATCACAAGCCCCTCACTTGACACACCCAAACCTGACCCATCACAAGCCCCTCACTTGACACACCCATACCTGACCCATCACTACTGGCCACATGAAGCCCTTATAAACAAGACTGACACTGACATCCCCTAAACTCTGCTGAAGATGTTACCTAGCCTGGTAACGAAGTGTTTGGAAACCAACCCACAAGCTTGGAGAATGAACCTTCACCCTCACCCTATATCCTTTCAGACAAATAAATGGCTGTCCAATATCTTCTTAAAAACCTCCAGTGTTGGAGCACCCACAAGTTCTGGAGGAAAGTTGTTCCACTGATTAATTGTTCTCACCGACAGGAAATTTCTCCTTAATTTTAAGTTGGATCTTTCTTTGTTAAGTTTCCAACTCTTACTTCTTGTCTTGCCCTCAGGTACTTTGGAGAATTGTTTGACTCCCCCACCTCTCTGTGATGTCCCCTCCATACTCTTCCCATTATACAAATCTTTAAGACCCTATTTTACCCAGAATCTTGTCAATCTTCTTTTAGGATTTCAGTTCATAGTCAATTTTACTTTAAGCAAGGAAAAGTGTCTTCTTTTCTTTTTCTTCTCCGAGCACGATATTCTGGAATATCTTGAACTAAAGTAGAGGTTAACATAGATTCTATGTTACTTTAAAATAAGTACTTACATTGTGGCTTTTTCTTCCTGAAAAATACAGCCATTTCCCACCTTTTCCTATACAGCAGCTAATCAAAGCTCAATCTTCTGCACAGATCCGAAAGAAAACAGCCTTCATATTAAAAAAGACTATTTCCAAAGGAGTAGGCAGAATGGCTATAAGAGAACAAAAGTCAAGAAGAGAAAAGGGCAGTGAAAAGTCACCCGTGTTGTCAGTGCCACAGTTAATTTTATTTATACCCATGCTTTTGACAAAAAAACGGTATAAGGCTGGCTTATATAAAATCAATCAGATACAACATACCACAACAACCTAGTCTAAAAGGAAAACTCCCAACAAGCAAAATCAGCAGCCATTTAAAATAAGCCATGGCTTAAAAAGGACAGCAAAGTGCACAATAAAATGTCAAAGCTATCATCTGCTTCATTTCACTGTTGTCTTGAATTTGGTCAGCATCCATCCATCCTCCTAGGACATATCCAGTGGGTTTCTAAATAGGTTACGTAAATGGGAGATATTCCCCCATTTTTCCCCTTCTCATTATAGAGGAAGCAAAATATCAGACCTCTACAGCAATGTGCAACCAAGGGAGCACAATTCACAAGTCTCATAAATTAGATTTAATAGCAGGGGGGAAATGGGTTAGGTAGGTTGCAGAATTTTGGAAATTATTTGCATATATTTTGATCCACAGTCATTACTGAGTTATTAAGACAGGCTTTCTAATGGATGGACTGATACCTTACTTAAGGCCAAAATATCCATGTGTTTCTTCTCTGCAATGATCTGAAAACTGTTTTCCTCAGATTTGTAAGAATGCCATTACAGTGAGACATGGCCAAGATCAAGGTCTATTTCTAGAGTTCTAGTGAAAATATTATTTACAATTTGATTATTTCACACTGGACTAGACTATCCTCTTCTGGAGCTGCCATGACCCCATGTCCACCGAGATAACCACAAGAAATACCAGCACTTGACTGAGGTAAGTTATAATAACAGAAACTTGAAATTCTGGCAGTGTTTTCTGTTCCGTTCCTCATATACCACAGTCAAGATGAGGCAATATTTTGTTTCTTGTTCACACTTCCTGAGCAAAGCTCGTGTTTTAATAATGGTTGCCTGCCACCTATCTTCCCCAAGGTCATCTTTGGCGCCTTTACACCATGCTGGCTAAAGATGATGGGAACTCTAAGCTGTAAACTTACAGGTTAGGGTTGACAGTGCTAGATTCCCTTTACATTCACTGAATCATTCACTTCATGTTCCTTTGATAGTCTTCCTTTATACACTTCCTTCTATAATTCCTCTTTGGATTCCCGGTTTCATCTGTCTGTTGTAGTGTGTAGAGTCTCTGTGGAGTGGGCGGCATACAAATGCAACTACTACTACTAATAATAATGGATCCCCTTCTCTTAAAATCCATGTTGTTTTCACTTTCAAAATATGTCTGTTCTTTGCTCCTCCAACCAGCAATCCTTGTCACTTCCCTTCCTTCTTTCTTTGCTTTTTCCCTTGGAAATGGCCTGTCCACAGCAACTGCTTTCCTCCATCCGTAGCCATCCGTAGAACTGTTTGGATGTCTTCACATTCTACCCAGGAAGCTTTTTTCATGGTTGATTCAGCTCAGCTGACTCCAAGTCAGCTCAATTCCTTCTCCCTCCCTCCCTCCTCTCTCTCTCTCTCTTTAAAGCTTTTGCACCATCCCTTGGGGGAAGCCTTCCCAATTTGGCATGAGCCTGTCATTAGACTTCAGATTTCAAATGAAGGCAGCTTTTCACTCCTGTTGAAGTGTCTGGTCCAGTCTAAGGGTCAAAACTACAAAGATCTACAATAAGATTGGATCTCAGCTTTATCCATAGACATCCTACAAGTTTATTCTCTAGTCTCTATTGTAGACATGACTACCGGATGCCCCACATATAGCTATAAATCTTTTTGGAGTAGGCAGTCTTGATAAACATATTATTTTAAAAGTGATTTAATTTGCATACAATTCAAGCGAGCTGTAGAAAGAACGTGGAAGGGATTTTAATTACATTGCCAACATTTTAACTGACTTTGATGGAAGAAGAAAAACTGACCAGAGTCATTAAGTCAGTTTCATTACCACCATCCCCAACTAAAACAAATTAGTCAAGGAGAAGAGTAAGAGGGTGTGTCAAGAAAGAATCACTCAAGGGTTGCAATTTATCAGGCTTGGGCATATCAGCCAAAGCAGTTCCATCCCAAACAGCAAAAGTAAATGCAGCTTCCTAATGACATAGTGAAGGCTATCGATTCATCTCCACTACAGATGAGCTGAGTAGATCAGACGAAGTGGTCAAAGCAGGCTCAGCCACTCGGCTTAGGTGGACTTTGAGTTGGTGCTTTGCCATAATAGCATTTTACAAATGGTTTTAGTTGTTCTTGGACAGCTAGAAGGGCATAGTAAAGTTAGTGGAGTGCAGAGAAAAAAAAATTCCCTGGGACAGTGCTAGTAGTCTCCCCCCAATGACAATAAAAAGTAGAGGTTTCCCTGTCCAGTCATCTCCCACTCTAGGGTGTGGTGCTCGTCTCTGCTTCTTGGCTGAGGGAGCCAGTATTGTCCAAATACATTTTTTTTGTGGTGATATGGCCAGCATGGCTATATGCCAAAGATGCATGGAACACTGTTAGCTTCCCACCAAAGTGATACCTATTCATCTACTTGCATTTGCATGCTTTTGAACCGCTGGGTGGGCAGGAGCTGGGGCAGGAACGGGAACTCACCTCATTGCAAGGTGCTGGGGTCTCATACCCGGGCTATCAGCTTTTCAGCTGACAAGCTCAGCATCTTCAACTGCTGAGCCATCACACCTCCCCACCCCATACAATAGCTAAGGAGAGAGAGGGGGGGGAGAGGGAGAGGGAGAGGGAGAGAGAGGGAGGGAGGGAGGGAGAGGGAGGGAGGGAGGGAGGGAGGGAGAGAGAGAGGGAGAGAGAGGGAGAGGGAGAGGGAGAGGGAGAGGGAGAGGGAGAGGGAGAGGGAGAGGGAGAGATGGGGAAGCTGGGGAGCAACAGCATATTTGAGTTTGTGTTAATATAGGCGTGAAGCAGGTTGGTTTTGGTAAGAGCTTAAAAGTCACATCTCAAACAGTCTTCCAGGTCCTCAAACACTCATTCACTCCTGAATAAAGTTGCAATCTGGACTTCATAAGGCTGTACTCAGCAGTCTCTGTCACTGCAAAACCACCCATTTTGGCTCCGGCTCTTTCCACTTTTGCTGCTAGCTGTGCTTCTTTTGTATGCACCCCGGGAGAAAAATACTGGAAAGAACTGAATGTCTCATCCTTAAATGTAATGGGGGAGAGGCAAAATCCATCCATCCATCCATCCATCCATTCATAGAACTGGTCCCGTGCTTGGCATGAGATCCTCAAGAGAGGAAAGTCGAGGCACATGTGTAACTTTCAATATAGCTTTGCATCCAGAAGGCAGATAGTATTGGATTTTAATACCAGTTGCATCAACGAGAGAAAGAAGAAGAGCAGAACTGATAATCAATAGGATCCGAGCTGGATGGAGAAGAAACGAAAGCCTTTTCCTCCCCTGTTGGATTCCCTTGCTGGGACAATGGAAATGCTGAGGACTCTGGTGACCCATTGCACGATTCCTTTAGCAAATGTCATCACAGAATGCATTAGACGAAGGGAAGACTTACGCTGTCAATCACCCAAACATTTTCTGAAACGTGTCTTAAGGCGCTGTAATTTGGAAAATGTACTGTGACATGACAGTGACAGAGGCATTACTGTATTTCAATCACACCTCTTTTTTTGCAATTAGTATTAAAAAGGACATGGCAAAGAAATCCAAGTAGTTGATTCATACTGGTTTAGACTGGTCAAACTGGACGACTGAAAAAGAGAGAATGTAACCGCTTTTCAGATGTTCAAAGGCAGACAGTTAAGGGTGACATGGTGAAACTATATTCATCAGTTGGGTCAAGCTCCTGATATTTGTTTAGTGGTTTCAGTGCTGATAGTGACCTAAAGCAAACTTTTCAAAGGAGGCAATATTCATCCATTCGATTTATTTATATAGCCGCCCATCTGACATTTGTGACTCTGGGTAGCTTACAACACATCTCATTACTTAGCTTTGGAATGTCAGAGCACTTTGGAAATTAGAAGTGCCAACCTGTACTATTCATGAAGTTTCCAAGAAAAAATAAATAAATAAAGATGCAAAAGATGCAACTACGTACTTTTAATATCTTTTGGGGGAAAGGCAGAGGTGCAGCGCCGACGACAAAAAGGCACCTCTGGAAATTCCTGATGTCGTTTTCGCGAAGTCTTGCTTGCTTTAAAAAACACCCAACCATAAGGGCAGGCATTTAACTGCATGTGTAATTAAACCCTGTTAACAGCACCTTGATCTATGTAGTTAAATTCTCACAGCATGGCCCTTCCTTTCTTTCCATTCAGTCCTACAGTCACCTGTTTTCTTTGCTCTCAGAAAGGCAACATGCTTTCTTATGTTTCTT
Organism: Diadophis punctatus similis; assembly: GCA_023053685.1. Lineage (NCBI taxonomy): Eukaryota > Metazoa > Chordata > Lepidosauria > Squamata > Dipsadidae > Diadophis > Diadophis punctatus. Next base: position 119,574,270 of record JALIGW010000002.1, read on the forward strand.
ACCAAGAAAAGAAAAAAAGAGGAGGGGAGGGAAGGGAAGGGAAGGGAAGGGAGAAGGGAAGGGAAGAGAGAGGAGGGGAGGGGAGGGGAGGGCAGGAGAAGAGGAGGGTGGGGAGGGAAGGGAAGGGAAGAGAGAAGAGAGGAGGGGAGGGGAGGGCAGGAGAATGGGAGGGAAGGAGGAGAAGGAGAAGGAGAAGAGAAGAGAAGGAGAAGAGAAGAGAAGAGAAGAGAAGAGAAGAGAAGAGAAGAGAAGAGAAGAGAAGAGAAGAGAAGAGAAGAGAAGAGAAGAGAAGAGAAGAGAAGAGAAGAGAGAAAACTTCAGAGCCACAGTGCAGTTGGAGGGGGGGAGTATGTCCCACCAGTAGCAGATAACAAGAGATGGGACTTAGATTAGGGAGAATTTCAATTACATCTGTATTGATTGGTGAGAGAGGAAACAAATACTGCAGCAGGCAAGGAGTGGCTGCAGCTCCTTATACCCTGTCGGTATCTGGCCATGGGGAAACCTATACAAAGAGTTCTAGGGATGGCTGGGAAGGGCTGTTTTCCCTGCTTAGATGATTAGTATTCTCCTAGTCATCATTTGGAGCTCTGCATCATGAAGCCTAGGAGGCACAGTTTCAATACCGAGGCCAGTAGAGCAGTTGCATTTGTGAGGTCATAAAAAAAGAAACATTCCTATGGTTGTTCCCTCAGCAGTCTGCTGTGGGTTCTATATGAGGCTATTTTTTTTAGACAGGTCAGAAACTCAGCGCAGAATGCAGATGCCAAATAGTTCCACAGGGTTGCTATGTCATTTTATTTTATTTATTTTATTTATTTATTTGTCAAACATGTATAGGATAGTAGTAATTTGTATAAACATAAGTAAAAAGTAACGATAAAAGTTATTAAAGAGCTGCAGTGTCTTTTGCTAAACCTCCATGATAAAATAAAATGGTTGACTCTAATTTAGAAAACTGGAAGGAATTTTAGCAGCTGGGCTTAGAAAGACAACCAGTCACACCCTTTGCCAAGGGAGAGTTGTCTCAGGGCCCCTCCTGTGGATCTGGTTCTCAGTGTGGTGGTTTAGAAGAGGACCTTCTTGGTGGTGGCATGGCATTTATGAACTTCTCCACTCCTGCATAAGGAGGTATGATCTGCTCCTATTTTAGATGACAGCTTAAGATTTTCTGGTTAGCCAGGGCATTTTCTGGGTGTCAGTTGACCCAAGAATAGATTGCATTTAGATATTCAACTGAATAAATATATTTTAATTTAATGAATGCTTTTATTGCTACACACCCTCATCACGACCTGTTTCCTTGTTACCTTCTGGGAGGAGGCTTCGTGGTATCCGAAGCAGAACATCTGAATTTAGCCACGATTTTATTCCATACAGTATCAACCTTGTGAACTCTCAAGCTTTCTCTTTCTGCTATGTATTCAAGATGGACAGTGATTAAGATTTGTGTGTGTGTGTGTGTGTGTGTGTGTGTGTGTGTGTGTAGCATATTTATATGTGTGTCATGTATGTGTATAGTTTTGAGAGCAGGCAACAGAATTTCATTTTTAATGCGTGCCAGTATGCCCACAGGGGGAAAAAGTGACAATAAAGGTTATCTGTCTATTGTTATACATCTAAATTGCAATCCTTTGATTTTTAATTACCGTATTGTTTTCTGGCTACTGATCTGTTTATCTTAGATTGCCTTTGTGCATTTGATGATGATGTTCTTCTCTGCGTTTGGGCTCCCCTGGAAGAAACAGTGGCATATTCCTCCTACTATTTCCTGACAGTTTCCTGACAGTTAGAACAATTAACCTGTGGAACGACTTGCCTCCAGAAGTTGTGAATTCTCCAACACTGGAAGTTTTTAAGAAGAGATTGGACAACCATTTGTCTGAAATGGTAATGTTTCCTGCCTGACCAGGAAGACCTCTAGTGTCCCTTCCAACTCTGTTATTCTATTCTATTCTATTCTATTCTATTCTATTCTATTCTATTCTATTCTATTCTATTCTATTCTATTCTATTCTATTCTATTCTATTCTATTCTTATCTGGCAACTTCCTGCACTTGTGAATGTAAGATCTATATTCCAGGTAGAAGTAACAGGACAAGCACAAGGATTTCAGTCCATCATATGTTTAGCTAGTAATTATCAAGCATTGGGTAATCAGGTGAGGCATCAGGACTAGAATCTGGTAGCTGCAGTTTTGGACACTTTCCAGGGTTGCAGCCTAGCATGGAGCCCATTACTAGCCCAATGGCTTTTTCCTCTTTGTTTTTGATGGCACTGCCATCTGGTATCTCTCTTTCTCAACGCCACATGGTTACATTTTGGGGAGGATAACTCAATTTTCATGCTAAATTTCTCTCTTCTGCACCATCATTGCCCTCTTTTTGTCTTTGCCCTTGCCTTAGCCACCCTTGATAAAGTTTGGGAAGACAAATATAATTTTGAGTGTTGCCTCTACCAGAATTAGATGAATGAGCACAACATATACCGAAATTCCTGGTCAGTGTGGGCAGGCTGGCAGAAAATTCCAGGAAATGTGGTGCCATCACAAACGTATTGGCTTATTTTTAAGTGGGACAATGGTGATGTTTAGTAAATGCTCATGATTGCATTAGCAAAAGACCATGTTGAAGTCTTTATATTACATGTATAAAGTTAAAAGTTTTTCATCTTTTCATGAGAAGGCAACCCAGAACTTCAAGTCTCTAAAGCGGTGTTTCTCAACCTTGGCAGTTTGAAGATGTGTGGACTTCAACTCCCAGAATTCCCCAGCCAGCAACGCTGGCTGGGGAATTCTGGGAGTTGAAGTCCACACATCTTCAAACTGCCAAGGTTGAGAAACACTGCTCTAAAGGTTCCTTGTTACTCTTTAGCCATTGATAGGCAGCTTAATGTCCTGTGGGTGTTTCACTGCATGGCCTTAGTTAGCATGGCCAATCATCATATATTTAGAAAATTATACTGCAAGCAATCCAGGAGCTCCCTTGGTAAGCAATAATATCAGAATGGCAACCTTTACCTTCGTGGCTCAATTAATCACATAAAGCTTTAGTTGATTAATGAATGATGCCACATTGTAATTGATGAGGAAGGAACATTTTGATGGATGAAAACGATCATTAACATTGCCCTTGCTTACTTTTCAAGCCATTTTGAATCCAAGTGGTCCTGTAACACAGAATAAAGTAAAATAACATTTAACAGATTTAATTTTATTTTATTTTTTTGCTAACCAAACAGGTGCCCTTTTAGAGATTATATAAGATGCAGAACTCGGCAAAGATTTCAGCTAGGAAGGTTCACAGCATAGAATTGATTCTGAGTGAATATGCATTGGGTTCTTAAAGTTTACACTTTTTTTCATAGTAGACTTTGGTGTGATGCATGTTTTAAGGATAGTATATCTGGGATGCAAAGATGTGGATGTCAGCACAATAGCAGCAAAAAGATATAAGAATCTGTAACTGTAGACATCTAGCAGTTATCTGGATTTTTGCAATCTAAAACTTTCAGCTCTAGCACAGATTGTATAACTGAGTAAGCCAATAATATGAGAAGGGGGGGGTAATTTATCAGGTATTTATTAAAGGAGATAATTCATTAATCAATTGATAGTACTTGTCACTATAAGGATTCCATGCACACTAAGCACATATGGACACAGCCTCTACCACTTCAAGGGCATTACACAGATGCTTTTACAGTGCTCTTCTCAACTTAGTTTGAAGAAATCATTTCTCTATGTCTTTCTCTCTCTTTCTCTTGTAGAAAGACTCAGATGGGTAATGTTCTAATTTTGTAACTTTCCAAATTCCTGGATTGATTTTGGATAAAATATAGTGCCATTGATCCAGATAGTAAAATATCTCGTGAAATTGGTCTACAGCTTCACTATAATCTTCAAAAGGGACAAGGTTCTGGTGTAACAGAGTTGGCTGGATGCCTAAATTAGCATTTTAAATCTCTCTCTCTGGGCTGTTGTGAATCTCCGAACAAATTTCTTCATCCTGAAGATGAAATGGAAACAATCCACCGGATCAAAAAAGGGCCTGAAGAAGTAAACCCCAAAGGCTCACCAGTCTGCAAGAATTTCGCAGTCCTAGGGTCTCCAAAGAATTAGGAGCTTTATTTTATTTCCAGAGGGGAAGAGAATTTGGATGATGTTTTAAGTGTAAGAAAGAATTTTGATGCACTTAAAAGGCAACCAAGTTTGTTATCAAATATTTTTTTAAAAAAAACCTTAGTATTTATTGTGTCCCATCACAATTTATTTTGCAGCAGAAGCTACTGGAGTCTACTTCAGTTAAAACTTATTTTAAGTTATAGTATCTACTAGAAGTGCCTCTCTTCATTCCAAATTCATTCCATCACCCCCAAAATCTTAGGATTATTAGAACTTTAATTTCTAAGTAGAGCATAGCGATTGTCGTCATTTGAGTACACAGGCAGAAATACTAAATTAACAACTACTATTTCTCCTCAACTCCTGGTATGATTCACGTAAATCACTGAAGATGTTTTCTAGTTGATCTGTGGTCAAAGGAACCCATGAAAGCAGTATATGGATGTATATTGACAGAATACTCAACCTTAGACCATGACTGGTCTAAGAACTTAGACCCATGATGGCGAACCTATGGCATGCGTGCCACAGGTGGCACGTGGAGCCATATCTGCCGGCATGTGAGCCGTTGCCCTAGCTCAGCTCCAGCGTGCATGTGCGCGCTGGCCAGCTGATTTTTGGCTCGCACGGAGGCTCTGGGAGGCATTTTCGGCCTCTGGAGGGCTGGGGAAGGCGTTTTGCCTTCCTCAGGCTCCAAGAAAGCCTCTGGAGCCTGGGGAGGGCGAAAAACAGACCTACCATCGGGAAACGGGGCAGCAGAGTTGTGTGCGCATGCGCGGGGGGTTCAGCACAGGGGGTGTCGCACGCACATGCCCAGAGGGTGGGGCATTTGGGGGGGATTGAATTATGGGTGTGGGCATGCGCACATGTGCGATAGTGCAAATGCGCGTGCTTTCGGCACCCGAGGAAAAAAAGGTTCACCATCACTGACTTAGACCATGACTCCCAGCTGCTGTGGCCTAGAGGTAGACTCTTGCCTCACAATCAGAAGGTTGTGAGTTCAATCCTAGGTAGAGGCAGATGTAGGGTCTCCTGATTGGGTAGGGGGTTGGACTACATGACCTGTAAGGTCCCTTCCAACCAGTGGTGGATTCCTGCCGGAGCTGTCCGGTGCGTAGCTTTGGTAGGGAGCAACCGATTGCGCAATTTGCGCGCGACCGCACCGGAGCCGTTTTCGCCGGTCCGTCACATGTGTCGCCATCTTTTTCTGACAATTTTTGGGCGATTTTGCTTTTGCGCATGCGCAGAAGAAAAAACATGGCGAAATCTCGTGAGGGGACGTGCATGCGCATGAGATTTCAGCACGATTTTGCTTCTGCACCAAAATTTTGCAAGATTTTGGCACGATTTTGCTTCCGCGCATGCGCAGAAGCAAAATCGTGCGAGGGGGTGCGCGCGTGCCAGAAATGTGGAGATACACGCGCAGCGCACCGGCATGGGTAAGTGAGCAACTCTCCCCTGCTTCCAACTCTGTTAATCTGTAATTTTTCACAAATACAAAATGTCAGGCTTCCTTGTCCACTTCCATCTATTGCCATAATTATCTTTCTAAATACTCAGGCTGGTTTGTTTTTTTTCACTTGCACCGACCGAACCATGATACAAAATGTCCTAGTAACATCTTTTTCCCCCCTGCTGTATCCCTCAGTGTTGTTTTCATTTCTTCTTAGGTCTCAGTTGAGACAGGCTTAAGACATCCTTAGCTGTATTTGTCATTATAGTCCCCTCGTTCCATAATTCTGACTCTGCCATGCCCAAGGTGAGTAAAATCTGTTAGGTTTTGTCACCACTCTTCTTCTCCCAAGTTAGTGACAATGATTGGGAACTGAGGGAATAAAGGCAGGATGGAGCTCAGCAATGAGGATAGCAAGTTTTTCTGCCAATTCAAGGACTGAAGAAGAACGTTATGACTCAGAAGTTGGGAAAACCACTCAGGATGGCAGAAACTTTTCGGATACGGGGATCTACTGCATTTTTTTATTTTTTTTAAAGGATCACAGCAACCTTTGAATCCGCCATTCATTACTAAGTTGACTTAACGTGACCCATCGTATTATATTTTGATTTCCCTGTACCTTTCCAGATATTACATTTAAATACATATTTCAATTATATTTAAGAACACTGGCCCACCTCCACCTCTCACCTCCATCCAGCTTTAGAAAGTTGACCTCAATATGGGCAATTCATTTTTAGTTCTGCTTTATCTATAGATCGCCACCAGGCATTCTCACGTCCTTGGGTATAAGCAAGGAAGAAGGACATTAAGAAGGGCAATGCAAGGTTGAAGTAAAGATTCATTTGGACCAGCCTCCTGCCACTCAAATTTCAATTAGCAACTTTGCAAGTGAGATAAATGCCCCCCAAATACCTTGCTCAGTAGCATCTTTGCTACTGCTTCTTGTTCTATCATTCTCTCTTATTCTATCATTTATTTACATATAAATAAAATTTGGCTTAAATTTTCAGTCAAGTTGTAGTCTAAACATAGAGACTAAAACCCATCATCCATAACAGAATCTCAATCAATTAATCTAATATTCATTTATAGCCATCTGGTCTGCACATTAGATTCCCATTTATTCTTTATTCTTTATTAATGTTATGTCCCACCTTCTTTCCCTCCCATTATTCTACACAACAACACATTTGTAATCTTGGTCATGCCAGAGTTGCCTGGTGAACATGTATGCTTTGAAGCTGGGTCTCCCTATTTCTAGCCAACATTTTAACCAATATACTATACGGACTGTCCCATCTGCAGTCCTTGAGGGCAGGTATTGGTGACCATTCTAGTTTTTGTAGAAAGAAATTGTCCCTTCTTCCACCTATTAGGATGGATGGGAGGGAGGGAGGGAGGGAGGGAGGGAGGGAGGGAGGAAGGAAGGAAGGAAGGAAGGAAGGAAGGAAGGAAGGAAGGAGAAATGTAGGTTGTAGAACAGAAATAATCTGGAAAACCCTTGTGTGTTCACACCATCACCTATAGCCACAGTGCGACCCTACATCCCTGATAATGAACAAATTGCAGTCCTGGTGGTGCAGTGGCTAACTCCCGCTGCCAGGAGTTTGATTCTGACTGACTCAAAGTTGACTCAGCCTTCCATCCTTCCGAGATCAGTAAAATGAGTGTCCAGATTGTTGGGGGCAATATGCTGACTCTGCAAACTGCTTAGAGAGTGCTATAAAGTGATATATAAGTCTAAGTCAGGGGTGGCCAAACTATGGTTTTTTGAGGACCTGTGGACTTCAACTCCCAGAATTCCTGAGCTAGCCATGCATGCATGGCTGGCTCAGGAATTCTGGGAGTTGAAGTCCACAGGTCCTCAAAAAACCATAGTTTGGCCACTCCTGGTCTAAGTGCTATTGCTGTTGCTCTTCTTTGCTTCTCTTCACTCTACATGGAAGGAAAGAAGACAATAATGTTTTTCTCCACTAGTCCTGCAGTTAAGAATATGATTGTCCAAGGGAGCAATGCATAATCCCCATAACATCTCCCCAGGCTAAATGTGCAAGGAAAGCCTCCTTCAAGTTGAGCCCCAATTATGGAGACTTTAGGTGTACATATCCGTGAAGTTTTCTTGCAACAGTGCAAATGTGGTTTGCCACTGCCACCTTCTAAAATCCAGTTTTAGTATTGCAGTCTTGTTTACAGCCCTGGGATTTCTTGGTAGGCTCCCATTCAATTACTAAGCTGGTCTTACCCTGCTTAGCTTTTTTTTTTTTTAAAGATAGCTAAGGTTGGCTAGCTGCCACCATTTCACTAGGCTAAGGATCTCACTTGATAGAAATATAGAAAGACGGGATTGAAATCTAAAATCGTGGGAAGTTTTGGATGAACTCTGCATGTCAGTGCAGATTGCAATTATGGGCTTAATTTGCATGTGTGTGTTGTTTGGTGCTAACGAAATTTGCGATGTTGTACTTAGACTACATTGATTTACTGCAGCTTCAGATCCTCACGTCCAACCTCTTGGATTTTGAACATTCACAGAGAGACGAAGAATGCATTATGCATATTATACCACTTATGTAAATGATATTGGATTATTGGCACTAAGAATTGAATCAAATTTGATTTATTAGTCATACACTCCTTTGCAGCATCAGCAGAAGTGATAGTTCATCTGAAATCACAATACCCCACTTTGCTGGAGATGTTCCATCCCCCCACTCTACCATTAAAGAAGAAGGGTGAAATAAAATATCTGGGAGACTAACAGGCAGTGAGTGAGAAGAGGTGGGCTTGGGGGTATACAAAATGCCCCAAAGACACATCTGTTTTCATACTCTATGCTTCCTCTCTTTTTGACATACCTGCTGTCTATCATAATGAACATAAGGATTGTGCTTCTTTTGTAAAAAAAAAATAAATGAATGAATTTTTGGAATGAAAATTTTTGGATTAACACTGAGAAGATTTAGAGACAAGCTCAGGGGACCAGACGTAGACTCCAGCAGATTAGAACTCTTCACATAAAAGTGCTCTTCGAACAAACCTTTCATCCCTTCTCATAGGATAGACCTCAATATTTGAAAGTTGTGCCTGAAGCTCTCTTTTGCAGTCCCATATTCAGGTTTGCTCCTGAGCTAGTGGTTTAGTTCGAAGGAAGGGAAAAGTTGGAAGAAGTTCTAAACAGAAGGGGAGTGAGGACAAGAGCCTTTCTCGGAGAACAAGAGAATTTCCAGGGAATGATGATAGTAGCATCTGAGCAATGATATTTGGGAGAAATGGATGATTGGATGTGGAATAAACTAGATAGTTGCTAGTTTTCAACAGATGGGACAAAGAGCATAGGAAGCCATGGTAATGCTCTAAGAATATCACTAATGTTTTTCTTCATGCCGCAGAACCTGAATTTCTTACAATCAATTATGATTTCCTGGATAGTTCATGTTGTACAAATTGAGGGCCACAAGATAGACTTCATTTTGATTCCCCCCCCAAAAAAACTAAGCACCACCATGTGATGAATTAGAAGATCTGACCCATCTTATTCTCTGCTTGAAGAAGTGGTGCATTTATGAGAGTCCTCTGGTGATTTTGTTTGGCTTTGTTCCAACGGGGCAATTGAAAGTGGCAATTTGCTCCATGACTTAGAAAGAAGGAGAGAAGGACTCTGTGAACACGGGGCACTCCTAACATGACATTTTCAGCACCTGCTGACCCTTGTGACAGAAAGCTTTTGGACACATTGTCATGGGGCACAATGAGCTGGCATAAATCTTAACCTTGGGCAGGCTTGCCAATGCATTTGGCTGGATGAGCAATTCTGAGCAATTCAATGGAGTTGAACATCAGTTAAACATCATTAGAATAGGATAGAATAGAATAGAATAGAATAGAATAGAATAGAAGAGAAGAGAAGAGAAGAGAAGAGAAGAGAAGAGAAGAGAAGAGAAGAAAAGGGGATGGGATAGAATAGAATAGAATAGAATAGAATAGAAGAGAATAGAAGAGAAGAGAAGAGAAGAGAAGAGAAGAGAAGAGAAGAGAAGAGAAGAGAAGAGAAGGGAAGGGAAGGGAAGGGAAGGGAAGGGAAGGGGATGGGATGGGATGGGATGGGATGGGATGGGATGGGATGGGATGGGATGGGATAGGATAGAATAGAATAGAATAGAATAGAATAGAATAGAATAGAATAGAATAGAATTCTTTATTGGCCAAGTGTGATTGGACGCACAGGAATTTGTCTTTGGTGCATATGCTCTCAGTGTACATAAAAGATACATTTGTCAAGAATCATGAGGTACAACACTTAATGATTGTCATAGGGTTCAAATAAGCAATACAAAATTAGGGATTGGGATCCTGAGTGCAACCCCCAAATTTCCACTTGAAAGGGAACCTGAAGTCATCCAGACCGACTTGTAGTCTTGAATATAGGGGCTGAAGTAGATTGCTACGTGATGTCCAACATTTCTGTGTATGGGGAAGTGATCTTCAAAACCAATTTATCCATGGATTATAGCACATAAACTTTTTGAGTTAATAAAGTCACCGGAAGGTTTTTTTCTTTTAATTAATATGTTAAAGTAGTTTTGTCAATGGCTTTGAATAGCTAGTAGGCACTGATAAGTGAATCCACATGAGCGTCTAAATAGAATTTGAGTGTGGTTTCACAGGTGGCAGGCAAGAAGGCATCTGCTGGGGGTGTGTAGAGAAGGGGACTTTGCTAAAGGAGGGAGCTTCAAAAGATGATTCCTGCCCCACCTGTTAGCAGAATTCATCCAACTTCCCTGATGCCCCTTTGCAAACAGGCACCACTTTTCTGGATGCTAAATACTCCAGGGCAGACTGTCACCCAAAAATTCAAAACTAAGCATCAACTCCTCACCATAGGGAGTTTTCAGTTATTGTCATTTTACACAGTGAAATTACATTCCTGTCTACCACTTGCCTGGGGGATTGAGCACCACTCAAGTGGAATCCAGTGGAGTTTCCGTCTGAGAAAACAAACTCAGGATTACATTGCCGGTGAACTTTTAAGATGCTTTAATATTTTGGTAACAATGATTCCTGAAACCTCTGCGCGCGTTGGAGGTTGAAATGTCCTGTGTGCCTATATATGACATGAGTGAGGATTAAAAAAGCCATTACAGAAGAGAGATTTCTCTGTAGGAAATATAGATATGGGCAAAGCTTGTTGTTTAACTAGCTGCCTCCGATAAGGAGGACAGTTCGAGAGCATGTGGTTTATGTTTAGGTGCCTGGGAAAGAAAGGCCGAAGTAACATTAGATTATCAATATCTCAAACAAAGAAAAGGCAGAGGGATAGAGAAAGGGAGGGCACAATCTTAATTTTATTTGCCCCTTACTGTCCCCTTGTGAGCAATAGGGCAAGTTAGTTGAAAGTTATTGCCATTGGATATGGCTCTCTAACAATGGAACAGTAGGTTGATGGTCGATACTTTGGTTCTCCTTCTGGCCACCTTTTTCCACGGACAGAGCATCTTGCATACTCTATAAACATGATCTGAGAAAGGAATTGATTTTTATTATTCATGTGCAATAAAAAAAATATTCCTTGGGGCCGATGCCAAAGTGTTGATCGTATTGATGGCAGCTGAATGCACACTGAACAAGCCCCAGAAAATATCTGAAGCCAATCCCAACCACCCTTCTTTGTTCCTGAAATTGGCACGGCAGCTGATAGACTACTAGCTTAGCTGCTCCAAGCCGGCTTTCAAGCAATAATAAATGGCTTTTGATTTCAGTTTTCAGATCCAGGAAGACCTGTTTTTGAGTGCTTCTGGAATGATGATTTTCTCCCTCTATCAAGAGCCAAGGGTGAATAGGTAGCTGAGAGAAAGGATTGTCTCCTGCAAGAAAGCATCGATGTTTTTCCATGGAAGCCTATTGCTTATTGCATCTCTCTAAGCTTTATTTACAGCTGTTGTGTACCTTTTCTAGGGGACAATTATTCTGCCCCATTTTCATATCAAGGCACTTGCTGATTCCTAATTCAAATGTACAGGAGAAGAACCTGCTGTCAGAAGAGAGGACGTCTGGTGTCTCTAAGGAAACTCTAGATTGTTGTGGATATTCTAATCAAGAGATATAGTTTACTCATGTAAAAAGGGAGTCATACTCTCTAAAAGTGAAGCTTTTTTTTAGGATGGGCTTTGGTCTGTATTGTGCCTCCAGGATTAATTCAGAAGAGAAATGCATGCACTCACGGTCAAAATCCTGCTTTAATTAGAGATGTATGATCTGTAGTCTTCCAAATAGGATTGGAGTACAGCTGCCGTTTCCCCTGATGGTAACCATGATAACTAATAATTTCCCACTTTTGGCTTCAGCAAGTAACAGAAAGATGGTGTTGATGTCATAACCTGGATTCCCCTAGAGCTGGATTATGAGTGCACTGGTATCATAATATTTAGTTTCTATACTTCCATTAATAGGTAAATGATTCCTCTCCTCTCCTCCCCTCTCCTCCTCTTCCTCTTCCTCCTCTTCCTCCCCTCCCCTATCCTCCTCTTCCTCTTCCTCTTCCTCTTCCTCTTCCTCCTCTCCCTCCCCTCCTTCTCCTTCTCCTTCTCCTTCTCCTTCTCCTTCTCCTTCTCCTTCTCCTTCTCCTTCTCCTTCTCCTTCTCCTTCTCCTTCTCCTTCTCCTTCTTCCTTCTTCCTTCTTCTTCTTCTTCTTCTTCTTCTTCTTCTTCTTCTTCTTCTTCTTCTTCTTCTTCTTCTTCTTCTTCTTCTTCTTCTTCTTCTTCTTCTTCTTCTTCTTCTTCTTCCTCCTCCTCCTCCTCCTCTCTCTCTCCCTCCCTCCCTCCCTCCCTCCCTCCCTCCCTCCATCCATCCATCCATCCATCCATCCATCCATCCCCCTCTCTGCAAAACATTAGCAGAGGGACTTTCAGAACTTGATACTGGATGCAACTTCCTTCTCTGCCCCTTTAAAAAATAATTTTTCCAATTTTTTTTTCTTGCAAAGCAAGATAAAGTATGCTAATAAGATATCATTTGCCAGGTGGCAGAATTCAGATTGTGTAGAATTTTAATACAGTGCTTATTTAATGGCCTGAAAGATCCAAGGAGAAAAGAAAATCATAATATAGCATCAAAGTTGGAAGGGATTTTAGACGTCGCTAGTCTAACCCACTGTGCAGTGCAGGATTCACTGAAACATATATACATCAGGCAATGCTCTCTTATTTGGAACATTCTTACAAAATGTGTATATCTATCTTGAAATGCAGAAGCATCTTCCTATATTTCTTCATGAAGTCATGAACTCTGGCAAAATGAGACATCTCTATGCCGTGGCTGAAGATACCTGGAACAAGCAGGCCCCCACTGAATTAGACTACCCATTAAAGTGTCAGTTTTATCTGTTCCTTTTGTAGTTTCTATGGTAACCTTCTTACAAACTCCTCTTTCAGAATAGTATTACACTGATCTCATTAGAGGTCCCAAACTTTCATCCAATATTTGCCAATAAGGAAGTATGGGAGAGATCAGGAAGGAGAATTTACACATATTATATAGCATTTGAGATTTACCTCCAGTCTTGGCTTTCTGTAAGGAGAAGTGTGAGCCATCTCAAACTTTAAAGCAAAATGTAAGGAAGTGTCTACCATAGGGATCAGCTCTTTGGTGTTCTTGGGGTCTCCCTATTGGGATATTATCTGGGTCCGTGTTACCAATTAAAAGACAAAAATATACATCAGAGGGATATGGTTGGACTGTGAGCAAGACTTGGTTACAACTCTCATATACATTTAGCTAGCTTTGATGGTATAATTGAGGTAGTGGAGATGAGGCTGTCTGAAAAAATACAAAAAATATTAGTTAATTAGTCTTCTGTTGTGAATTTTGGGTCTCTTAAAAGTAGTGGTGGATCACTGTCATAAAGCAGTGATGGTGAACCTATGGCATGCGTGCCACAGGTGGCACACAGAGCCATATCTGAGGACATGTGAGGCATTGCCCTATGTCAGCTCCAGCGCGGATGCACACACTGTTCAGCTGGTTTTGGGCCTTTTTTTGGCAGTTTTTGCTCTCCTCAGGCTTCAGGAAAGCCTCCTGAAGCCTGGGAACAGCAAAAAATGGGCCAACTGGCCAACTGGAAGTTCACTTGTGTGCGTCACCCGCAGCCTCCTTTTCACTGTCAGAGGTCTTCAGGAACTTCTTCGGCTTTGGACAGTTGCAGCCAGGCCTTGCACACCTCAGCCCATTTCTTCTGCAGCCAGCAAGGCTTTCCTGAAGGCCTCTGCAGCTGATAACAGAGCTCCTGATCGATCCAGAGCTCTGTTATCGGCTACAGAGGCCTTCAGGAAAGGCCTTTAGAAAAGGCCTCTGCAGCTGATAACAGAGCTCCTGATCGATCCAGAGCTCTGTTATTGGCTACAGAGGCCTTCAGGAAAGACTTGCCGGCTGCAGAAGAAATGGGCCGAGGTGTGCGAGGCCTGGTTGCAACTATCTGAAGGTAAGTAGTAGGGCAGCTCCACTTCTGTTTCGTTTCCGAACTTCCAGTTGGCCCGTTGGGCCATTTTTCGCTGTCCCCAGGCTTCTGGAGGTTTTCCTGAACCCTGGGGAGAGCGAAAAACAGCACAATGGGCCTACCGGAAGTCCACAGGCTTCAGTGAGGCCTGTGCGCATGCATGGGGGGGGAAGCACAAGGGGGTTGTGCGCATGCATGGGGGGAGAGCATTGTATTATGGGTGTGGGCACACACAGGCGTACCCTTTTGGCACCCGAGCCAAAAAAGATTCGCCATCACTGTCCTAAACATGTCTTTTGAATGCTTGCTTTTGGATGGTAGCGTCTTCAACCAATCCCCCCACCAATATCTTTGTTGAATTCCAAATCCCATAAATTTCAGAATCAGTGACTAGATGATGAGAGCTGTAGTCTTTGTGGTCCAACAACACCTGGAAGGATTGCCAGTCTAATGTAACACAATTGGCAATGGTGATTCAACTGAGACCCAAAGAGTTTACTGATTGAATTAGACTGGAATCCAATTAGCTTGGCATTCACTTGCACATTCAATTATTTGACATAGAAACTTGTAAGATAATAGCTAGAATGTAGTGTCTGTCTGTCTGTCTGTCTGTCTGTCTGTCTGTCTGTCTATCTATCTATCTATCTATCTATCTATCTATCTATCTATCTATCTATCTATCTATCTATCTATCTATCTATCTATCTATCTATTATCTCTCTCTATCTATCTATCTATTATCTATCTATCTATCTATCTATCTATCTATCTATCTATCTATCTATCTATCTATCTATCTATCTATCATCTCTCTTTCTATCTCTCTCTCTATTTATCTATCTATCCTCTCTCTCTCTCTCTCTCTCTCTCTATCCATCCATCCATCCATCCATCCATCCATCCATCCATCCATCCATCCACCCATCCATCCACCCACCCACCCACCCACCCACCCATCCATCCATCCATCCATCCATCCATCCATCCATCCATCTATCTATCTATCTATCTATCTATCTATCTATCTATCTATCTATCTATCTATCTATCTATCTATCTATCTATCTATCTATCTTCTATCTATCATCTATCTATTTATCTATCATATCTCTCTCTCTCTCTCTCTCTCTCTCTCTCTCTCTCTCTCTCTCTCTCTCTCTCTCTCTCTATCTATCTATCTATCTATCTATCTATCCCTATTTCTAAAAGTAAAGTGAAATACTTGCTTTGCTTCACTTTGCTTTGCTCTAAGCTCATTATCCAGCAGTTGTAGTTGTCAGAAAAGTATCATGAACATGGACCAGCTAACTATTGGAAACACTGCAAGAGAATTCTGGCCATGTGCAACTTGTACCAGAAGGGTTTTTTTTTTTGCTCCTACATTTGAATAAAGCTTTGAGGTGATATAAAATGCCTTAAGGAATAGGAGGAGAATTTATTTATCTGCATATTGCAAAGTGCCCTACTGCTGTGCAAAGGTCTAATTTCCAGAAGGTTTCACTAGGAAGCTTCACTTATATTCATGAAGCACCCACCCAGTATCTTATGAAATCAATGTATTCAACATCAATATGTGTGAAAATGTTCATGGCACATCATCTGAGATTCTTATCTCGACAGAGAACTGTTGCAAATTGCTATTGCATGACTACACATTCAGACTTGAAACAAATTCAGGTCTCGATGCAAATCTGCTTGCTCAAGAATGAGAGAATGCATGCCTGGAATGAAAGGGTGATAGGGATGAAATTGCCATACATAACTTTGACCACAGCAGAACTGAGTTTACAAAGTATCATCGCTATAATGTACGTGGGTAAAATAGAAAAATTCAATAGATGTTTTTCAACCTGCTGGCCTTTCCCAGTATTACTAAAATTATATTAGAATAAGTAAAAATGAATCCAGGGACCAGGGATTCTTCAGACAAAAGGGAACCTATCTTGTGAGGTTGAGTCAAATATTTACGGTAGTACATGAATTTAGTATATGAATGCAAAATTTGATTTCCAATAACAAATTGTGATTAATCCGAGGTTCGATAAGAGTCTCTATTTCCTAAACCAGAAATAGGAAGCAATTTGGTATTAAAGGGACCAAACTTTTAACATGCATGGGATAACTGAGGCTGTAAAAGTGCCACAACATCATCATCATTTTAGCCATTGTCTATCTCCTGCAGAACGAAGACCTCTTCTGCATGTTTCCAACCAATACGGTCTTGAGCTTTCCTTGCCAGTTGGGCCTGCAATACTTGCTCATGTCATTGCTCCATCATGTCTTAGGTCTCTTTTGTTGATGCTTTTTATCAAGTGGGATCCATCCTATGACTGCCTTGGTCCACCTGCCATCAGTTCTTCTTGCTAGGTAACCAGGCTTTTTCCATTTCAATTCTTTTACTCTTTTGATGGCATCTTATATTTTTGTTTGTGTAGGTCAGTGATGGCGAACCTTTTTTCCCTCAGGTGCCGAAAGTGCGTGTACGTGCGCTATCATGCATGTGTGAGTGCCCACACCCATAATTCAATGCCTGGGGATGGCAAAAACGGCCTCCCCCACCCCCACAGAGGTCCTCTGGAGGCCGGAAACAGCCCATTTCCCGACTTCCGGTGGGCCCGGTAGGCCTGTTTTTCGCCCTCCCCATGCTCCAGAGGCTTCCCTGGAGCCTGGGGAGGGCAAAAATGCCCCCTGGAGAGCCTCCGGAAGCCTAAAATGCCCTCCCAGAGCCTCCACGTGAGCCAAAAATCAGCTGGCCGATGCACACATGCACGCTGGAGCTGAGCTAAGGCAACGGCTCGCGTGCCGGCAGATATGGCTCCGCGTGCCACCTGTGGCACGCATGCCATAGGTTCGCCATCACTGGTGTAGGTCTTTCTATCTTATCTCATGTTGCCGAGCATGTATCTTTCCATGG
Organism: Diadophis punctatus similis; assembly: GCA_023053685.1. Taxonomy (NCBI): domain Eukaryota; kingdom Metazoa; phylum Chordata; class Lepidosauria; order Squamata; family Dipsadidae; genus Diadophis; species Diadophis punctatus. The sequence continues at coordinate 119,591,258 of JALIGW010000002.1, forward strand.
CTCTTTGTGCCACTCATAGCTTTTGTACAACCATGTCATACATTATCATTATCATCATGCTTATCACCATCACTATTGCAATTATATCTTATTATTGTTTTATTCTATTATTGGCATTACTCCTATTCCTAGTATTTTTCTTACTTTATCAACAGTTCTGAAAAAGACAATGAAATCCAAACCAATGGAGAAGGGCCAGCTTGACTCATTCTGTAAAAATGAAAACAGGTGGATCCAGAGGTAACATCTTCCATTATTGAGAAACCATCGTTTATCCATGTGTATTTGTGGGGGGGAGGGATGTGGGAATGACCTTGAGAAACAGATGGAAGAATCACAGCCAGGGAAACAGTCAGATAAGAGGCAGATTGGTCCTCAGAAGAATCGGGGCATGGCAAATGACTCAGAAGGAATCATACCTAGTTTCTTGGGCTATAAAGACAATGACAATGAGGGAGAAAGGTACTCTCAGATTTGCAAGATTCTATTAATATAACCTTGAAGTAGAGTTAATTCATTTGGGTGTGCTTCCTGTCTGGACTACTTCATAAGTCATATTCCTATGTTAGGAGTTCCACTGTAGTTCTCATGGGGTTTCCCATGTCCAATGGAGGATTGGGGGGGGAGACTTCTTGCAACTGTGAGCAGAGGGAAATGCAAGAATTGCAAAAAGAAGACCAACTATATCAACTGTCATAAACCCACCCATTAGACTGCCAGCTATCCCCACTTAATTCATGCCCATGAATTATTCATTGGTTTGCTATATTTCTAGCTTTCCTTTTTTTCCAAGGAACTCAAAATATCATGCCTAGTCATTGTTTTCATTTTCCCCTTACAGCAGCCCGCTAAGGCAGGATCAGAAATGGTAACTGATGCAACAGGTCATTGGTAAGTAAACTACTGTGAAGCCTTCCTTTCCCACTTTGAAGCTCGAATCACTCTATCAAGCAGTAAATATTTAAGAAAAAAGCATGTTCTGCACACATAAGTCACTCATGCCCTTGTCACCTCACAGCTAGACTACTGTAACTCGCTCTACATGGGGCTACCCTCGAAGAGCATCCGGAGACTACAACTGGTACAGAATGCAGCTGTGCGAGCTGTGGTGGGTATACCAAGATACACCCATGTAACACCCATTCTCCGCCAGCTGCATTGGTTGCCCATCAGTCTCCGGTCGCAATTTAAGGTGTTGGTTTTGACCTTTAAAGCCCTACATGGCTCAGGGCCAGGTTACCTTTGGGACCGCATCTTGCCACATACCTCCCTACAACCAGTTAGGTCCCACAGAGTGGGCCTCCTTGGGGTCCCATCAGCCAAACAATGTCGGTTGGTGGGCCCACAGGGGAGAGCCTTCTCTGTGGGTGCCCCATCTCCCTGGAACCAACTCCCACCAGAGATCCGGACTATCCCCACCCTACTGGCCTTCCGCAAAGCAGTAAAAACATGGCTCTTCCGGCAGGCGGGGTCATGAGAGGATTCCCCCATGTACGAATGGTTTTTTGGTTTTTAATGCAATGTAATGTTTTTAAATGTTATTTTATTGTACCGTTCTTATCTCTGTTGTACGCCACCCTGAGTCCTACGGGATTGGGCGGCTTATAAGAACTTTTAATTAAATTAAATTAAATAATAAAATCCGAGAGGTGCAGAGGGGGAATTCATAAATATTAGCAACATAAAATCCAAATTTCTCAGGTGTATCACTGATACATTCGGCCAGTGTATAACCAGAATGCTGGACTAGAGGGGTCCTTGATTTGATCCATCAGGATTTGTGAAAAGTTTCAGTTAGAACATAGTGTTCCCATCATGCTCCCTATGTTGTAAGGGAAACCTATTTGTTCAGAATGGTCTTCTTGCAAGATTGAATTGGTACTGACTGGGAATGCTATTCTTTCACATGTTTGAAGGATCTCAGGCTCCTTCTGCCAAATGGCATCCCAGAATTGTATGCCAAGTCCTGTTTTAATGTTACAGCCTGTCAGCGGGTATATATGAATTATGGAAGGCTCAGGCACACTATCCAAAGTGCAGATTGTTTTGCACAGGCTTGCTTAGATCATCAACACTTCTGCTTTCAGCAACTTATCTTCCAGGTTGTTGGGAAACTACGGTTCCAAACTGTCTGGGAAGACTGGTGAGAGAGGGTGGATTGAAATTTCCTGTGACGTTTCCTAAGGTACCAGCCATTGCCATGTTGTGGAGGGTATTGCTGCCATGAGGGCCATGCCTTACTTAGGCCTATAGCCAGGGGCGGGTTCCTAATTTTTTTACTACCACTCTGTGGGCGTGGCTTGTTTTGTGGGTGTGGCTTGCCAGCCATGTGACCGGGTGGGCGTGGGCCTCTGGAGTTTGGTAGCGGCCGGAGAAGTGGGGGGGGCAGTGCCCACCCACAACGCAGCCCCCCGCAGCAGGAGCAGCAAGACCGCGGCAGCGGTTCTTCTAGGAGGCTCCATCCGGCCTGAATGCTTCTCCCCATTTGATGATCCTAGGCTCCTGCCACCCGTTCCCCCTCCCCTCAGCAGCTCGAGAATCCTCAAACGTGCAAAAATGCCTAGGATCATCATTGGCGTTCGTGGCTTCTCGGACTGCTGAACGGAGGGGAACTGAGATAGGTCCTGCTGCCCGTTCTTTCAGCATCTCACGCGCTCCCTCAGCCATCCTCCCCTGCTTGGACAACCTGTGGGGTAGGAAGGCAGCACATGTGCAGTGCCAGAAGCTCGGCTTCTGGGCATGCGCAGAAGAAATTATTTTTAAAAATGTAAAAAAATTTTTTTTAATGGCAGCGCCCGGGCACCGGCAACCGACCGCACCGGTACTGTGACATCACCAGCGGGCCACTACCGGTGCTATAGAGTGAACCACACCGGTAGGAACCCACCACTGCCTATAGCAAGGAAATAGTTCCTGATTGAGATAGGACATTTATATTTCTAGGACGAATAATTTAAAGCCTGAATGAGAGAGACAGCCATGAGCAATAGGTACCAGTGGTGAAATCCATTTTTTTTACTACCGGTTCTGTGGGCGTGGTTTGGTGGGCATGTGTGGCTTGGTGGGCATGGCTTGGTTGGCATGGCATGGGAAGGATACTGCAAAATCTCCATTCCCTCCCCACTCCTGGGGGAAGGATACTGCAAAATCTCCATTCCCTCCCCACTCCTGGGGGAAGGATACTGCAAAATCTCCATTCCCACCCCACTCTGGGGCCAGCGAGAGGTGGTATTTGCCAGTTCTCCAAACTACTCAAAATTTCCGCTACTGGTTCTCCAGAACCTGTCAGAACCTGCTGGATTTCACCCCTGGTACTATCTGACCTCATTGTAGTCCTGGTATTTCAAGTCCATTTTGATGCCAAGATGCAAATGTTATCCTTCCCTTCCTTAGGTGGACCAGCATTTCAAGCATTGCTACTTATTGAAGGCACAAAGCAGAGCTTACTGGGTTGAACTTATTTTTCTTTTTTCACAATTGTCTTCGGTAGCATAATTATTAAGCTAGGAAGTTGAGCTGGACTCCACTTATTAACCAACTATCTGGCGACTTCTGGTTTCCTGGGAACAAGCATGGATGTATTTTTTAAAAGAAGACAATATCAATAATACAAACTATTTTATAATGTTTCGTGTACCTTCTTTTCAGAGGAACTATGCCTGAATCTAGGATGACTAGAGAATCTTAACACTGTTAGTATTGTTAGCTCTTAACACCAGCACCAATGATGTCACCTAGTTTGGGTAATGAAACATCTGCAAGAAAACAAGCAAGCTCAGAGAGCACCAAGGATCCCTCATTTCAACCCTGAGCTACAAATATTCTCCTTTATTGGTACAGGAAATCTTATTCCAGGCCCATTTTCTCAGTACCTCAGAATAATGATGAACTTGGTATGGCTCTGATCCTCCTCTAGGGTTCCAAGAAGGAAATCCAAAATGGAACTTCTGAATTTCAAAAGTATGGTGTGATTTGAACCATTAAATGGGGAAACAACACCTTTCATGAAACTAGGCCAGAAATGTGAAACAATCATAGATGGGCTACATAGATGGCCACTAGATATTTGGGACTTCAACTCCCATCATTCTCCAGTCGATTGCACAAATTCCCATGTTTATTTTATTGCTCCTGTTTATATGGATATGAAAATATGAAAATATCAATAAATTTGAAAACTGAACTTTATCAAATACCAGGATGTTTTACAAAAGAGGACTTAAATGAGTATTTGGCAGTGTATTATTTTTCCTCCCTGGAACAAATAGCAAAAATATTATCTATGGAAGAGGATAAAGCAGTGTCTTTCCGTGCACCATTGGGATAGAAACCATGGAACTACTGGATATCAAGCTTGTAAATGTTTACTTTACCTTCACAACTCTCCCCTGGATTGTATTTCTCGCTTATATGTGATACAACTTTTTGAACTGAGTTTTTTTGTTGTATTTATTATAGAGTTTATACTCCTCTTTCAAACAGGTCTCCTAGGCAAATCATGCATTTAATGATGTATCCATTTGATATTCAATACAGTTGGAGGGAAACCATAATATGAATTAGAGTAGGCTAAGAGATAAATGGCTTGAAATAATCTCAGATTGATTGAATTGCTGCTTACGACCTATATGTGTGAAATAATACCAAAGTGCTTCCATTGCCAAGCTAAACTAGGCTTCCCCAAACTGGTGCTTTCCCGACATGTGAGATTAAATCCCCATCATTCGCTATCATGGGCTGTGCTTCTTAGAATTATGGAAGTGGGGTTCAACATAACTGATAGGGATACTAGATTGGGGAAGATTAAAATAGAGTGGCCATCCCCACTCTATGGGGTAGCAACTCTCTTCATCCTAATTCAGTATAGTGAATGGACAAGGATGATGAGAATTGAGTCCAAGGAACTATGTCTGCACTATATACTGTATATGCTGAGCTGTTCATGGTGCTGAAATTCTTCTTATTGTTCCAAATGTGCTTTTTTCAACCGGATTTTCTTGTTTTTCTTTGAAGACGTTTCACTTCTCATCCAAGAAGCTTCAGAGCTGAAGAGAGCTGACCTGGATGACTGAGAATCTCCATAGACATTCTTCTTATTGCAATTCTGATCAGCGAAATAGGCATGTTTTCTGGATAAAAGGAAAACCCATAAAAAAGCTGCAATTTAAGAAAAGTGGAGGAGTGGCTCCCCTGGGCATTGTTTATGTCTATCTCTTGCGTCCATTCAGAAGGGAATGGAGGGATGTGGGTTTTATTTGTTTTGCACAGATGGGGACAGAAATGATACAGGCAGAAGTCATTTCCCCAGTTATCCGCCTGCCTGCCTGCTTCTTGCATAGAAAATGCAGAATGACTGTAGTGGAGGCAGAGAAAGCCTCCCATCTTCAAATGAATAGCCAGATGATGGTCTTTGGTTTCTGCCAGCCCCAACCCACTCAGCTTCCCTGCCAGAAAATTAAACTCCCTCCATGCTGAGGCCACTTGCAGGGGAGGAAAACAGAGGTGGCTCCAAAGAGCAATTTTCACCTACGAATTCATATCAAGAGGAGATATGCAGTGAGCTAGCCCTCCATTTCCTCTTCTTCACCCCATTGCTCAAACCACAGGCTTGGTTGCGATAACTGGCTTGGCCAGTCTGACCCGCTCTTATAACAGAAGACTGAAGCCAGGAAGTGGGGAGAGACTGACTTGTTAAGGTCTGTATATCAACTCCTGCTAGTGAGAAAAACAGGGAGATAAACAAAGGATAGGGAATCCCACCACCACCATTATGAAATTTCTTCCATAGCATTTTGCCCAACCTAACAGCCACTCCATGTTTTGGATTACATGTTCCATGTTATCTAGTCACTAATGTAAATTGTATTCAACTCAGCACTTGACTGAGGAAAAGTTCTTCCTTCCTTCTATTTCCCTCATTTAGTAAGACTTTGGTGTTTCTGAAACAGGTGAATATGGTTTCCTCACATGCTTCCACAGAAGCTTTCATTGGGCAACCTCCTTGCCTCATTCATCAAGCCTGTCAACAATGCCTGGGCCTTGGAGTATAAGACGCACTGGAGTATAATAGTTTTGGGGGAGGAATACAAGGAAAAAAGGCCTCTGCCTCCAAGCAATTTGCCAAACAGCAAACAGCAAACAGCACAGATGATATACACTGTTTGCTGTGTATTTCTGTGCATGTGTGCCTGACCCATAGAAATAGCAAAGAATTGGAGAAATGTACATTATGCCAGAAAGTTTTCTTAAATATAGTCACACTAACTCCTCCCAATTATTTAAATAGATCTACTCCAAGGTAAGTCAGGATTTAACTCTAATACTAAACAGGACACTGTTACATTTCAGACTATACTTGTACAGAGCTGTTAAAATTAATTAAAATTTCTGGAAGTATACATTATTCTCTATTATTTAAAAGAAGATACAATAGCACTGGACGTCTTCAGAGTAAGCATTTATTTTAAAAAGCTTTTTTATTTTGTTAAGTTGTCTAGAGGTCTCCAACCTTGGCAACTTTAAGACTTGTGGACTTCAACTCCCAGAATTCAACAGCCAGCAAAGCTAACAAAGCTGGCTGTGGAATTCTGGGAGTTGAAGTCCACAAGTCTTAAAGTTGCCAAGGTTGGAGACCCCTGGCTAGAACAATAATAAAGCAGTCTTTAAAAAATAAGTCTAATAATTTGAACATTCTACAGACATTTATAGTTATTCACTTACCCCCTTGCATCCAGCAGAAAATAAAAATCTGCCTGTCTCTCCCAGCTATTTGCCTCTTTGCAGCTAGTTTCACTTTCATTTTTCCATGTGGCAGACCTAATCAGCTGTAGGTCGGGAAGCTGCTACTGACTTGCTTGGCTTTACAGGCTCTTCCCTCTTTCCTGCAAGCAGGTAAATTGCTGGAAGACAGAGGCCAAAGGGTGGGGGTGGGTGGGGGTGGGTGGGTGGGTGGGTGAGGATGCATTCGGTGTATAAGACGCACCTAAGTTTTCACCCTATTTGGGGGGGGGGTAAAAAGGTGCGTCTTATACTCCAAAAAATACGGTAAGTCCTATTTTTTAAACCAAGAGTGCTATGAGACAGCTCTTGAGAAGCCTCCTTATCAGCATAGCTTGACGATTGACTGACACCACCTGTTGAATTTCCACCTCCATCAAAATTATTAATGAGCCACGGTGGCGCAGTGGTTAGAATGCAGTACCGCAGGCTACTTCTGCTAACTGCCAATTGCCAGCAGTTTGGCAGTTCGAATCTCACCAGGCTCAAGGTTGACTCAGCCTTCCATCCTTCCCAGGTGGGTAAAATGAGGACCCAGATTGTTGGGGGCAATAGGCTGACTCTGTAAAACCGCTTAGAGAGGGCTGTAAAAGCACTTAAAGTGGTATATAAGTCTAAGTGCTATTGCTATTAATAGACAGAAGTTTGCATCACTTCATCTAGTAGATTGAGCTCACTCCCTAGCAAATTCTCAATCCAACTGAGAAATGAAAACTCTGTGAAAGATAAACAAGAAACATTGCAAGGCCACGGAGTTCTCAATTTAGCTTTAAGAGGAGGAGGAGGAAGGGTTCAGGAGATCCCAGTGCTTAATGCTTGTACCTTGTTCAAGTCATTGTATATGGTTCTTATAAGAATATTACAGTACCTTACTATCAATTTGGTTTACTTTTGCAGCTGATGCTAATATTCATTTCAATCAAATCTTGCCCTCTCCATCTTGTCCTCAATTTTCATCTTTTCATCTTAGAACTCTTCCATCTTTCCAACATTATCATTTCCCCTCTCAACCAACTCCCAACCTCCCCCAGATGGCCATATCACAATCTTTTTATTGTAGCTTTCAGCTATTTCCTTTCCTCCTGATAACACAGGTTTTTCTTTATTTCCCTTTTTTAGAAAATGAGGAGTCTTTATTATTTTGCATTCTTCTCCACTTAAACTCTATTCAACCTTCATCTTTCCCTGACTGCTGCTGGTCTGTTTTTTTAAATTTTATTTCATTTTATCATCAGCACTCAGTTTTTTAATCCATCTAATATGCTCCCTTTCCTTTCCTTTCCTTTCCTTTCCTTTCCTTTCCTTTCCTTTCCTTTCCTTTCCTTTCCTTTCCTTTCCTTTTTTCCTTTCCTTTCCCCCTTTCCTTTCCTTTCCTTTCCTCTTCTTCCTTTCCTTTCCTTTCCTCTTCTTCCTTTCCTTTCCTTCCCTCTTCTTCCTTTCCTTTCCTTTCCTTCTTTTTCTTGTTATTTCAGTTACATATATAGCTCAACTTTTTTCTGATCTTACTTGCAAATATTCATCAAAGTTTTAACTTTTTACATTTTTCTTACTTTACTATTTGCCAAGCAAGTCTCTTCTTTTAACTTTTGGAATTATCTTTTCTGGTACCCTTTCATCAGGTTTCACCATGTTTACTGTCATCTCTTGTTGACCTTGCTGCATGTGATTTGCCTCTAATAAGCTTGTTCATATTCCATCATTCATTCTAAAATGTATTGTCCCTTTTTTATTCATTATTGCATATTCCAATTTCTGTCTTCTTGCTATAAATCTGCTTTTGTTACATTCTCAGGATTTTGTTGGATGTATGCCCTCAGTGCTTCCCGGAGACAGTTTTTCCCCCTCTTTTATATTATTTTATATTAATGTTTCTATTTTTTCTCTCCCTCTTCCTCCAGCACAATGTCTGTCTTAAACCTTATCCCCACACACAATATTTCTCATTTCTTGATCTAGTTATTCACTGCTAACATTTTTACATTGCTTTTGAACCCTACTTTGTTTTCTTCAATCTGTCTTCACCAATTCTCTTCTGTATCTGTTTACAACTTTTTTTTCTAACTGGGTGGTTCATAACCTTGAATTGAATCCATCTACAGTTGAGCTGTTGATTAGTGCTCCCTCCTCCTTCATTGATTACTTTCTCCTTTTCTTTTCTTTTCTCCAGAAAGTAATTCTATTTGTTCTTTTCTACAGAAGTATGAAATGTTGACATTCTCTTTGTAGGCTTTTTTAAACATGTACCGGTATTTAACCCATCTGATTTTAACTCATGTTCTATCTTTGCAATATTGTTATGGTAATTCTATTTCTCTTCTTTCTCCTCCTCCTCCTCCTCCTCCTCCTCCTCCTCCTCCTCCTCCTCTTCCTCCTCCTCCTCCTCCTCCTCCTCCTCTTCTTCTTCTTCTTCTTCTCATGCAGTTGTCCCTGTTCATTTGTGACATGTGGCAGAAGGAACAGGTATCATCATTTTCCTTTTATATGTTTCCCAAATTTCCCCATTACATCTTCCACTTTTTGTGCCAGACAAAGTCCATCAAGGAAGAAAAGATGGAAAAACCCTCTCCAAAGCCTTTAGAAGGGGACTACGAGGAGCTGTTTGTCTGCAAGGATTCACTCTGATTTCTGCTCCTTTCTTCTCTTCCTGCCTGCCCTCCCACCTCACTTTGTTCCCTTGTCTCCTTTGCTACATATTCTCTATTGGATTCTAATTCCCTTATCAAATTCATTTTGAAGTGCTTCGTTATGTTTTTATGTAAATTTGTCTGTGCTGCATAGTCAAGTGTGAAGATTAGAAATAAAACTGAAGAGCTGTGCATTTCCTGATTTATTTACAGACTATTTTTCGGTTCAGATTCCCTTGGTTTCATGACCATGAAAATACCTATTAACATTGCCCTAACACCTAGAATTTCAGAAGGGTGTTCCATGAAACGTTTCGCAAGGCCAACGGTTTGCAGGCCGGAGTGTGTGTGTGTTAGTAAGTTAGCTAAATTCCTATGATGAAGGTCATGACCTATGGTTAAATACATGGGTCTTTGCCATTTTGGTTGGCCCAGCAGTGCTCCACATGCAAGTTCCAGTGAGGACAGCTGTAAGCATGGCTAAGGAGAATCCTTCCCAACAAACACTATTGTTTTGATCTCATAGCCATTCTTTCTCTTGCTAGGAATAGATCACGTTGCTACTTTGCAAATGATGCTGGGGATAATTCATTTAAAAGGTGCTGCTGACTCACTTTTGCTCATTTGCACAGTAAAGCAATATCACTTCATACTGATTGATGGCAGATGGGTTTTTCCCCCCCATTGAGTCCTGTTTCTACACCACCACCACCCATATGAGAAAGAATTATGCCTTCTTTTCTGGAAACCTTACTCTCCCCAATCCCATTTTTTCAAAAAAGTTGGCTAGCACTACTGTTGAAGTTGTAATTTTTAATAAAACCATTATTACAATGTTTGGCCAGTGCTAACTTTAATATAGCCCTATCATTTCCATTCATATCTGAAGATCTTAGCAGACTGATGTCTTTGGGAAGTCCACCCACCCTCCCCATTTTTTGGAATGCCTCGTCCTCTGAAATCCTAGGAGGTACGTCAAAAGGATGACAGCCTCATAAGGCTGCCATTAGATTCCCATCTACTTTCTTTTCATACTATGAGCTATTTACTCTACTGTAAAAATATAGCAGAAGATAGCAATAGCAATAGCAATAGCACTTAGACTTATATACCACTTCATAGTGCTTTACAGCCCTCTCTAAGCGGTTTACAGAGTTCAGCATATTGCCCCCAACAATCTGGGTCCTCATTTTACCCACCTCGGAAGGATGGAAGGCTGAGTCAACCTTGAGCCTGGTGAGATTTGAACAGCTGAACTGCTGAACTAGCAATCAGCTGAAGGTTGCAGTGCTGCTTTTAACCACTGCGCCACCTCGGCTCCTAAGATCTAATCTAGCACACCGATTCTCCCAATAAAACTCTTTCAACAAATTGCCCCATCCCATAAATCCATTTCCTAGGCTGACTTCTTAGTACAATTGTACAGCAAATTGACCTGCTTCAGTTTTTCCACCCACACTTGTATCAGCTGCCAATTCACCTTCTCCTACCCTACTGTTGGAAGGAAAATCCATCTGGTCCAGTTCCAAGCTGGGAGAAAGGTGCTGGAAATATTGTTTGTTTGTTTGTTTGTTTGTTTGTTTGTTTGTTTGTTTGTTTGTTTGTTTGTTTATTTAGTGAGATTTATATACCGCCTCACAGTGCAAGCACTCTCTAAGCGGTTTACACCAGTAAGCAATGTATATTTATATTGTCCCCAACAATCTGGGTCCTCATTTTACCTACCTCGGAAGGATGGAAGGCTGAGTCAACCTTGAGCCGGTGAGATTTGAACAGCTGAACTCAAATGATCACATTCAGCTAAAGTAGCCTGCAGTACTGATCTCTAATCGCTGCACCACCTCGGCTCTTAAATAAAATGGAGGGTGGAGGCTGATTGGAAAGAGGGTCCATTTATTGATGAAGCAGAACCACCAGCCACATGTGATTCTGGGAGACCTGAGAAAATGGAGTTTAGAGTGGGTGGGTTTTTATGCCTTCTGGATTCCTATGGGGATCATGTAAGGGTCATGGCTGGCTCTATAGGCAAAAGGGGAAATGCAAATCCTACGTGTTTGTCTGAGCTAATTTTGTGAACCTCTTGTTTGTTGCTTATCTGAGTTTCTACCTTGACCCAATCTTTCTGAACGGATTACCAAATCTGCATTTCTAAAAGCTGGCCTCCTCAGTGTCTGCTTGGGGCAGGGAAACTGGGGCTGGTTTCTGCCTCCCTTAAGCGCCCCCCCACATTTCTCCTTTAGGGGAAATATTCTATCCTGTTTTTAATATCCCCCAAAATATTTCATTCTTTGGGGGAGGCTTCCCACAATACTTAATTAAAAGCTCTCCAGCAATTAGTTCTTCAATAGCTCTTGCACCACATCTGCTATTGTTAAACTGCAACAGTGCAAAATCCCTTGTTGTAGATCACCCAGTAATGTACCAGTAGATCTTAACTGACTTTCTACCCCTCCACATCCTGACAGAAACTCAACCAACTCATTTGGATGGCATAAACTAGAGTGTTTTGCTGCAGTAACCCATCATGTCAACAGTAGAAGCTAGAATCTTGGACTGAAATGTTTTCCTTCCCCATCCTCTTAAATAAAGCCTTTTCAATGAACGTATTAGGGATGTGTAACAAAATAGGAGATCAGAGAAAACAGAAGGCAGAGGGCAGAAAGTGGGATGCTGCCAAACTGGAGTTTAGGAACATTGGAACAGGGGATTAGAATATCTGGAAATGCATGTATCCTTGCCTCTTCTCCTACCCCCCCCCCCGGCCCCTCGGCTGTGAGTCTGGGCACAACAGGCTGCCACGAATCTAATATACCTCCATTGACTTTGTATCTAAATGACTCAGCAAGTGCTCCATGCATTTCAATATAAATGAACAATGATTTACAATCTGCGCTCTCACTCAGTTTAAATTCCCTTCTTGGCACTTAAGGGAGGTGGGGCTCAGGGAAGCTCATTAAGTGAAAAATGATTAATGAGACCCTGTGACGCCACAAAATCTAGGTCTTGCAGGTTTTGTCTACAACATGCCCCTTCCTCCTTCAATTTTGGCATCCCACCAAATACCGCTTTAAGCAAATCTATCCCAAGTGCTCTGATTTTCAGATTACACAGATGCTGCCACCCAGACCACTCTCCTTACAAGAAATTGCCATTTAGCACAAGCTTGCTTTTTTTGGTTTGGCCCATTCATGCTGATAATTATCCATGCTCCATCAGCATGAACCAATTGGTAGAATGGGAATCTGACTTGGATTTGGAGTCTTCGGACTCATTATCTTTGACCTGTCAAAAAAGAGAGTGTTGAAATAGCCAGCAATCTTCTCTGCCGTGGCTCCTGCCCTTTGGAATATCTTATCGCCTGAGGTGAGATTGTCTCCCACCCTTCTGACTCTCTGCAAGAGCCTTAAGACCTGGCTCTGCCAGATGGCTTGGGGTCCCAGTGGGAGAGCTTCAAACTGGAGCTGGTTGATTAAATAAGAGCTCCTCCCCTCCCCCGTGGATCTGACTGCCTCCTTCTCCATCTTATGTCAATGATTTTATTCTGTTTGCATTGTGATTTTATTGGGTCTATTAGATTGTTGATGGTTTTTATGTTTTTATGTTGTAACCAGACGTGGGTTCCTGCCTGTTTTTGCCGGTGCGGTTAATAGCTGTTGTTCGGCGCAGAGCCGAAGACGCTGCTGCCATTCGCGGCGCGGGAGCTTTCCCCGGGCGCTTTCCCCGCCCACATGGACACCGCCAATTGCGTGCTTTTGCCCTCTGTGCATGCGGAACACTTTGCGCATGCGCAGAGGGCAAAAGAACGCAATTGGCGGCGTCCATGCGGGCAGCGGCAGCACCCGGGGAAAGCTCCCGCGCCGCGAATGGCAGCAGCATCTTCGGCTCTGCGCCGAACAACAGCTATTAACCGCACCGGCAGGAACCCACCTCTGGTTGTAACCCACCCAGAGTCATTTTGAAATGAGATGGGCAGCAAATAAATTTCACAATGAATAATAAATAAATAAGCAAATAAATAAATCTTTTAATTTTTTTTTCACAAGAACAATTTTGAGGAGTCGTGTAAAACACTTTGCAACACAGTGCAAACACTCAGACAATGAACATCCTCCAGCTTGCACCCTCTGTGCCAACAGATTTCTGTATGGTACCATCATGGTTGTAATGCCCACTGATCTCATTACAGGGTGAAAAAGTGAAAGATATACATGATCCCTAACAGCATCTTGGAAGAGGCTGTGTATCACACAAAACTGATCAGATAAAATCACTCCCAGATGTTCTTCCCAGACAATCAAGTGTTGCAGAAATCCCTGGATGAAATCTCTCTGTCTCTCAGCAGGTAATCTTCTGTTCAAGAAAAAAATACATTCCCCTTTGCTTAGATTGCAGGTTGTTGTACCTACTGCAGGGTAAAATATCACAGGAGATTGACATCCTCCCTAACCTGGCACCCTCCAGATGTGCTGGACTATTACGCTCAAAATTCTCAACCAAGGAACCAGTAACGAAGAGAAAACATAAGAGAATCGTGCTGGATCGGTCCATTATGTGAAACAAAACACAGTTGGCTGTAATTGCAGAGCTCACAACAGTGTGCAATGTGCAAAAATTTAAGTATGCAATGTGAGAAAGTATTTCCTTCTGCCATTTCTGATTCTCCCTTCATTTAGTTTCAATGACTGTGGCTGAGTTCTAACACTGTAAATGTGAGAGAAAAAAGCAACTTCTGTGTGCATGCATGCTTTTATGTACCCCTATCATGCCTCCTCTTACCTTTCTGTCTTCCTAGATAAAAAAAAAACCAACATTTGTAGCCTTTCTTCCTAGAGAAGCTGCTCTAACCCCATAATAATTTTAGTCATCTACAATTTCCTTGCACCATTTCCAAAGATATAAATTCCTTCCTACGGTGCAATTACATCTATGCAGAATCCTCCATGCATTTTTCACCTTAGATTAGTACAAAGGCATTATTATATGGGTAGTTCTATTTTCAATTTACTTCCTAATGATTCTAAGCATGGAATTTGTCTTTCTGATGGCAGCTGCCCACTGGGTTGACATTTGCATTAAACAGTCCACCATGACTCTAGACTCGCTTTCCTGGTCAATAACTGCCAGCTCACATTAATGAAATGTGGATTGTGAAGCCCAACGCACACCCGTTTGTACTTGTTTATGTTAAACTGTATTCACAATTGTGAAGCTGGTTCACCTAGGTTGGAATGGTTCTTTGGGAACTTTTTACAATCTGTTATTGATGTTATCAAGTTGAACTGTTTTGGCATTTATCCTATCTTCAGGTACTGTATGCACTATATTATTTCTATTAAATAACTTTTTAAAATAAAAACCATACCAATTTTCAAAGAAAAAAAGTAAGAAAAATAAAGAAAGGAATAACAAACTGGAGAGCCAGTTTGGTCTAGTGTAGCAGTTCCCAACCTTCCTAATGCCGCGACCCGCGACCCGCCCCCACGACCCCACCATGACCCACCTTGCCGCTGCCATTTGGGTTCTTTTACCCTCTGCGCATGCGCAAAGCGTTCTGCGCATGCGCAGAGGGTCAAAGAACCCAAATGGCAGCATCCAGGTGAAGTCTCCAGATCCGGGCGAGGTCTCCGCTCGCTTCGCGTGTTGCCTCTGGGAGCTTTTCGAGCCCCATCGCGAAAGGTGTGCGCAACTTCGGCGGGGCCAGGACAGGCGGCTGCCTGGAGAGAGCCATCCCCTTCACAGAGTCTCTCCTGTCTACCTGTAGCGTTCGGGGCGAAGGGGGTGGCTCTCTCCGGGCAGCCGCCTGTCCCGGCCCCGCCAAAATCACACACGCCTTTCGCGACGGGGCTCGAAAAGCTCCCAGAGGCAACATGCGAAGTGAGCGGAGACCTCGCCCGGATCTGGAGACTTTGCCCGGACGCCGCCATTTGGGTTCTTTTACCCTCTGCGCATGCGCAGAATGCTTTGCGCATAGGCAGAGGATAAAAAAACCCAAATGGCAGCGGCGGGGTGGGTGGCGGGGCGTGGGTTGTGGGGCGCGATATGGCCAGGTTTATGGCAGTGGGGGGGAGCTGAGATGCCTGGGCGACCCCTGGGAAATGGTCGTTCGACCCCCAAAGGGGTCGTGACCCCCAGGTTGGGAACCGCTGGTCTAGTGGTTAAGGCACCAGGATAGAAAGCAGGAGACCATGAGTTCAAGTTCTACCTTAGCCATAAAACCCTCCTTGCCGGGGCTGTTGTTGTGAGGAAAAATAGAAGGAAAAATGTGTGTTGGATACGTTTTCTGCCTTGAGTTAATTGTAATAAAAGCGTTACACAAATTAAGTAAATGGGAAAAGTGCAAAGAAAAAAATGGAATGGAAAGGGAAGGGAAGGGAAGAGAAAAAGAAAAGTTATAAAGAATGAGCTTCTGCTCTTCTTAACAGCAGTTACAACTACATTTATATTTTATCCTCTCTAAGGTTACATCATAATTTCCTTTTCTCTATAGTCTACTCTTTCTAATCATCAAACCAGGGGTGGAGTCCTCCCGGTTCGGACCAGATTGCCTGAACTCTTAGCGACCCGCTGGTAATGTAATTTTGGTGTCACAGATCTGGTTCTGTCTGTGCTGGTCCGTGCTCGCCGCCATCTTTTTTTCTGAATTTTCGGCCGATTTTTCTGTGTTTGGATGGCTTCACAGTGTTCTGTGCTTTGAGAAAAGCTCTCCTGCCCGCCCCCGGGTTAATAAAGACCTTTATTTCTTCACCCAAAGCACAGCTGATGAGCTCCTCAGCTGTGTTTCGGGCTGAATCCACTGGCTGAGCATGCGCGGAAGTGAAATCGTGCGAGGGGACACACAAAACATCGCAACGCGAACTGGTGACGAAGGTAAGTGAAACCCACCCCTGCCTCAAACCTATAAATCACAAGCTCATATAGATTCTACACATCCTTTTTAAAAACATTAGTCCCAACACCAATCCTTGGAGGCACACTTTCTGCAAATCTCTCCAATGCACAAAGACGTGTTGGGCTAGAACAATTACAATTGATCCTACTCTGTGTGTTAACATTCCTCATTTTGAAACAGTTGCCATTCCAGGAGAATATTTGTCCCCTTATCCCATTGTAAATGAATCTGTTCAGGAGCTTTTGATGAGGGACTTTGTCCTTTGTCTATTTTGAGTTCTATTTTGACAGTCAAAGGACAGATTCAGACTTTCTGCTTAGCTCAAGAATAGTATGGGACAATCACCACATCCTGAGCACAGGAACAGATAACACCCTTCTCCTCCCATTCCCAGCCTATCGCAAATGCATCCCCAACTTGGATTTTCCAGCTTCGATTCAGAACTGTATTTTTTTGATCCGAGCATCTTAAGCCCTTCACAGAAAATGGCTTTGCTTCATTCTAGTAGCAACCCAACTCTGATTAGCTGCACTACCAGGCAGGCCCCTCCACTCCAGTAGTTGACTGCTGCTCTTTGAGCCATTATGTCCTGGGTTGCCAGACTACTGTTTACCACCAGTCAGTTCTTCATCACCAGATGTTCAACACAGAAATCAGATTGACTATGTGCTCTGCAGCCAAAGATGGAGAAGCTCTATACAGTCAGTAAAAACAAGACCAGGAGCCAGGGGTAGGTTCTGGTTTCTCCCGCTGCTGGTTCGCTCAGGGGCGTGCCGTGCGTGCATGTACAGTACTTTAAAAAAGCTTCTGCACATGCGCAGAAGCAAAAAACAAGATGGTGCTGCCGTAGGCGCCGCCAAGAGAACCAGCTTGGGGGCATGGCAGGCCTGGGTCACTGCTGGTTCCAGCGACCCAGGCCGCCAAGTTACTACCAGTTCCATAGAACCGGTCCGAATTGGAGAAGAGCTTAATGCTGGGAAAGATTGAGGGCAAAAGAAGAAGGGGACAACAGAGAATGAGGTGGCTGGATGGAGTCACCGAAGCAGTAGGCGTGAGCTTTAATGGACTCCAGAGGATGGTAGCGGATAGGAAGGCCTGGAGGAACGTTATCCATGGGGTCGCGATGGGTCGGACAGGACTTCGCAACTAACAACAACAACAACAAGTTCTGTTCAACCCTTACATCTTCTGGAGGCATCCTTTCTGCTTCTGCTCAGTCCAAATTGAAGCATGTCCCCATGCTTTCCAACCCCATAACCACAGTACTGCAAATGACTCCTTTCCTTTTTAAAGGAGAGGTGCAAAGTTGGAACTTCTTTGTTTCAATGATGTTGGATTTTGAGCTCTTCCTTGCTATACATTTGCCATGAACCTATTAAGGAATGTTGGGATGAAATAACAGCCTGATCTCTGTAGCTTTGATTACTGTAACATCAGAGCAACAATAGTACCATAAGGGGGAAAAAAGAAAGTGTCTGCATTAGTGTCAAAGTAAAGAATGTGAGAAGAACTTGTGAAAGCCTTTGAGTGCAAACATCTGGAAAAGCGAAGAAAAAGCACCAGGATCAGCGAGAAGGGAACAATTACTAAAAGAAAAGGGCAGAGTGGTCCACACAGGAAACAACCATTGAGATTTGTCTTCCTAACACAGATGGAAAGGGCAAGAATCAGAAGAGCAATCAATTTGGTCACAGGATGGCCATAGTCTAGACCAGTGTTTCCCAACCTTGGCAACTTGAAGATGTCTGGACTTCAACTCCCAGAATTCCCCAGCCAGCATTCGCTGGCTGGGAAATTCTGGGAGTTGAAGTCCAGACATCTTCAAGTTGCCAAGGTTGGGAAACACTGGTCTAGACTGAGTTCCAGTCCAGCTCTCTTCCCAACCACTGCAATCTAGAGTGGAATTTCTAAAGTTGGCTTAAGAAACAATCGGAAGCAGTATGGGAGACAAGTAATTTGGTTTACAGTACAGAATTAATCAGAATAACAGAATAGAGTTGGAAGAGACCTTGGAGATCTTCAACTCCAACCCCCTCCTCAAGCAGGAGCCCTTCTGTCATTTGAAACATGTGGTTGTCCAATCTCTTCTTAAAAACTTCCAGTGTTGGAGCACCCACAACTTCGGGAGGCAAGCTATTCCACTGATTGATTATTCTAACTGTAAGGAAATTTCTCCTTATTTCTAGGTTGGTTCTCTCCTTGATTAGTTTCCATCCATTGCTTCTTATTCTGCCTTCAGGGACTTTGGCATCTGATCGTTGACATCAAACGCCAATGTTAGAGAGGTATCTTTTTTGTGTTGAAATCCAAATGCCATCTGGAGGATGAAGTTGAAAGGGACTAAGAACTCAGGTGTTGTTGAGCCTATGTGGCTTTGTCTGGTTGCAAAAAGTTAAGAGAATTAGAGCAGGTTATTACTTAAAAAAGGATACCACCAGGTTGGCAGACTAGACTGTAAGGGGAAAAAATCCTGAAAAAAACGTCATAGAAAACATTTCCCTATAGTTCCCAACAAAGGGACATAAAGTTTATAAAGTCACTGAGAGCTGACTTGACTCAAAGGAGATTTTCATTCACTACCTTTTTGCTGTACAATTGCCTGACCGGATGGAAGTGACTGATGCCATAGTTAAAAAAGACTCCAGACAAGATGATCTTGATGGGGTTTTGACATTTAATCTAAGGCTAATTTGCAGTGGTTGAATTAGGATTTCATCGTTTCTTTGAAAACTATGAATCTCTTTCAGTTTACATAACTCGCTCGGGCATGTTCTAGATCTAAAATTGTGCAATGGATTACTTTCCCCCTACCAGATCCCATCACCATCATGTTTTCTTAGGAGGTAACTATCTAACATTTGGGGACATAGAAACTACTGCAAATGATTCGAGGGTAGGGATAATATCTGTTCCGTGTCATGCACATATCAACGTCTTATCAAATTGGAAACTCCATTGGTTCTTGCTTATCTATTATGTGCTTATCTATTATGTGCTCACATTTTTGGTTCTTGCTTATCTATTATGTGCTCACACTTTTAAAGGGGTCAAATACAAAAATCAATAGAGAGTGATGGCGAGAAGAATGAAGTCACCCTTTGATTTCAACAATAGTTTTTCCTGTAAAGTAAAAGTAAAAGTTTCCCAGTCATGTCCAACTCTAAAGAGCAGTGCTCATTTCTGATTCACAGCCAAAGAGCCAGTGTCTGTGGTCATGTGGCCAGAATGACTATATACCAAGGTGCATGGAATGCTGTTACCTTCCCATCAAAGTGGTACCTATTTATCTACTCGTATTTGCATGCTTTTGAACTGTTAGGTGGCCAGGAATTTATCTGTAGTGTAGTTATGTTTGGGCCTTTTTAAAAAAAATATTGCAGCTTTGTCAGTTGCTTCCCACTCCGTTGTCTCATTCCTTCACAAAATATGCATTCCCCCCACCCCCAGTGCAATCAATTTTTCCCACCCATGCATGGGTAAGGAAATGAATAATGGACCGAAAATGAAGAATCATCCTGTTTTAATGCCGGAAAATGATGCTCAAATGGAGGGATGCCTACATAAAAAGATGATTAGAAAATGCCAATCTCGAACTTTGAGAAAATTAGGATGGCTTATGTATACTATTTCTGATTTATTTATTTTATTTATTTATTTTATTTTGTTATTCTTATATGCCGCCCAACTCCCGAAGGACTCAGGGCGGCGTACAACATAAGAGATACAAGAATAGACAAAATTTCAACAATTTAAAAACAGTACAAAATTTAAAAAAACAGTATAAAAGCAACAACAACATCCATCCATTCAACCACATACATACTTGGGGGGTAAGCTCAAATGGTTAAGCTGTCCCCCCCACCTGCAGGAAGAGCCATGTCTTAACGGCCTTTCGGAAGGCCAGCAGAGTGGGGATGGTTCGGGTCTCTGGGGGGAGTTGGTTCCAGAGCACGGGGCCAGCCACAGAGAAGGCCCTCCCCCTGGGGCCCGCCAGCCGGCATTGCTTGGCCGACGGGACCCGGAGGAGGCCAACTCTGTGGGCCCTAACCGGTCGGAGGGAAGTATGCGGCAGAATGCGGTCCCGGAGATATCCTGGTCCTAAGCCATGAAGGGCTTTAAAGATGGTGATCAACACCTTGAATTGGACCCGGAGACCGATGGGCAACCAATGCAGCTGGCGGAGAATCGGTGTCACGTGGGTGTACCTCGGCACACCCACCACAGCACGCGCAGCCGCATTTTGCACCAACTGAAGTCTCCGGATACTCTTCAAGGGTAGCCCCATGTAGAGCGCATTGCAGTAGTCCAAACGCGAGGTGACAAGGGCATGAGTGACCGTGAGTAAAGCCTCCTTCTCCAGATATGGCCGCAGCTGGTGCACCAGGCGAACCTGTGCAAAGGCCCCCCTAGCCACAGCAGAAAGGTGATGATCTAATTTTAGCTGTGGATCTAGGAGGACCCCCAAGTTGCGGACCTGGTCTGAGGGAGTCAGTTTCGCACCCTCGAAGACCAAGGAGGGACAGTTATCATGGTCCTTAGGAGACATTATCCACAGCCACTCGGTCTTGTCGGGATTAAGTCTGAGTCTGTTCCTCCCCATCCAGATCTTAACGTCGTCCAGGCACCAAGAACAAAATGATTCTATGGGATCAAAGTACAGGGCCATGTAGTTTTGAATCTTTTTCCTCTAGTGTAGCTCCTCAGAGACTAGAGATGAAAAAGTCCTTACATGCCTATCATTCCTACTTAGCATTCAAAGGTATGCTACCTAAATTTTGGAAGAACTTCTCTAATTTTATATGCACACACTCACAATTATCACTCTAGTGAACATGAAGAAAACTCAGGTCTATGCTATTCTTCAATCTTAAGGACCAAGGAAGCATGTTTTTTTTAATCTGTATTATTGCCTGCAGGTTGTTAGGGAAGTCTCATGCCTTTATGCATCAGTTTAAAGCAACTTTAAAAAGTTAAAAAATGTATTTGCGTTGATAAAAAAAACCTATCCAATAATGCAGGGGTGGGTTCTAACTTACTTTGCCACCGGTTCACTTCCTCCTGCACCACATGGCTGTGTGTGCATTGCATGCCACATGGCCGTGCCTCGCGGCCCTGCACACATGCACAGTACTAAAAAACAAGCAAATAAAGCAAATAAAAAATAAAAAGCCAAAAACAAGATGGTGGTGCATGCACAGTGCCGGAAACTCAGCTTCTAAGCATGTGCAGAAGCAAAAAAAAATGAATAAAAAACAAATAAAAAACAAATCCCCCCCAAAAAAGATGGCATCGACCACGGACTGGCACCAACAGAACCGGGTCCGTGACATCACCACCGGTTTACTCCCGGTTCTATAGAGCTGGTGTGAACCGGGAGGAACCCACCTCTGCTATAATGTACAGAACAATAGATATAAAACAGATGAAAGGCCCGACACAACAGATCAATATAAATAAAGGAAATTCAGTCTCTACGGAATCATACTGCTCAGTCTTCCCATTGCAGTTGTAGAGAGGCAGTTTAAAGGCTGAAAAGGATCATTTCTTCC
This sequence comes from Diadophis punctatus similis, assembly GCA_023053685.1. Classification (NCBI taxonomy): domain Eukaryota; kingdom Metazoa; phylum Chordata; class Lepidosauria; order Squamata; family Dipsadidae; genus Diadophis; species Diadophis punctatus. Next base: position 119,613,097 of record JALIGW010000002.1, read on the forward strand.
CAACAGTGAAAAGTTATTTTTCACCTACAAGTTCTTCCTAAAGCAATGCATTCCACATTGCTCGAATAAAATTCAACATTGAATTAATGCCTTTCAGCATTATTTTGGGCCAAAACCTTAGGGGGAGCTGAAATCATTTGTATCGGAATTCTTTCAAGTATATTACACTGCTTCCATATCCAGCCAGATACCTGACCCTTTTTAGACACCTGCTGAGGGGTTCAATAAAAATGAGAAACAGAATATTAAAAACAATACTTTTCATCATAGTTTTCAGTCTGATAGCCTTCAGTGAAACTCACATGACATCACAAAACCAAGACTGGTCTGATCTAAAAGGTCACAATCTAAGTACATGTTATTAAAAAAAAAGCACAAGCAAAAAAGAAGGAGGGGGAGAAAGGAAATTAAAAAACAAAACAAAACAGCAATTCAGAGAAAAGTGGAGGAAAAACAGTTCTCAAAGTCCCATAGTTGTTTTTATAATGAGTAAATAGAAGAAAAGAGAGCCAGTTTGGTGTAGTAGTTAAGGCATGAGGCTGAAAACTGGGAGTTGGTGGCACAAAGACACAAAGCCAGAGCTGAGTGACCTTGGGCCAGACATACTCTCTCACAGCTCAGGAAACAGGCACAGGCAAACCACATCCAAAATTTTGCCAAAAAAACTGCAGGGTCTGGTCCAGGCAGTTGTCCAAGTCAACAATGATTTGTAGATATCAACACACACACACACACACACACACACACAGGAAGGGGGAAAAGAAAAGCTTTCTAGAAAGCATGACATCAAGATGGGGTTAAAATTGCAACATGTTATCTAGCAACCTAATGGTTTGAGAGTAATATATCTCTCTAGGAGAAAATCCTATTGTTAGAACCCTGTTCAAACGATTGGGTGTGTTAATATATGATTTAGCCACAAATCATTGTTATGTGTATATTGCTTTAAATGCATTGTGGATGATTACTATATAAGCAAGCAAGAGAGCATGCTCAATGTGGTTTGTGGTTGGTGGTTTAGTGTGGTTTAGTGTGGTGAGTGGTGTTTGACAGTGTGTTCCGGATTGAAGACTCTCTGCTGCTTTACTGATGAGTAGATTACTTTATGACTGTGTGGAATTGCTGTGAAGAGAAGACGTAACTATCTGTGATAGTATAGAATTAAGTGATAGCTGTAATCTTTGTGAGTTAAAACAAAGATAGGCAAGAAGAAGAAACTTCGCATTGACTGAATAACTGTGTATGACTTGGACTTCCTATTTAACTTTGCTACTATTCAAGTAAAAACTATTTTGTACATACTAAAGATATTCTGTTTATTGACTGAATAGCATTCATATCAAACTGCAACACCATTTCGCTGTGTATGTGCTTAACAGCACAATAACTCCTTAACAATGATGACAAAGTCAACAATGATTTGTAGGTATCAACACACACACACACACACACACACACACACACACACACACACACACACACACACACACGAAGGGGGAAAAGAAAAGCTTTCTAGAAAGCATGACATCAAGATGGGGTTAAAATTTCAACATGTTATCTAGCAACATAATGGTTTGAGAGTAATATATCTTTCTAGGAGAAAATTGTACAATTATTTTTTGAGTGAACATCAACTTGGCATTGTGAATACATACAAGAATATCACTCCAAATTGGTGGCTTGCAAGCAATAGTATGTTGGCTTGCAACGTAGCCTCCAGTTCAGGGATCCTAGCCAAAAAAAAAAAATTATGAACAATATTGGGGCAAAACTGGACTTTGATTATGCCTGTATCACACTGGTCAAAATTTGCCAAACCTGACTGGTACTGCCCAGGGAATGCTGTGTGTAGCACAAGTACAAGGAAAGCTAGTAACCTAATTGTTCATCTTACCAAAAAGCATTTGGTGAAAGCCTCCATTGACCAAAGCCATGATGGATTGTAGAGGTCAAGATCTAGGGTTCCATCTGTTGGTGACCATGGCATATGGAACATTATGACTTGGAATTGACAAATTCAGAAATACAGCATTCTAGCTTCCCGGGAAAAGGAAAACCAGAGGAAGCCTAGCTTTGCATACTACAATTCCTGTGGTGTTCTCTGATGGCAAACTATTAATGGGCAAAACCCTAACTTAGACACAAAGCACAACAGGGAGTTTTCCTTCAAGAACAGCGCAGGGAGTTGGCCTTGCTCAAGCCATGAATATCAATATCAATTCATTCTGTTTCTCTGAGTACTAACACTTTCAATTCAATTCTCACTAAAAAGCGAACTTTGTTTCATGGCCTTACCTCTGTTTTGGTATTCACTGTACCATATACCGAAGCAAGTAGAAGGCAAAGCTTATCAGATCCCAGGGGAAGCTTGAAGCCTACTGTTTGCTGTGTAACTTATCCACTGCAAAACTTGGTCCTCAGCAATCACTTCGAAATGGAGACAACACAAAAAGTATAGCGATAGACCTAACCTAACAGAATGTAAGAAGAGTAAATAGTAAAAGAGATTTAAGAAATAGAATGAAAGAAAGAATGTTGTGGCCCGCCAGCAGCCCATGCAGCTAGTAGCTGATTCTGACAGCGAAGAGGCTGATGTGGTGATGCGCCAGCGGCCTGTGCATCTGGCACCCAAGTCGGACAGTGAGGAGGCTGGAGAGGACTTGGTGCCAGAGGCGGAGATTCAGCCAGGGCCTTCAGAACCTCCAGAAGCTCCCATCAGTGATGAGGAAGAAGAGGAGGAGTCTATTCTCAATGCACGGGCATGCAGAGATGCCAAAAAGCAGGAATGGTTCCTCAGGAGGAGGTCTCCTTGGGAGTAGGGGCTAATTGGCCACTCCCCTAGCCTATTTAAGGGATGACGACGAAGGAGCCAATTTGCAGGAAACAACATCGTTCATATTCCTTCGTGTCTTGACTCCAGAAACGTCTGATCGGCTCTTGTTCTCTCTCTCGGCATTTTTCCTGCAAATTGCTTCTGGGCATTTTGCCAACCACCATACGATTGCTGTTATCTACAAGACTGTTAACTCAGAATTGAGTTATTATTTCGTGGACTCATGCTGGCTGTTAATGAAGTTGAATTAACAGTTGGTGTTCAGAAAAGACTGATTTAAACTGTATTTGTGTTTGACAACTACTAAGAAAGCTCATTAGTAGTCCTTAATTAGTAAACTAAGGTTTGTACAGACTTTGTGTGTGCTGCGTTCTTTGTGGTCTGTAGCTGGGGCAGAACAAAGAAAGAAAGAAACAGAAAGACCGATGTAGGTTGTGCATTTCTGCTCCAGGAGATTTAAGGCATTCCCTACCATTGTACCAGGTATCTGTTTGCTAATCAGATCAGGCAGATGACTGACAGCCTTGCTGTTGAAGCTATTAAGCTGTAGTCATCTAGATTAGAAAGTAAACCCATAATTTCCAACCAAATGCAAGACAACAGAAATTGCATTTTTTGTCTCTCCAACAAGAGACTGGAAAGAACAGAAAAGCCAAATTATAGGACTTCATTGATAAGCCTGAATGTGATTGTATGTGTAGACTGGATGGCCGTCTGCAACATAGAGAAGATCTGTCTGGGTACTATAACAAAAAGGAAGCTGTGATTTTGCTAGCCATTGCACAACATTTTCCAGGGGCAACTCATTAAGATCTCAGCTTGAGCTTAATTATACCTCTACTAACATGGAGGACAAAAATCACTAGAGCCATGAAGTGAGACATTTTCTAGAGATGTTGCCTGCTGTGAAACCAATGACTACACTGTCCTCTCTTTGGGGATCTATGAAGTATGCAGAAGAGAGAAGGATTCAGGTTGTCAACTGTTTTTATCTTCCTTCTTCTGGCATGGCTCTTCCCACTTCTAGCTAACGGCAAATGGGCACAAATGTAGCAGGTGGATCTTTTCTCCTACACTGCAGACAGCAGGATGAGGAATGGCTCTCCTAAAATATGAGTAGGAAATCTCTGGATTGCCAGATGCTGGAGAGCTACAACTCCAAGCAGTGTGGACAGTGCTGAGGGATTCTTGGAATATCTCCAATTGATGGATGCATTTCCAACCCCTTTTTTAGATCCTCCTCCTCCTCCTCCATCATCTCCATTTCTCAATTAATATCATTCACATCAGTGGTGGGATTCAAAAAATTTTGCTACCTGTTCTGTGGGCTTGGCTTGGCTTGGCTTGGCTTGGCTTGGCTTGGCTTGGCTTGGCTTGGCTTGGCTTGGCTTGGCTTGGCTTGGCTTGGCTTGGCTTGGCTTGGCTTGGCTTGGCTTGGCTTGGCGGGCATGGCAGGGGAAGGATACTGCAAAATCTTCATTCCCACCCCACTCCAGGGGAAGGTTACTGCAAAATCCCCATTTTCTCCTGATCTACTGGGACTCGGGAGGCAGAGAATAGATGGGGGCGGGGCCAGTCAGAGGTGGTATTTACTGGTTCTCCGAACTACTCAAAATTTCTGCTACTGGTTCTCCAGAACTGGTCAGAACCTGCTGAAACCCACCTCTGATTCCCATTCTTAAACAGGATTCTGGGATATCGGCAAATGAACCTATATGGTTTCCTTCTCATCCCAGTTATAATCTAGAAGATAACCTCTCCATGCCAAATGCTGGAATAAAATAATTATTAGTATGACCTTTATGGGGACCCCCTTTTCTCTATAATTAATCACACCACCCTATGCATGTGGATAGTCACATGCATGAGGGTGTTTTAATGATAGGATGGCTGAGAAGGAGAAAGGAAATCCTCACTTCTTGGTACCATGGTCTCAGTAGAAATGACAAAAGACTCACTCTATTAAGAGAAACCTCAGTGTAAGACATTTGTAGCAGGGGCGGGTTGCTCACTTACCGATACCGGTGCGCTGTGCGCGCATCTCCACATTTTGGGTGCTCACGCACTCGCTACATGCATGCGCCCCCTCGCACGATTTTGCTTCTGTGCATGCGCGGAAGCGAAATCTCGCCGAAATCTCGTGAGGGGGCGCGTGCGAGGGAGAGATTTCAGCACAATTTTGCTTCCGTGCATGCACAGAAGCAAAATCTGGCTAGAAATCTCATGCACGCGCGCATCCTCTCACAAGATTTTGGTGCGATTTTGCTTCCATGCATGCGCAGAAGCAAAAAAGCCCAAAAGATCTCACAAAAAGATGGCGATGTGGAGACGGCTCCCTACCAGAGCTACGCACCGGACAGCTCCGGTAGGAACCCACCACTGATTTGTAGACGTAGTAGTTAAGCTGCCCTAGGAGTAGTTTTCCAAGATTTGTATCAGAGAAACTTCATGCTGCCTTTTTAGCTGCTGCTTGATCATCTTTGAGCTGCCTGGAAATCAATCTGAGCATCTCTCTCCAGTGCTCAGGTCCTCCAGTTGGAGCATGGCTTCTCTCCCCTTCACTCTTCAGTGAAGCAGAGGGACTAGTCAATGCCATGGGCTATCACAGCAGAAATGAAACGTTTCCACTGGTCACAATCCTATTATACAAAGGTATGAAAAGCTATTTTAACCTGACTTCTATGTTCACTTCAATCAATACATCTCTATGGAAAAGAACAAACCAATCTACAGGACACTCTGTTTAGGAGGTCTTAGAGCAGACCAGCACCTTTTCCTGCTCGATGATAGAAGAGAGAAAGAGCCATGTGTGCAATTTGGGAACCGGGCCAGAATTAGAAAAACACAGCTGAGTGGAAAGCTATTGGCAGCTTGCCTGAAGTGAGATATCTAAATCTCTGTCCTTGGCCACCATGCCCAGTTCCTTACTCTTATGCCAGTAAGAAAACTCCTAAATGTTGTGGGAACACGCTGAGGTGAAATTGCATAGAGTTCTAATTCCTAAGATACCCCCGTTCAAAATCTCCCAAGTAGCTTCACCCACTTTTCCGCTGGTTGTGAGTATTAAAGAGAGAGAACTGTCAGAGTCTAAGCAGATAATCTTAGTTCACGGGAATTTCCTGTGAATTAATTTGGAAAATTGATGTCTCCAGAGGCCTTGGTGCCAATGCAATCTGATGGTCACTTCCACTTTTCATTAAAAACAGGCTATCTGGCTGGAGACCAATCCTGTGTAAAGACCTTTTTCACTGAGTGAAAATCCTGCCACCGATCGATAGCTTTCAGATCATTTAACAAGGCACTTCTATACCCGTATACCTTTAAGTAAGTCCGATAACAGTCATGTTTTCCTTCTGAAAAATTGGTATTCTGTTTTTTTCCCCTAACTGGATCCTTTCTTGATATGTTAGATCTCTCTTCCCAGAATCAGGCAGCCAGTCTGTCCAGGCAATTCTTGTGGTGGAAATAGAATGTTCTGGAAAGTGCCATGTCAAAGGAACCTGGTTTACCATTGTTGATCCTTCTCCTGCTTTTTCTATTCAGAATGGCTGTGGCAATTTCTTTCATTCCCAGATAAACCACTTTTATCTCTAGGCTTTATTTATAATAGTTTTATTTTATTTATTTTGGCATGCTTCGCTCTATCCCCCTTTATAGTCAGTTACTGCCATTTTTAATTCATATTGCTATTCTCTGGTGTGAACACACCAGGAGGTACTCCTATAAGTTAGCCAAGGAATGAAACAGTTTGATGTGTCTATTTTAGAAAGAGACAAAGATGGTGAGGATGATAATTTGGTATTTTTATCTTACTTGCTCTCGGTCCAAACACCTCTTCCTCCGTCCCATGCAGAGTTTCTAATGGCAATCAATAATGTTTATGCACTGAGAAAGTGATGGATGCAAAAAAGGATGGGGGTCCTGCCTCATTCTCCCTATCCCCAGTACCACAGAAGAGGAAGCTAGCAAGCACAGCTCTCTTATGCAAATGGTTTCTGCTAAAAATTCCCTCTTCTGCTCAGCTTTCAAACTAGCAGAAGACACGTCCTCTTTTGCATCTGGCCACCCTACATACGGGGCTGTAAATCTTTACAACATTATGAATCTGGGAGCATATATTCCATAACTAAAGAATTAATAAATCTAGCTTCCCAGCAAATCTTACCTCCTCCCCAGCCAGCTCCACTGTAAACTGTTTCTTGCCTTGTTAAAAATTCTGGCCAGGCGTATCCTTCAGCCTTGAGTTGGTTCCATGGTTATTTTCGGGGCAAGAACAAACAACGAAAACTCAAGCATCTCAAAAGGGAATTGTCAGCATTATTTCAGCCGATGATATTTTCCAGGATTTCTTGGGGAAAGCCATGGCGGAGAAACTGGTACAAAAGGGATATGCCTGCATAGATCCTTCGATCAGTATTTAGCACAGTCTCCAATCGGACACAAAACAATGGTAGATCCTCCATATTCATACCGTGTCCCTGGATAAACCCTTACCATTCGGCAAAGATAGAGAAAGTCCATCTATGTGGCAACTCAGGTAGGATGGTGAATTGGGGCTTAGATCATCACTCTCCCAATCGACCCTCAGAAGTATCTTCAGCACAGACTGGCTAGGAAAAATGAGGACCAGATGCAGGCAGAGACAGGCAAGATCAGAGGGGATATGGCATGTTTGTAGTAGAGGCAGCAACTGATCTCTTACTGCAGGGCACAGTCTACCTGGACTATTCCTTCTAAGAGGTCCATTTTGCAAAGACTAAAGCCAGCCTTCTCCAAGCAGAGTCCTTTAGATCAGGGGTGTCAAACACAAGGCCCGGGGGCTGAATCCGGCCCACAGGGTGCTTAGATCTGGCCCACGGGGCAGCCCTGGAAATAGCAAAGGACCGGCCCGCGGTGCCTCTGCCAGTGAAAATGGAGCTCGCAAAGGCTGCGTGCGGCCCTCCCGAGCTCCTTTTCCGCTGGCAGAGGGTTGCAGGAGGCCATTGCAGCCAAAAACAGAGCTCGGGAACCCATTTTGGCTGGCAGAGCACTCGGGCCACTACAGGCGCCTACCCGATACAAGTGATGTCATGCTGGTCACGCCCACCCCGGCCCCCCAAGGTCAAACACAACCCTGATGCGGTCCTCAATGAAATCAAGTTTGACACCCCTGCTTTAGATGGTCTACCTCTGGAGCCTTGGAGTTGTCCAACATACAGGTAGTCCTCAACTTACAACAGTTCATTTAATGACCGTTCGAAGTTACAATGTCAGTGAAAAAAGTACCTTTTGACCATTTTTCACGCTTACAATCATTGCAGCATCCCTGTGGTCACATGATCAAAATTCAGATGCCTGGCAACTGGCATGCATTTATGATGGTTGCAGTGTCCCAGGGTCATGTGATCCTCTTTTGGGACCTACTGACAACCAAAGTCAACGGGAAAGCCAGATTCATTTAACAATTGTGTTACTAACTTAACAAGTGCAGTGGTTTACTTAACAACTGTGACAAAAAGGTTGTAAAATGGGTCAAAATTCACTTAAGACCTGTCTCACTTAGCAATTGAAATTTTGGGCTTAATTGTTGTCATAAGTCAAGGACTACCTCTATTTGGAGAACAGTGGATAGAGAAATGTTGACTTACCCTCATCTTACATGCTAGACTCTGGTGGGAAAAGGAGAATGTAACAGTGGTGGGTTCCTACCAGTGCGGTCTGGTGCGTAGCTCTGGTAGGGAGCGGCCGATTGCACAATTTGCATGGGACCACTCCGGTGCCATCTTCGCTGGTCTGTCGCACACATTGCCATCTTTTTAAAAGAATTTTTGGGCTTTTTTGCTTCTGCGCATGCGCGGAAGCAAAATCACGCAAGGGGGCGTGCCTGCATAGCGAGCGAGCGCATGCACGAAACATGGAGATGCGCGTGCAGCACACTGGTGGCGACGGAGGAGCAACCCGCCCCTGGAATGTAAGATATATAAACCTATCAAAAGGAACATACTGATCTTTCATATTTTTAACATTATTTTTTACTAAGAATGCTGGAGCATCCCTCTTCTAGGGAGGCTAAAACCATTCCAAATATTGTTTTCGTTTGTTTTTTTATGTCTGAATTTGTTCTCTCTTGGCACCAACATAGGATTCTCCTGCCATCATTGAGTGTATCCAGTGACCATAAAATGAGTAAGATTGATCTATACTTCACAGAAAGTAAAAATAATTGTTAATGGAGATGTAACAAAACCCTGTGAGATACAAAGAGAACAAGACCAGGATGCCCACTGTCTCCTCTCTTTGTTTATTTTGGTTCTTGAAACACTGAATAGAGACATAAGACAAAATAAGAGGATTGTGAGAATAAAGATTAAAGAAGAAACCTGAAACTCAAGGGTTTTTGCAGACGACTTGGTGTTTGGTTCTGGAAGATCCTTTAAAGGGAATTGAAATATTAATGGGCAAATTAAAAGGATTTGGTGCAAGAGCAGGTTTCAAAGAATAATAAACAGAAGCTGAAGATGCTAAGAAAAAAAATGTAAAAATAGGAACTCAAACAGAATTAATGAATAAAATAAGTTTTAAGATGGCGAAGAAGATAACATATCTGGCAATCACTATGGCAAATATTAATAGCATGTTATTTTAAAATAACTGTTAAGAAATAGAATGAAGTTTTTAAAAAGATATGTTAAGACAGAAGAAATTACAACTGTCATTGCTGGGGAGAATTTCTGTGATAAAAATGAATGTCTTGCCTAGAATGATGTTTGTGTTTCAGACAATACATGTTTTGACCACTGATGCAGAATTTAATCAGTGGCAGGAGGATACATCTAAATTTGTGTGGCAAAGTAAAAAAAAAAAAAAGGGGGGGAGCACAAGTTAAATATAAGTGTTACAAGATGTAAAGAAAACAGGAGAATTGGGTTACCTGATTTCAAATTACATTTTGCAGCTAGCTGTTTGGTTTGGATGAAAGAAAGGGTGTTGCTGAGAAATAGAAGGCTTCTGGAGTTAGAAGGATAGGACCTGAGATTTGAATGGCATTGATGTTGTAGCACGATTGAGTTGAGGTTAATGTGGATTTTAAAAATCATTGTGTTAGATGTGTCATATTGAGAATATTGAATAGATACAAACCAGGGGTGAAATCCAGCAGGTTCTAACAGGTTCTGGAGAACCGGTAGCGGAAATTTTGAGTAGTTCAGAGAACTGGCAAATACCACCTCTGGCTGGCCCCACAGTGGGGTGGGAATGGGGATTTTGCAATATCCTTCCCCCAGGAGTGGGGAGGGAATGGGATTTTGCAGTATCTTTCCCCTGCCACGGCCACCAAGCCACGCCCACAGAACCGGTAGGGAAAAATTTGAATTTCACCCCTAATACAAACCCAGGTTGTGCCCCAAAATAACTTTGTGAATCTCAGCACAACAATAATTTTATAGATGAGAAATAAAAAGCAAACACCAATGTTTAACTTATCATGTGATACTAGAATTTTATCAGGGGGAGTGTGAAATAAAATCAAGAGAAGCACTGGTGGCAGTTGTTCTCTTATTTACAATTGTTAGAAAGATCTAAAGTAGACAGAAGAATTTATGGTCTTAAACATTGTAAGATTGGGCTTGAAATGGAATTGTAGAATTGCTAAAATGTATAAACTAAAATGTATAAACTTCTATTGACATTTATTGACATTTAAAACAGAAAAACAAATGAAAGAAGTATGAGAAAGTGGGCTAAAATGTTGGTTATGATATATATATAGATGGAACAATAGGAACACACACACACATACATACAGTATCTATCTATCTATCTATCTATCTATCTATCTATCTATCTATCTATCTATCTATCTATCTCTATCTATCTATCATCTAACTATCTATCTATCATCTATCTATCTATCTAATCATCTATCTCTATAATCTATCTATCTATCTATCTATCTATCTATCTATCTATCTATCTATCTATCTATCTATCTATCTATCTATCTATCTATCTATCTATCTATCTATCATCTATCTATCTATATCTATCTATCTATCTATCTATCTATCTATCTATCTATCTATCTATCTATCTATCTATCTATCTATCTATCTATCTCTATCTATCTATCTATCTATCTATCTCTATCTATCTATCATCTAACTATCTATCTATCATCTATCTATCTATCTAATCATCTATATAATCTATCTATCTATCTATCTATCTATCTATCTATCTATCTATCTATCTATCTATCTATCTATCTATCTATCTATCTATCATCTATCTATCTATCTATCTATCTATCTCTATCTATCTATCTATCTATCTATCTATCTATCTATCTATCTATCTATCTATCTATCTATCTATATCTATCTATCTATCTATCTATCTATCTATCTATCTCTATCTATCTATCTATCTATCTATCTATCTATCTATCTATCTATCTATCATCTATCATCTATCTATCTATCTATCTATCTATCTCTCTATCTCTCTATCTCTCTATCATCTATCTATCTATCTATCTATCTATCTATCTATCTATCTATCTATCTATCTATCTATCTATCTATCTATCTATCTATCTATCTACCTACCTACCTACCTACCTACCTACCTACCTACCTACCTACCTACCTACCTACCTATCTATCTATCTATCTATCTATCTATCTATCTATCTATCTCTATCTATCTATCTATCTATCTATCTATCTATCTATCTATCTATCTATCTATCTATCTATCATCTATCTATTATTAAAATGTAGCATAAATTTCAATCCTTGTATAGCCATATATATCTATTACAAGTATTGAAATTTACACTATGTTTTAATCTTACAGATAATTTTTATAAAATGATTTACCATTCGTATAGTAGGCCACCAGATAAATTGTCTAGAATGACAATACAAATTTGTATTGGAAATGTGAACAAGAAGGGACATTTTATTCCTTCTTCAGTGGACCAGTAAAAAAGCCAAATATATTTTGGATACAAATATAAATACTAATTTAGAGGATTTTAAAATTAATATGCCAATGAAAGCAGAGGTTTTTCTTTTTGGGACTGATAGACAAACAGTTGGGGAAAAGTCATGGAACTTTGTTTTTGTACATCATAACAGCAGCAAGATTGTTGCATGCACAAATATGGAAAAATTTGACACTATCCACCATGGAGGAATGGCTGGGGAATTTGATGGAACTTGCTGAGATGGCTAAATTGATTTCTTTGATCAGAGAAAAGACAATATCTGATTGGAAACTCCTTGGAGGCTTTTTGCGCAAAATAGAAAAAATATACTTATGATTTATGTTTTTGGTGATTATACAGGATAGATTATACAACGAAAGTTGTGTTGTAATTATAGAGTAAAGAGATACATTTATATTTATAACTGCTGCAAAGAAATTTGGAAATCACTTTTTTGTATCTTTTTTCTTTCTTTTCTATTTTTCTTTTACTTCCCCCCCTTTCTTGCACTTCTAGCTTTCCCTTTGACCTCTTATATTAGTTTGGCTTTATTTTCCTTTTTAAAACTCTTTAATAAAATTATTAGTTTGGTGTAGTGGCTAAGGTGCTGGCCTAGAAACCAGGAGACTGGGAATTGTAGTCCTGATTTAAGCATGAAAGCAGGCTGGGTGATTTTGGGCCAGTCATTCTCTCTCAGCCCAGCCCACAGCTCACAGAGTTGTTGTGGGGAATATAGTAGGAGGAAGGAGTATTATTTATTTGATTTATTTATAAAAATAATAAAGCCAAATAAAAAAACTTGTAGCTACGTTCCAGTGATCTAGTACAGCCTGTGCTTCATTTTCAATTATGGGACAATCTCATACAGGATGTCTAAGTTTGTTGAACAGCACATGATTATATTTAAGAGAGAGAGAAAATAAATAGACATCTGCTGCAGGGGCGGGTTCCTAATTTTTTTACTACCACTCTGTGGGCGTGGCTTATTTTGTGGGTGTGGCTTGCCAGCCATGTGACTACGCGTTCGTGGCTTCTCGGACTGCTGAAGGGAGGGGAACTGAGATAGGTCCTGCCGCCCGTCCCCCTCCCCTCAGCAGCTCGAGAAGCCTCAAACGTGCGAAAATGCCTGGGATCATCACCGCGTGTTCGTGACTTCTCGGACTGCTGAAGGGAGGGGAATGGAGACAGCTCCTGCCGCCCGTTCTTTCAGCGTCTCACGCGCTCCCTCAGCCATCCTCCCCTGCTTGGACTCACTGTGGGGTAGGAAGGCAGCGCATGACCAGTGCTGGAAACTCGGCTTCTGGGCATGCGCAGAAGAAAAATTTTAAAAAAAATTAATTTTTTTTAAAAAAATGGCGGCACCCAGGCACCGGCAACCGACCGCACCGGTACTGTGACATCACCAGCGGGCCGCTACCAGTGCTATAGAGTGGACCGCACTGGTAGGAACCCACCACTGATCTGCTGCTGTATTCTCTCTTGCATCCTTAGAGGGAGTTGCCAAGTATGACCGTGACTATGCCCTGCGTTGCCCTCAATCAGTTTCAAAAGGTAATGAAGAAGTAAGTAATGGACAGGGGGGAAGAATGGAAAGAGAGAGCATGGAAGACAGCGAGATGGGAAGAAAGACAGAGCTTAATCATTATGTCTAGAGGTCCTCAGATGGACCATCTTGCCAGGTCCACCTCGATTCTACCCATTCATCTTTGAACAATGGATGGATATCATGGCTAGACAGCAGTGATGATGGTATTTCTCACCACTGCTGACGTCCGATGTGGACTTGGAAACAGCTGGCCTATTTGTTGCCTTGTCCACCTATCACATTATTAATGGCAATGTATAATAGACACAACATCAGTGCATAAATGCCAGGACTGGACACCTCTGATTCTTCAGATACTGCTGATGTACAAATCTGAATAGCCAACATTTTTGGCCATGCTGATTGAAACTGTTGAGTGTATAATCCATCAATATCTAGAAGGCCCCAAGGTCTACCCTGGTGATATGGTATGTGAGCCCTCACATTGAAGACAAGTTCAATTTCATGTCATGTCACATGTTCACTACCTCTTACTAATGCCCACAAAGGCTTACTTTGCAAATAAACACCTAAAAAGCCAAGGCTGCAACTGGAACAAACTTTACAGTATGTTAAAGAAATTGTCCATATTGACAAATAAAGTCATATATGCAGTGGAACAGATTGTTTAAGAGATCACCTCTCCCCAATTACATTTTTATTTATTTATTTATTTATTTTGTCAACACGTGTACAAGATAACAGGTATGATATAAACATAAACAAAAGCAAAGTATGTATAGGTAAAATTAGACAATAGGACAGAAGGACAGGGACGGTAGGCACGATGTTGCGCTTATGACGCCCCTTACAGACCTCTTAGGAATGGGGTGAGGTCAACTGTAGACAGTCTAAGGTTAAAGTTTTTGGGGTTTGGGGAAGAAACCACAGAGTCAGGTAGTGCATTCCAGGCACTGATTACTCTGTTCTGCAGTCAAGTTTCGAGCGGTTTACATTGAGTTTGAATCTATTGTGTGCTCTTGTATTGTTGTGGTTGAAGCTGAAGTATTCATTGACAGGTAGGACATTGTGGCAGATGATTTTATGAACTACATTTAGATCAGATCGAAGGCGACGTAGCTCTAAGTTGTCTAAGCCTAAAATTTCAAGTCTGGTGGAATAAGGAATTCTGTTGCGAGTAGAAGAGTGGAGGACTCTTCTTGTGAAGTATTTCTGGACTCTCTCGATTGTATTTATGTCCGATATGTAGTGTGGGTTCCAGACAGGTGAGCTGTATTCAAGGATTGGTCTGGCAAATGTTTTGTATGCTCTGGTTAGCAGAGTAATATTGCCAGAGAAGAAGCTACGCAAGATTAGGTTGACAACTCTTAGTGCCTTTTTGGCAATGTTGTTACAATGGGCTCTGGCACTTAGGTCATTAGATATGGTCTTTAACAGAGTGAGGGTCGTCTACAAGGTCGTGTCCTCCAAGTTTATATTTTGTGTTTGGATTCTTTTTGCCAATGTGTAAGACAGATTAATCTTCCTGTCCTATCAGGTAGAAGAACATCAGAGGCATGTTATGGATTCTGTCTACTAAGGCGTGTCATCTGACAGGCCCTTTACTTTGTGACACCAACCCTTTGAATCCTGACCTTACTGGCCTTTCAGAAGGCTCTGAAGATGTGAGTTTGCCACCAGCACTTGTGGATCTGGCAGTGGTGTAGAACCTGTTCATTCAAGGGCTGGATTATCAAACTGGACCATATCTTTCCAGTTGCCCAATCTGTTCTGACAGGAGGGCCATGCTCTGCATCCCTTTAGTTAAGGAGTTTCACCTAGCAGAGCACAGCAGGTATACAGTAATCGGTACCTGGGAAAGATCTTGGGAGACAGAGGGAAGAGCCAGGGGAAGAATTGGACAAGAGGCACCTTAGCCTGCAAAAAAGGAATGTGAATGTGGGAAACATCTCAGAAGGAAATCCTTCCTAATTCATATGTTGTACATTTCAGATTTGCAAGATTCCTTTAATGTAACCTTATAATAAAGCAGTATTAGTCCACTGGTCATGTTTCCTGTCTGAATTATTATACTAGGCCAGTGATGGCGAACCTATGGCACGGGTGCCTCAGGTGGCACGCGGAGCCATATCTGCTGGCACGCGAGCCGTTGCCCTAGCTCAGCTCCAGCTTGCATGTGCGTGCACGCCAGCTGATTTTTGGCTCACACGGAAGCTCTGGGAGGATGATTTTGGCCTCTGGAGGGCCTCCGGGGTGGCGGGGGGAAGCGTTTTTGCCCTCCCCAAGCTCCAAGAAAGCCTCTGGAGCCTGGGAAGGGCAAAAAAAGGGGCTACTGGGCCCACTGGAAGTCGGGAAATGGGGGAGTGGGGGGGGGGTCATGCACGCATGCACAGGGGGGTGGGGCAAGTGGGGGGCTTTGAATTATGGGTGTGGGCACGCACGAGCGTGTGATAGCTTGTGTGCGCACTATTTCGGCACCCGAGGGAAAAAAGGTTCGCCATTACTGTACTAGGCTGACAGTAGGAGAGTCTTTTTGTTGTTGTTGTGGCATCCGCTCCCTGGAATGCCATCCCTTCAGAGATCATATTAACCCCATCCTTGTTCAATTTTCTTCTTTTTTTAAAAAAAAAATATTGAATATTTTTAAAGTTACAAACAAACACAGAAATTTTTACAATTTCCTTCTTTTCAACAATTTCACATTGCTAGACATTTTGAATTTTACAATTTATTTTCCTCTTCAATTTTCCCCTCATTTTCTACATGTATTTCACATTTCTATTTGTGTACAACATATAGTAGTGTACTCTATTTCTGCCTTATACTCTATTTCCCTTCTACATTTTTTTATATTTCATACCACCCGATAACTCCATTGTCTTCTTTCATGCATTATTCTCTTATCGAAAAACCAATGATATTATTTTTTCTCCGTTCTGTCTTTATAATCTGTGTCGCTATAGTTTCTTAAATATTAAGTATAATAAATAATATAAATTACACCATTATAATCCTTGTTCAATTTTCATATGCCCCTTAAGACAAGTCTGGGGCTCTAAGGCTGTTGCCTGACTATGTGGAATGTTGAAATGTGGCTTTCTGATTTTTTTTCCAGCTGCTACGGGTTTCGTATTATTGTATCTATTTTTATTGTTTTTAATATTGTAAGCTGCCCATAGTCAAGATGTGTGAGATGGTAGGTAATATAAATCCTCTAAACAAACAAACAAACAAACAAACAAACAAACAAACAAACAAACAAACAAAGGATTATACTCTGTGGCTGATTATGTTTTATGGTTTTAATACGGTTATGTAATAAAGGTTTTGCATGTTTGTTATTTTCATTTGTATTTTATTTATTGTTTTGATAAGTTTTTTTTAGTGGTTGTGAGCTGCCCAGAGTCATATATGTGAGATGATTAATAAATTAAATACATTTATATGAACTGAATGCTGTTTTGGGGAATGAGGTATTCTCAAGGAAAGGAATGTAGTAGCCTTCATTCCCAGCAACGCAGGAAAAGCTTTCTCTATTATTTGCTCTTTTCTGAAACAAGTGATAATAAAATAACAAAACAACATTTTATGTGGTTGGGAAGGATGACTACAAAATTGCATTCTCTCTCTCTCTCTCTCCCCCCCCCCCCCCCAATATTCAATGCTCACAATCTACATTTCCAGCCAGATGATAGACACGTTTAAATAAATGTAGAACCAAAAATACAGAGTCTTTGGTACCATTTCAGCTTCTCCTCTTGCTTATGAGCAGATAATGGGATTAAGGAGGATTATCTCCCCATTCTCATCCTGGCTCCTCAAGAATGGGGAGGATGAATGTGAGACAATGAAGCATCCAACTTGTGTCCACTTAATGCTTCATAATGCGAACAGAGCTATTTCTCTCCCTGTCCCTAAGGTTGAGGAAGAAAGAGAAAGGGGGAGAGAAAACTCACACAGAGAAGAAGGCTGGTTCATTGTCAGCAAAACCATATGCTTGCAGATAAAGTCATCATTTCAATTTCAATTGAGTTAAATATGCCCAGCTGCATTTTCTGCATTGCCAAAAGTCCTGTTCCATTTGCTACTGCATGGCATGGGGAAAAAAATTCTGGCATATTTTCTGGTCTTTGGACAAGAGACAAACTTTTGGGATATTTGCCTATCATGCTTGGTTAGGTCTAGGACCTTTCTGGGACCCTAAAATATCAGCCTCTAAATGAAATAGGATATAGGAGTCCAGATCTGGGTAATTGGATGCCAAGGAAACATCACATAAGTTCTGAAGAAATGCTTCCAAAGGTTGAAATCTTGTAAGCAAAAGGTAAATAAATCCTTTATTGATCCTTTATATACTGAGCTTTTCCAAGGAGTCTTTTTATGATTTGAGATTGTCATCTTTTTCTTTTGCTCTCTTCTTGGAGGTTGTTATGCTTTTATTTTGTATGAGAACACACAAATATGTTAAATACCTCTACACCTATTAGATGCATGCCATTATGCACCACTACATAGTTATATTTGGGTTGAAGAAAATTTGGAGGTCCATTAAGAAAACAGCAAAGGGATACAGAAAATTCTGATTTTGATATCATCTAGGGATCATCTGGTTTTCTGCAGTTCAGATATGGCACATCTACAATTATGGCTCTAGGCATGCTTCTTCAACCTGTAGTTGAATAGTACTAGAGACGTTCTGTGAGGGTAGATAGGAGAAGGGTGGAATCCTTTGAACTGTGGTGCTGGGGGAGACTATTACATGTCCCAGGGACTACAAAAATAACAAAGAAATCCTAGACCAAACCTCAGCAGAAATATCACTTGAAGCCAAGATCACAATAGAGGCTGTCATACTTTGGTCATGTCATGAGAGCTGACTCACTCAAATAAGTCAATCATGCTGGGAATGATCTGTGGAAAAAATAGAAAGGGCTGCCCTACTACCCACTGCAGGACACTATAAAGGATAACACTGGGATGAACATGGCTGATCCAAAGGAGGTAGTGAAAAACAAAGGGGCTTGTAGAGTGCTGATCCATAGAGGGGCTGAGGATCACACAGGATTAAATGGCTGACGACCACTTGGAAATGATGCCAATATCCATCCCAGATATAGTCATTGGCCACATATTACATGCTACATCACATTTTATTTTTCACGAGAATGCTCAGAGAGGTGGTGTCCTCACTCTCCATTTTGCTTACACTGTTCTGTGCATTTAAGCACACAAGATGAACCTGATAATGTACAAATAGTATTTAAAACATTTTATGGGTATACATGTGTGTTGTTCATATATCATATATCATATATCATATATCATATATCATACCGAGGTGGCGCAGCAGTTAGAGTGCTGTACTGCAGGCCACTTTAGCTGATTGTGATCAGCAGTTCAGCGGTTCAAATCTCACCGGCTCAAGGTTGACTCAGTCTTCCATCCTTCCGAGGTCGGTAAAATGAGGACCCAGATTGTTGGGGGCAATATAAATATACATTGCTTACTGGTGTAAACCGCTTAGAGAGTGCTTGCACTATGAGGCGGTATATAAGTCTCACAAATAAATAAATAAATAAATAAATAAATAAATAAATAAATAAATAAATAAATAAATAAATAAATAAATAAATAAATAAATAAATAAATAAATAAATAAACAAACAAACAAACAAACAAATAAACAAATAAACAAATAAATAAATAAATATATCATATATCATATATCATGGCATGGCATGGCATGGCATAGCATAGCATAGCATAGCATAGCATAGCATAGCATAGCATAGCATAGCATAGCATAGCATAGCATAGCATAGCATAGCATAGCATAGCATAGCATAGCATAGCATGTGATACCACTAGGTTTATTGGGTGTTTTATTCTTCTTGCTATTTATATTATATGATTTGCTTTAAAAAAGGTTGATTATTATTATATTTGAGCCTTGAAGTCAATGTTGACTCCTGGCTGAACAAATCCCTGCAGTTTTCTTGGCAAGATTTCAGAAGTGGCTTGCCATTGCTAACTTCCTAGAGCTGAGAGACAATGACTGAGGTCACCTAACTGGCCTTGTGCCTAAAGTGGGACTAGAACTCACAATCTCCTGGTGTCTAGCCTGGTGCCTTAACCAGTGCACCAAACTGACTCTTGATATGATATATGATATGATATGATATGATATGATATGATATGATATGATATGATATGATATGATATGATATATGATGTGATATATGATATGATACAATATGATATATCACCAGCAATAATTAATTTGTACAATAAAGATCTATTCCTTGATTTCTTTGACAGCGTCTATGGTTTTTTGGGTTCATGGGTTTTGATAAGAGAAAGAGAACAATGTTTGTAATTTTCGTACTTTCTAACCGACCAGAGCTTACTGCTTACCTTCAGCCACATAGGGCAATTCTGCCCTGTGGACTACCGTATTTTTCGGAGTATAAGACGCACCGGAGTATAAAACGCACCTTAGTTTTTGGGGAGGAAAATAGGGGAAAACAATCTGCCTACCAGGTATTCATCTGGCTAGCATCCTTAGTCTGGTCAGCTTCAGCACATTATTTTATCCCCTGGTTAGGACTTAAAAAAACCTTCTTTGGAGAGAGTAACAATGAAAAAGCCTGCAAGCCAGTAAGAGCTGGGAAGATCATTAGCACCTGGTTAGGGCTAGAAAAAAACTTATTCGGAGCAAGTAGAGCAATGAAAAAAAATTCTGCAAAGACTTAGGGCTGGAAAAACATTCTTTGGAGAGAGTAACAATGAAAAAGCCTGCAAGGCAAGAGCTGGGAAGATCTGTTAGCACCTAGTTAGGGCTGGGGGAAAAAAAGCTACATTCGAAGTATAAGACGCACCCAAATTTTCAGCCACTTTTAGGGAGGAAAAAGGTGCGTCTTATACTCCGAAAAATACGGTAAGTTGATTATCTCCCATGTTGCTCCTGGCTGTTTAGACATTCCAATCTGAATTGCACTCCGTTGGCAACAGGGCTGGGCTGGTGCTCAGTCAGAACTATGGCCCCCCAAGAATTGATTGGTCCTTTCCCCATTTCTTTCCTTTTCCATCCAGAAAGCAGGAAGGCAAACTTCCCCGGATGAATCCTATATGCTCAACTAGTGCCTGCCATTCCTTTTAGGGACTGCTATCTCCTTACTAGTGCCTGTGCCACAAGGATGCTGACTCCCCCACCCCCTATTCTTTATGGTATTAATTTTAAAAGTATTTTATTACATCATAGAATTTAATAATGGCTAAGTACAAGAAACTGGAAGCTATTAACACTGTAATGATTAAGGTAAATTAAACCTTTCAAAATAGAAAATTGATATCAAATACAATCCCCAAAACATAAATGGACAGAGAGCTGCTTAAATTATATAGCTAAATACAACCTTGATGAGAAGTTGCCAAAAATTGAATTATTAAATTGTGTAGATAATTGCGACTATAATGTTGATAAGAAGTTGCAAAGTATATTGAATTATTTGGTAATATGCAAAAAAAAAGTTTAGGTCATTAAGCTTGGTATTAGAATCTCCACTGCATTTGTTGTTATTTATGAACATTTTAAAAAAGAGGGGGTGGGAGAGAAAAAAAGAGAGCTGCTTGGAAAAAGTATATGTTATAGGGAACTTTGGCAACTTTGGAAACACTGCTGTGGGCAGGATCCAATCTGGGTTGGTCACTGGGACCAGAGGTACAGTATAGTCTTCTGAGCTTTCAGACTTGTGCTGGAGCCCATCCTCAGGGAGCTTCTCTCTCACCAAAATGGGATGGGCTCCAGCATGAGTCTGAAAGCCTGAAAGATAAACCTCTGGTCCCAGGGACCAACCCAGATTGGATCCTGCCAAACTGGCAGGGATAGCCAACTCTCCAGAAGATAGGCTCAAGATACAGAAGGATCTTGACAGACTTGAACATTGGGCGCTATCAAACAAAATGAAATTCAATGGTGAAAAAAATTAAGGTTCTACATTTAGGCAAGAAAAACAAAATGCACAGGTACAGTATATGTGGGTACCTCACTCAATAGTAGTGACTGTGAGAGGGCTCTTGGAGTCCTAGTGGACAACCATTTAAATATGAGCCAGCAGTGTGCAGCAGCTGCCAAAAAAGCCAACACAGTTCTAGGCTGCATAAACAGAGGGATAGAATCAAGGTTATGTGAAGTATTAATACCACTTTATAATGCCTTGGTAAGGCCACACTTGGAATACTGCATTCAGTTTTGGTCGCCACGATGTAGAAAGGATGTTGAGACTCTGGAAAGAGTGCAGAGAAGAGCAACAATGATGATTAGGGGACTGGAGGCTAAAACATATGAAGAACGGTTGCAGGAACTGGGTATGTCTAGTTTAATGAAAAGAAGGACCAGGGGAGACATGATAGCATTGTTCCAATATCTCAGGGGCTGCCACAAAGAAGAGGGAGTCAAGCTATTCTCCAAAGCACCTGAGGGCAGGACAAAAAGCAATGGGTGGAAACTAAACAAGGAGAGAAGCAACTTAGAACTAAGAAGTTTCCTGACAGTTAGAACAATTAATCACTGGAACAACTTGCCTCCAGAAGTTGTGAATGCTCCAACACTGGAAGTTTTAAAGAAGATGTTGGATAACCATTTGTCTGAAGTGGTGTACGGTTTCCTGCCTAAGCAGGGGGTTGGTCTAGAAGACCTCCAAGGTCCCTTCCAACTCTGTTATTATTATTATTATTATCCTGGGTCACATATATTTGCCTTTCATTTGTACTGCTGTAGGCATTTGGTCTGCTAATGTCCCCCTTCTCTGTATTTGGACACTGCAAATCAGTCCGAATACAGAGAAGGGGGACATTAGCAGACCAAATGCCTCAGCAGTACACTTACATTTAAACCATTTTAAAATCCATGCTGTAAATATTTGTATTTGTCTTGCTGCATAATGTGTTGTAAGTCATTTTTTGCTTAAATTTGGTTAAGTTTTTGTTATGGATATCCTTATGGTATTATAGTTGCTGTCAAGCCACAATAATCAAGGTAACAGGAAACAGGTGGTTCTTCTCTTCCTGCATTCTTCTGGAGGGATCATGGGAACTATGTGGCTGGGGGGAAAATGGATAAAAACAAAGCAGCAATATTTGTACACTGCAACTTAAAGGGGGAAAAAAGGAAAGGAAGAAAAGTTCTACAATATTCTGGGCAGGGGGTGGAAAGAGAAAGTTAACATGCTTCACCAAACTGGAGCAGAAACAAAAATTGCCTACTTGAAAAGGTTGAATGGAGCTTGAACTTCTATGACTGAAGATAGTTCACTGACTTAATCAGCCATTGTTGGGACAACCTTGAGATTAGTAATCACATGAGCAACTGCTGACCAGCAGAGATCATAGCAGCCCAACATGAAATGGTACACAAGGCAACAACCAGCTACTGGAGGAGAGGAACTACCAAGTACTATGGACAATCAGAACTGAGTTGCTACTAGAATGAAGCAAAGCACTAGGGCCATCCTCTTTGGAGGCACCATGGGTCAAAAAACAGAAATTCTGAATTAAGATGGAGAGCAGAAACATCATCATCTGTTTCTGCATTCAGAAAACTGTTATCAGTGATGGACCAAGCAGAAAGTGCTGATTTGCTTTCACTAGACTAGACAACCTACAGTACAAGCTCTCTCTGTCTTTTTCTTGTATAGAAGAATTGGGAGCCTTTGAGTTAGGAGACTTCAAACAATTGTCTAGAGCTGGCAAAGAAGATTCTGCTCCGCCAGTGGAGGTTTCAATAGCTTAAGAAGCAGAAGATGCTATGCAATTCAGATGGAATTTTGATTCATCTTGGTGGCCAGGTGTTCTGTCCAGATAGCAGTTAGCAATGGCCCAAAGCTGGTGGATTTCTAAGCCTCTTTACATTTTCTATTTGTGCCAGAAAATCAAGCAACAGTTACTTACCTTTCCATGAAAGGTACCTTTGAAGCCACATTGTTCCATGGATAGACTTTTTGTATAAGCTCACTCCTGCTGACTTCCTCTAGTATATGACAGTTTTCTATTTATCATGGTGCAGAAAGCAAGAAAAGAAAAAGAAAATGGGATAATGTTAACCTTTGGGACTCTTAGCCACACATTTTGAATATAAAAGACAGGCTGGGCTACTCTTGCAAAATGGCTGCTGAGGGTTGCCCAGTCACAAAATGGATGCCTTAGAGCAGTGATGGCGAACCTTTTTTTCCTCGGGTGCCGAAATAGGGTGTGTGCGTGCTATTGCATGTGCGTGCGTGCCCACACCCATAATTCAAAGCCCCTCACTTGCTCCACCCTCCTGCACATGCATGCGCGACCCCCCCACTCCCCCATTTCCCGACTTTCAGTGGGCCCGGTGGGCCCATTTTTCACCCTCCCCAGGCTCCAGAGGCTTTCTTGGAAATAGGGGAGGGCAAAAACGCTCCCCCCTGCCATCCTGGAGGCCCTCTGGAGGCCGAAATCGCCCTCCCAGAGCCTCCACGCGAGCCAAAAATCAACTGGTGGGCACGCACATGCGCACTGGAGCTGAGTTAGGGCAACAGCTCGTGTGCCGGCAGATATGGCTCCGCGTGCCACCTGTGGCACCCGTGCCATAGGTTCGCCATCACTGCCTTAGAGGCATAACCAGAATGATAGAATTATAAAGCTGGAAAAAGTTGTGTAGGTCAAGTCCAATCTGTAGCTTCAAATTAAGCCATTACCCTCGAATAGCTCTCTAGTCCCTGTTTGAACAGATTTAATGAAGGGGAGTCAGTCACCTCTTTTCTATATAATTGGTTCCACTGTCACACTGTTCTTACTATTTGGAAGATAAATCTAATATTCAATTAGAATCTGTCTCCATGTAACTTAAACCCATCATTCCATGCTTTGCAGCTTGGAATGATAGAGCAGACATTTTGTGTATCTTCGATAGGTCACCCTTTCAGGTCTCTGAGGACTAAAGTTGTATTCTCTTCATTCTGTCAATTATCACATCTCAAGGCTAAACATGCCCTGTGCCTCGCCTCTTACAGCCTTTTGATAATTCCAAGTAGTTCAGTCCAACCGCCGCCATTTTCTTTTCACAGTATCTTGTTTTGTTCTGCATTTTTAAAAATCCACTGAACTCAATAACCTGACCATGGAGAGCATGTGAGGCAGAGGTGGGTTCCTGCCGGAGCTGTCCAGTGCGCAACTCCGGTAGGGAGTAGCCGATTGCGCAATTTGCACACGGCCGCTCCGGAGCCCTCTCTGCCGGTCCGTTGCGCGCATCACCATCTTTTTCGGTGAATTTTTGGGCGATTTTGCTTTTGCGCATGTGCGGAAGCAAAATCACGCCGAAATCTCACGAGGGGACGCGCGAGAGAGAGATTTTTGTGAGATTTTGCTTCCGCGCATGCGCAGAAGCAAAATCTCACCAAAATCTCTCATGCACGCACGTCCGTTCGTGAGATTTTGTGGAGATTCGCGTGCAGCGCACCAGCACCAGTAAGTAAGCAACCCGCCCCTGATGTGAGGGAACCTGAAGCTCTGAAACAAGTCCTGACATTGTATTTTAATTATCTAATGTTGGTGCTTTAATGAAAAAAATATGTACACATTCGATTATTTAAAATATTCATCCCAGCCTACACTTTCACAGAAAGATAATTTTGTATTGCCTTCAGCTCCTGCATAACATGTGTATTATGATTCTAACAATAGATAAAATAAAATAACTATTAGGGTGGGATTCTCTATATGTGACACTCCACCCAATTCCCTCCATTGTTCTTATTGTTTTACCCAGGTCTCAATCTTTCCACCCAGCCCTTGATTTCTAGTTTACTGGTTATCCTTAGTGCTCCTTCTGGACCTCATCCATTTGATCTCAACCTTTCAAAAATGTACCACCTGGGCAAATATTCAAAATAGGATCTGACCAACTCAGATTAACATTGAATTATTACTTCTGTGAGAGGCCATTTGGTGTAGTGGATAAAGTATCAGGCTACCAACCAGGAAACCATAACTTCTAACACCCCCAACTCCGGGCACAAAGTCAGTTCGGTGTCCTTGGGCCAGTCACTTTCTCTCAGCCCTAGGAAGAAGACAATGACAAAAAACTTACAAAATCTTGCCAAGAAACAGCAGGGACTGGTCTAGGCAGACAGCAAATTTAAAATAGACCTAAAGGCACAAATAAAATAAAATAAAAAATGACTTCTGTGATTTAGAAACTATATTTCCCTTGAGGCATTCTAAAATTGCTTGTTGGTAGCCGTATCACACCACTGACTCATACTTAATTGCAATCAAGTGGTTTTCAGAACAAGCTATTGCGATAGACTGGGAAAGATGGAAAATGGAAGTCTTGGGCAAGTGGGATGTATAAACACAGACATGTCTAGCAATGTTCCCTCTAACATTGAAAATCACTGCGCGGCAGTTGGAAACTGCAGCGCCACGTTTTCTTTTCCGGAGGGACCAAACCGGCCTCCCTGGATGAAGAGTAAGCTAGTGGGCAGCAGCCTTTGATCTCGCTCTCCTCCTCTCCCTAGCAGAGGAGCCCGCCTGGGGAGGCAAGAGTTAAAGCCTCCGCCTCTCTTCGTTGAACGCTCCTTTCCCCCACCCACCCCCATCGGCTGGTGATCAATGTTCCCTCTGACAGAAGAAAACGCCGGGCAGCAGTTTCCAACTGCTGCGCAGCATTTTCTTATCACGTGAGCGGCCGCGCAGCCGCGCAGCTTAGAGGAGAGGGAAAAATATTTAAGATATCAGCAAATAAAGGAATAAGAAAGAAAAGGAAAATGAGAGATTTTTAAAAGAAAGTTAGAGAAACCATTTGAAAAAATGTACAGCTTAGGCAGGAATACTAAAAGAGTAATCACAGAAGAGTTTTGACAGAGCCAAATGAGCTTGAGGGAAGATGGGAAGAATGAACTGAAACTTTTTGACAAATGGAATTATAGAAAGATAAAAACATTTGTAGGGAGACAGTATATTCAAAACTCCACTCCACTAGACATGAGATATGACAGGCAATAGGCTAGCTGTCAAATTGGAAAGAACCCAGCACAGATGACATATTTATTATTTAAATCTCCAGGAAGAAGCTGTTAAAGTGTTTAGAGCTGTGTGCCAAACAAATATGGAACAAGATAAAAAGATTGAGATTGGGAAAAAAATGCATATATTTATAATGAAGAAGCAAGAGACTAAGCAAATTACCCAACCGTTGCACTAAATTTTCTTTCGTTAAGTTTTGCTTAAAATCTTGCAAAGAAGAATAGAGCCATACATGGAGAGAGAAATGCTAAATGAACAGCAGATTTCAAAAGAAGGTAGATCTATTAATTGATGGAGAATAGAGATACTAAAAAAATATGAGAAAAAAACTTTCCATTGTGGATTATAGGAAGAACTTTGTAGATCATGCCAGAACTTGGAACATATTAAGGTAATGGATTATTCATACAAGCATAATGCATGTATAATAAGAACCTATTGTAAGAACCGGACATGGGGACGACTTTGGTCATCATGGTGGATATGTCCCTACTCATGCTCCTGGACCTTAATGGAGGTTTGGATGAAATGTAACACACAAAAGCGGGATCCAGATAAGAATTTCTGATTGATCATTAATGTATCTGATGAATTTCTGATTGATCATTAATTGTATCTGATCAGGGTGAAGTTTTCCTCCTCTGTATGTGTTCTGTCCCCACGGGTATGCCCCCCAAAATAAGATGCACGGGAATAAATTGGGAACAATACACTTTTACTTCCAAAAAAGTCTTAGCAAAAGTTAAATCTTTTCAAAAGAATATCAGGTCTTAATGAGTTATTTACATGAAGTTCTTCTCAATAGTTGGCTAGAGTCCCAGAGAACAGGCAGATAGTCTTATCTCAAACTCACGGGGTTGGCAGAAGTCCAAGTTCAATTAGCACAGGAAAAATGTTCATTTTTAAAATCCGAGCAGAAGACACAAGAAAGAGTGAGATCTGGATCAAGATGCTAGAAACACAGAATGGGGTTGTTCTCTGCAACGAAGCGCCTCGTGACAGACCCTTAAATACCCTCAGGGCATGGTCAAGACCTGCAGTACTACTCACGAGGAAGCCTCCTCCTGATTAGCCACTCATGTCTCTTTGAGAACCTGCATGCTCTGGCATCAAGAAGAGGCTCCTCCTCTTCTCCTGAGTCACTAATCTCAGGAGATGCATCAGGCTCTACTTGTTCGCCAGCCTCTGACCCCACGTCCTCTTCACTCTCCGTCTCTGGTGCCAGGAACACCGGTCTTCTGTACTGCACCCCCACTACCTCCGAATCCTCAGGATCGGCTGCTAATTGCACTGGACTCGACCTGGCCACAACATTATGGAGTCCCACTCCTCATTTCCAGCGCTGAACGCCGCCTGACTCTGTACTTTCCCAGAAAGTTCAGGCTCAATTCTGGTTGAAGCTTGGATAGGAGATACTAGCAAATTCCTGTGCAGGCAAGATGAAAGTGGCAGCAAACCACTTCTAGAAAACTACATAGATACAGCATGTACTCACCTGAGTTTATTTATTTAATTATTAGATTTATATCCCACCAGGGGATTCACATAATTTACCTACCAGTTCGCCCAGCAGCACCACAAATGTGAGTCCGCGCATGCGCAAAAACTTCCGCGCATGCACTTGGCTTGCGGAGCTTGAAAACGCGCGGCAGCACTCAAAGATGGCCCTCGGTTTCCGCGCTGGTGAGCTGAGCTGTTGTTTACCTCAGCTGAGGCATGGCAATCCGCTCTGCCGCGTGAATCAGCTGAGCTTTAAAAAAGGGCGTATAGGACAGGGAATGGCAGGGGTAGGAATGGCGGGGGCGGGAGGACGGGGCCAACCAGAGGTGGTATTTGCCGGTTCTCCGAACTGCTCAAAATGGCTGCTACCAGTTTGCCTGAACCGGTGCGAACCAGCTGAATACCACTTCTATATCCCACCTTTAGCTGTATGACCCACGGGGCTATTTCTGCTGGGTTAAGTGACTGGCTCAAGGTCACCCATCTAGCTTTCATCCACAAGGGAGGATTAGAATTCATATTCTTCTGGTTTCTAAAACAAGAAGTGCCTTAAGCGCTACACCAAACTGGCTCTCAAGCCGTCCTTGATTGGAAGGAAACTTTACCTTTAAGCACAAAGGACCCATTGTAGATTAAGATCACTGTCTGCTTGATTGCCTCCAGGCAATTTGTTTCACTAAAGGTATCCCTCCTCCCTAGTGTACGTAGAGATTAATAAGTAATTATTTAACGTTTCTGAGAGCATGCATTTTGCAGATGGGTTGAGAAAAAGGATGGTACTCTTTCCCCAGCTTACATTAGTCCTCATCCTGGCCTGGCCATCATTCACTTCCCCTAGTAGTAAAAAGTAAAATAGTAAGAGCAGCTGCCAACCAACATCTTTAATGTATCATGTAGTTTACTCTCAATAGCCACACCTCTGGGTTAGACTTTCCCAGCTTTGAGTTAACCGAAGCAGACAGATTTACAATTAAAATTGGAACCTGGCAGCATCCACCAAAAAGAAATCTGGCTGAATATGTAAATAAGAATAACTTTCTTTAAAAATATATAACTTTCTCAAAGGACAGTACGTTGGTTTCTTGTATTTCTATGTCCCTCGTTTTTAAAAATGGTATTTTAAAGCAGAAAGTCATCCTGAAAAAAAAAAGGGGAGAAACTGTGTCTCTGATGGCAAGTTCTCTGAAATTGGTATCATTTATCCCAGTGGTGGCCAACCTTAAGCATACCATGCGCCAATTTTTTCACAGACGAGTTCAGATGCGCCATACAACTCAAGCACGTTTTTTACCTTCTTACTTTCACGTTTGGGGTTGTAAAATAGGGATAGGGGTAGGATCTGCTTTGCTTAAGGGAGGAAAAGGAATAACTCAATCACGCAATTCAATTTTCTTTTGCACTGTAATGGATAACAGGAATTTAAGCATAGAAAAGTATAAAACTAAAAAAAAGTGAAAAAGAGCAAATAGATCACAAGTACGTACGTCGTATCACACAGAATATCAATTATGTGGAATTTGAATTCTATGTTCGCGTCAAGAAAAAGTAGTGGCACTCTTCTTTGACAAATGTAATATATATTTAATCTTGAATCTGTCTTTCAATCACTCTCAATACAAAAACCACGCTAGTACACTCAATAAAACACTGCTTCAAATTCCACGCCACGATGGCTCACTCAGAACTGACTGACCATATCGCCGCTCATTCGCACGTGACTTCAAACACATGATGTATTGCTAGTGCGCAGTGTTTGCGATCGTTTGCGATCGTTTGAGCAGGAACGCGCAATGGCAACACCATTTGTAAACCCGCCTAAAGTAACATCTCACAAGTTTCATTCTAAGTTTCAGACACTGAGAAGTTGAACATTACCAAAGGCTGTACGAATTGAACTGAGATCACTTTGGTGTTGAAAATATTAAGATGGATTCAGTTATGATACCTATTTTAAAAAAATAAGTAGGTGCAAGGATGCAATGCGCCACTTGTAATCATCCAATTTGCCACGTTTGGTGCATGGGCCACAGTTTGGCCACCCCTGATTTATCCAATGATATCAGAAGCGGAATAACCAGTCTCCCCTAGAGTTTAATTGACAAAAATAACAATGAAGCATTCAGAGAGAAAATTGTATGTGAGTGTCTGTGTGTGTGTGGGGGGGTGTTGAGTGTTATTGTGGGGGGGATGACTGTTCGAAGTTACAACGGCACTGAAAAAAGTGACTTATGACCATTTTTCTTAGTTATGACAATTGCAGCATCCCCATGGTCATATGATCTACATTTGGCTGCTTGACATCTACCTCACATTTATGACGGTTGCAGTGTCCCGGAGTCACGTGATCCCCTTTTGCAACCTTCTGACAAGCAAAGTCGATAGGGAAACCAGATTCATTTAACAACGGTTTGACTAATTTAACAACTACAGTGATTCACTTAACAAATGTGGCAAGAAAGGTCAGGGGACAAAACTCACTTAAGAAATTTCTCACATAGCAACATAAATGTTGGACTCAATGGCAATCATAAGTTGAGGACTACCTGTAATATATTTCAGAAATGTATATTAGGCAGAGCAGATTAACTGTGACAACCTGACTTTGGAAGGAAAGGACAAATAACAAAAAACAGAGTGTTACTTTTCTCCCTGGTGTTAAAGGAGACACTGCCTAATGTCCATTACAAGGACATTAGAAGGTGCTAGCCTTAGTAGAAAGGAACAGATTTGGAGTCCTTTTAGTGATATGGAATTTAGAGGCATTGGTCAGACCAAAATAAGGGCATGCTATAATATTATCAGACGTGACTATCAGCCCTTTGTGGTACTGCAGACAAGAAGCACAAACCATGCTTACTCACACTACTTTTATTGTAAGGTCATAGCAGTCCTTCTCAAATAGTGGGGCATGCCCCCCTGTGGGTCTCGGAGCGATGCCAGGGGGGCGCGTGTGACCCTGGGGAACATGCGTGGTCCCTCTCGATCGATTTCCCCAGATGGGGAGTGTTTTCCTAGTTGCACGCCAGTAGTACCTTATTTCAAGTGGGCATTTTTTCCACAATAGATCCAAAGTATACGTACTGTAACAGGGATGGGGGTAGGGGAGTAGGTAGTCAGATGGACATCTGCAGCTAAGGATGCCTCTTATCAAACTAATTAGAAATTATTCCTGGGATTTTGATAATGACATATATTCAGAGCGATGTGCCAAGACATCGTTCTGGGCCAAGACAAAATGAGTTCAATAAGCTTTGGGTATAATTCAGATCTGATGGATTGTTTCCATATTATTTTACCTTTTAATCTTTTGGTTTTATTGTCTGTTTGGTTGTTTCATATTTTATATTGAATTTTGGTCTATGGCCACACGTAAGATTTGGAATGATTTGGATTCTCTATTAATTATCTGAATAGAAGTGTGCTCATGCTTCTCCCAGCCCTTGGGATTTTTATTTACGAAACTCTCCAGCTTCTGAGATTTCCCAAGGCGCCACTTGTCTACCGATAATTATATCCTTGCGATCACAAGGACTAAAAACTACTATTTAAATAAACTATGGATTCCTAATTATATCAACTACCACACCCAAAGCTATCTTCTGGTGCCCTTTTTCGCTCATTGCCATATTTTATTCACTCGCTCTTAATTGAGAACTTTATTACTTGCTTCATTTCTACAGCTGAGGATTTTCTGTGCTGCCTCCCCATATTTTTCCAGTGGGGATTGGGGGAGCAGAGACAGAATGTGTGTTAGTGTATGTTTCTCTCTCTCTCTCTCTCTCTCTCTCTCTCTCTCTCTCTCTCTCTCTCTCTCTCTCTCTCTCTCTCTCTCTCTCTCTCTCTCTCTCTCTCTCTCTGTGTGTGTGTGTGTGTGTGTGTTTGACATATGCTAGCCCGATTGCTATTATTAACCTAGCAACTAGAGATAGGCAAACACTCTAGGATTTTAAAAGGATGCTTCTGACAGTTATTGTTTCCGTTCAGAGTGTCACAGGAACTAATAGGGAAATAATTATTTCTTTCATAGCTTCTATTTATTGGGGCTGAAGACAGGTTGAGTTAATTACTGGTTTCCTGTCATTTGTTTAATTTTTATATTATACATTTTAAAACAGTTCTCATAAGGAAAGGGAGCAAAGGGGAAAATAATAAAGAGAAAACTGAAATTAATATGCACACAAAGAAAAGCAAAATATGCTGTAGTTAAGAAACAATACTCAGACTCAAATGTTGCTCTCAGCCATAGTTTGCTTAACAGTGGTTTGACAAAATTGGTTTCAAACAAGGCATTACATTATAAACCATTGTTTCACGAACAAACCATAATAACTCAGTATATATTACTCACTACATCAAAGTGTAGGTACAGGTAGTATCTATGAAAATTCTCAGTCATCCAGGTCGTGGTTGTCCCAAAGGTGTTTTTTTCAAAAGGCAACTGGACTTTGTTTTTCCTTGAAGACATTTCACTTCTCATCCAAGAAATCAGAACTGAAGAAGCTTCTTGGATGAGAGGCGAAACTTCTTCAAGGAAAAAACAAAGTCCAGTTGCCTTTTGAAAAAACACCTTTTGGGATTACAGGTAGTAGTTATGTAAATCCAACAAATGAAAAGGATAAGGATAGGACCAGGGGTGAAATCCAGCAGGTTCTGACAGGTTCTGGAGAACCGGTAGCGGAAATTTTGAGTAGTTCGGAGAACCGGTAGTGGAAATTTTGAGTGGTTCGGAGAACCAGCAAATACCACCTCTGGCTGGCCCCAGAGTGGGGTGGGAATGGATATTTTGCAGTATCCTTCCCCTGGAAGGATACTGCAGGCCACGCCCACCAAGCAACACCACGCCCACCAAGCTATGCCCACAGAACCGGTAGTAAAAAAAATAGGATTTCACCACTGGATAGGACCCTGCCAGGCAGATGGCTTCAAGGAGCTTTTCTGGATTGGATTTATTTTTGAGTACGCATTACAGAAGGATCTTTACTATTGTGCAGGACACTGGCAATAAAGGATCACGGGGGAGCTTTGCTGAGAGGCACTAAAAGGTTGTGATGTGTGAAAACAACAGTCGCCTACTTCTACTTAAAAAAAGCTTTAACAATCTTTCCAGATTAAATGGGTGTCTCCTTGGTAAATGTTACCACTTTTTTTTTTAAAGCCAAGGAGAAAGTACCTCAGCCACCCTCTCCTCCTTTGGACTGTTGATCAGCTTGATCTATTACAGTAAAAGCCTGGCTCAATGGGACAGCCTTGGGGATTAATTCTTGGGCAATAAAGATTCTAGTATATCTAAATCACCCTCCTCTTAGTAGTTTTGTTCCTAAATTATCTCGGAGAGTTGGGTGAGAGCAACCAAGAGAACTTAAGCATCTGCTCTCAGAAAAACCATTCCAGAGCGTTTCAGAGAGAAACTCCCTGAGACGGCTATTATTATTCAGACCTAAGGTTGCTGTGTGGTCCATAAAATCTGCTGATCCTGCCATCATGATCCATCCTTCTGAACCCAGATGAACAGAGAGGCCAAGATCTTCAATTCCTAAAATTAGAGCTACTGGGGTTCTTGCAGGGGAAGGCAACCTACAGTCCTTACTGTACAGTATATGCCCCCCTGGCTTCTTTTGGGAAGTTCCCATAATGTACTGAGGTTGAACGATGTGATTTCTTTTGTTTTTACATTTTTGGTTAAAAACGAGATCAGAAATTGACAGAGGCGATAATTAATCTCACAAAGGAGAAGTTTGATCTTTTCCCGGACATCAGACATTAGAAAAGAAACCGTAGTTTAAGGGCTAAGTAAAAATGTTTATTTCGGTACAAAAACAATAAATCCTCATTATCTACATGTCTGATATAAAAAGTAGGTCTTGCTTCAATGGAAGCCAGGAACAGAAGGAGAGAATGGAATGTACACATGCGTACAAGAACATATCAATCACGTGCTCAGGAATAAACCAATATAATGAATAGGGATGCATCTCCCTGCATATACATATAACAGGCAATAAAATCACTGCATGACAGAAATACCTGTGTAACCAATAAAGGAGAATATCTGTAGATCAGGGTTGGAATGAGGGCTCCTTGGTGCTCTCCAAGGTTGGTTGTTTTCTTGCAGACGTTTCATTACCCAAACTAGGTAGCATCCTCAGTGCAAACACACACCAGTGTAAACTTACACACATACCAGTGTAAAGTCTGCAGTGGACTTAATATGCCCATTTTATATTTCCTTTACACATAAAAAAAAGTGAGAGGAACATTGGCCTTACTCTTTTGGCCTGATATCACATCATCAAGGGCCCCTTTTGCCCTTAGAGGCAAAACAAACACTAAAATAAAAGTCTATAAAATTGGCAAGGATAGAACTAGACGTACAATCACTCAATAGGGAAGGAATAACATAGGCTTCCAGACATATAGCATCAGCAAAATTTGAGACTCCCTCTCAGGGGCCAAATTTGGACAAAGTCATTGAACAGCATGTCATTTTATTCCTTTATTTATTTCTATACTACGGTGCACTGAGACAGGAAAGAAAGAGAAAGAAAGAAAGAAAGAAAGAAAGAAAGAAAGAAAGAAAGAAAGAAAGAAAGAAAGAAAGAAAGAAAGAAAGAAAGAAAGAGAAAGAAAGAAAGAAAGAAAGAAAGAAAGAAAGAAAGAAAGAAAGAAAGAAAGAAAGATCTTTTGTGTGTGTGTGTTGCACAATGTAGCAATCTTGGTTTTTCAGAGTTTTCTTTTCAGACTTTCTAATGGTACCCTTTAAAGCACACAAGCATGTATTTCCATCCAGGTGAATGGCTGCTGGCTGATGTGGGGGAACCATAACTGGACACAGCAAGTTCCCTTTTCTTGTAAAAGTCTAGAAGAATAAACTTTGCCTGATACTCTGATCTAGTGTGTGTGTGTGTGACTGAAACAACTATTTTTTTCATCTAACAGCATGAAAAAGGACGTCTAATAAGTGACCTCCAGAATTGAACCAACTGGTAAAGGGGTGTGTGTGACAAAAATGAGGATTATAGAATCTGAGTTCTGAGGAGTTGATTTGATTTGATTTAGGTACTACCCAACTTCAGATCAACAATGCTGCTGCTGATGATGATGATTACTACCACTGACACCAGGGAATCAAAGCTTAGTCCTTCCCTGCAAAGCTATTCTTCTGGCAAACTTTCTTACATTATGGCCTGTTGAGTTCTAGGTGAAGATTTTTTTTTATTCTCCCAAGCATTTCCAGAGGCACTTTGAGGTTTTACAACTTTCCCTGTTTGCTGCTATTCTTTTTAAGACACATTTATTGCCATTATTATTGCTGCTCCTTATTTTTTATCTCATCAGTTAGGATGTTCCCCATATAGGGTTTTATACTGTAGAATTTTAATTGTTTTAATGTTCTTTTTTTTCTATTTCATGTTTTACAGTTTATTATAGTTTGTTTAAATAATTTGTTTGATGGAATTTATACCATTCAGGGAACTCCTGTTAATGACTGGCATTTAAGAACAATTAAGAGGGATAAAATTCTCACACTTTTTTTTTAAATAAGGGGGGAGAGTCATTTTGTTAGTGCAAGTGTAGAACTTTTGGGAACCAGAGACACTTGCTGATCTCTTCTAATTTACTCAGAGTTTTGACAGAAAGACCCAGTCTATTTTCTGTTCAATCTTAACTGACCATTAGGTTGAGGAAATAAATAAATATTAAAGCATTAATTGGCTCCATTATTCTGAGAGTTTGTGTGGCATACGAAGTAGCACAGGTGCAGTTGGAAATCATATTGTTAAAACCTAGTTTGGATTCAGTTAGAAGCTGGTAAACATTTGCAAAATTAAAAATGGCTTCTCTCAAATAAAATACCTTATAAAAACTAGCTTTAAGAGGAAAGCTTTTAAACAGAAACTACCTTTGCAATTTGAGGCCAATTTTTTGGTCTTGATTTCCTTTTGTGCAATCTCAGAACTCAGTCTGACCAAAATTGCTGAAAACTGGGGGTAGATGTCTACCTTGACTTCTCCCTCCCTCCCTCCCTTCCTTCTTCCCTTCCCTTCCCTTCTTCCCTCACTCCCTCACTCCCCCCTCCCTACCTCATAAATCACCAAAATCCTCCCTGTGCCTGTTAATTTCCTGTTCATTTAAAATATATGAGTAATAGAGATAGGAAATATGCTGCTTACATACTTTCTATCTCCTGTCTGTATACCTTCATCATTCCATGCCCGCCTATGCTCCTAATTAAGTAGAGTCTGTCAACATTGCTGGCCCTGGTTGCTCAGCCAGCAGCCTTGAGTCCTGTAGCCCATGTGTCTCCAGATAACCAGGAACTCCAACATCTACACATTATACACTGAACTGTGTATTTCTGTCTTTCATAGAGAATAGAATAGAATAGAATAGAATTCTTTATTGGCCAAGTGTGATTGGACACACAAGGAATTTGTCTTTGGTGCATATGCTCTCAGTGTACATAAAAGAAAAGATACATTTGTCAAGAATGATTGTCATAGGGTTCAAGTAAGCAATCAGGAAACAATCAATATTAATATAAATCGTAAGGATGCAAGCAACAAGTTACAGTCATACAGTCATAAGTGGGAGGAGATGGGTAATAGGAAGGATGAGAAAAACTAATAGTAATAGTAATGCAGCCTTAGTGAATAGTTTGACAGTAGTGTGTGAATTATTTGTTTAGCAGAGTGATGGCATTCGGGGGAAAAACTGAATCTTGAAGCTGATTTGAATTATCTTGCAAAGAGCTATTACAGGAGAAGGCTACCCTGAAAGCCATAAGTGGTGCCAAATGGTGGGTGGCAAGGTGGTGACATCCTGACAATCAGTGTGAATGAAACCCCTTTCATCCATTGGAATTGTTTCACATGCACCTATAATAAACTGACCCTTCCCCTCTTTTTACACTTACTCTTCTTCGAGAGTGTCTCTTCAGCTGAAAGAGCAGATCAGTCTCAACATCAACATGTCAAGCCCAACATTTCCATCCTATTATGGTCAGATCAAGGTATCCTTCAGGGCAAAGATGCATTGCCTTCTTTCCCATTTGCAAATTGCTACCCTGTCAGTTTCAGAACATGAAAGTCGATTTGTTCTCTGTTATTTTTCCTGGGTTATTATTGGCAGGAAAAAATAGACTTCTGGGAAGCATTTGTGTGTGTATGTGTTTGTCTGTTTTACCTGAGAAGTGACAAGCAGGCGTCTCCAAATGGCTGCAGAGATTTCATTAAGGAGCTGCACTATAAATCCATCTCTCTCCTAAATTCTATTTTAGCTTATTCAATTATTTACAGCATTTTTAATTTTTCTTCTTCTAACGTATCCCCAGCTATGAGTCTCTAGATATAAAAGCTGGTCATAAGGAAAATAAACTGCCATTTCTCAACAATGTATCTACTTTTCCCTTCACTCCTGTCCTCTCCATACAGCTGTCTTCACTCCTGTCCTTCGTCACTCCTGTCTTCACTCCTGTCCTCTCCATACAGCTTCATGAGGGTGTTGTTAGGAATATCCTTCTGGGTTCAGTTCCAAGTGGGGAAAAAGACACTGGATTCATGGAAGTTGCTTGAAAAGAAGGTTTAATGGTGGACAGGAGCACATGGCATAAGTCCCTGTACAGAAAAGGTAGATTACCTTTTCTGGTAATGGTGTGGGTGTGGGTGAAGAGAAAAGGGAAGGACAAAATGCTGGGAGTTCCTTGCTTTATATTCTCTCTTGGGCCCCTCCCTAACTGTTTCCTGTTCCTATATAGAAATGTGTTCCATTGGCTGTCAGATTCCCAGGGGCATGCTGGGGCAACTCTTGTGGATCCTGAATCCCAGGGGCATGGTTGATGGAATCTTACCAGGTCCCACGTGGTGTTATGAAAGGGCTTTGGGATTCCTATTCTGGTTCTTTGTTATGTAGAAGACTGTTTCAGGCTAGGTGGGAGGAATGTGGCAAGGGTGGGGGCAGGGAGCTGCAGGAAGCTGCTTTGTATTTAAAACATGTTTCTCTTTTCCTCATTCAGGGAAACATATTCTTTCCTTTTTCAATATTTCCTAGGATATTTCATTTTTCTAGGAGGGGGTGGGTACTAACATCCTACAAGGGCATCAGCTGGCAAGAGTACCTCTTGGTTAATACATCCTGGAATAAGTTATTAAAGAAGCAGAGCTGCACCCTTCCATTCTCATTCATACATATCAATGAAGGAGACATTTTGTAAATGGGGTGGTAACTGAACTTGCAAGCATGACACACGTTAAGCATGGAAATAGCAATGACAGCACTTACGGATTCTTTGCAAGGCTGGTACGGGCAAAAAATGTACCCATTTCTCCGAAAATTAGACCTAACTGGAAAATAAGCCTTAGCATAATTTTTCAGGATGCTCATAATATAAGCCCTATTCCAAAAATAAACCCCAGTTAAGATCATCAGCCAGATGGATGCATTTTCTGTATTTCCCCAAAAATAAGACCTAATGTGTCTTTTGGAGCAAAAATTAATATAAGACCTGGTCTTATTTTTGGGGAAATACAGGTAGTGGGAAGAGAACTCTGGAGAGAAACAATTCCTGCAAAACATGGAATACCAGGAATAATGGTAATAAAAAAAGAATTTATGATAATATTCTAGGAAATAAAATGGCCCCAAAGGGAAGCAAGCGTTATAATCTTTTTGGCACCTGTCAGACTTCAAATTTGTCTCTCTATGTGTGTTTTCTTTGAAGTGCAGATATACTCAAATGAGGGAGAATAAAACTGAATAGATGGAAATGGTAAAATAGAATTGGCTTTAGAAAGATTTTTTTTCAAGGACAAATCAGATTCAGAGATTGAAGTCAAGATGCCCATCCTAGATCAATCTGGAAATGAACTGTTTTGGTCTGTTCCCAATTCTAGAAAGTGCTTTTAAAAAAATGGTGCTCCATTCTCACTGGAAAGATTGTACCTGCAAGATTAAAATTGTCAGTTTCCTCAAGGTTGTGAATTTTTCCCCCTCTAGGCTTTAAATAGCTGGGTAGAGGTCCTGTGATCCAACCATACCACCTTGCAAAACTGGCCATGATCTTACCACTCAT
This sequence comes from Diadophis punctatus similis, assembly GCA_023053685.1. NCBI lineage: Eukaryota > Metazoa > Chordata > Lepidosauria > Squamata > Dipsadidae > Diadophis > Diadophis punctatus. Next base: position 119,652,062 of record JALIGW010000002.1, read on the forward strand.
CTTATCACAATACTGTAATTTACACAGTGATCTGTATGAATGATAGATTGGGACTGGGGTATTGGAGAAGAGGTTGATTCATATCAAGACAGATTTTGCAACCTCTTTCACTTGAGATACATGGACCAAACTATCCTGAACCTACTTCAGGATTAAGGATTTGTATACATGTGCATAATTCCTTGTGGTACATAACTGTGCACTTCTGTGCATTATAACACAATCTTATTCCTCAGCTGTATCTTCAAAGAAGTTCAGCCATCTTATATACCCACTTATCTGAGAGAGAATTCAAAAATTAGTCCTTGACTACTCCTTTTTCATCTCTTGATTTATCATTTGTGTTTTGCCTCTGACAGTCATCTTTGTCTTAAAATCCTCGATTTCTTTATTTTTCAATATTTCTCTATCAACTAGGATTTGTATTCCCCTCTTCATCCTCTCTGTCCATAAATTTTTCCATATTGTCACATCTTTCACTTTATAATCTTCATCAAAAACTATATTTACAGATCCAGAAGTTATTGTTGTCAGATAAGTTACACATTACTCTCCCGGTTGTTCAAAAACCCTTTCAAATATCTCAAGCAGCATGCCTTTATCTGTCATATTGTAAATTTCTTTTTTTTTTCTTGACTGAACTTTAGTCCTCTCTAGTGGTTCATTTGTCAACACAGAATAAACCACTAGAGGGGACTAAAATTCCAGTCAGGAAAAAGAAAAGTGAAATTTACAGCATGACAAATAAAGGTATGTTGTTTGAGACATTTGAGGTGTGTGTGTGTGTGTGTTTTACTTTCAACTTTCAGCCAATGATCTCTCTCCTGATAGACTAAACAATTAGTGTTTTCATGGAAATATTGTTGTGTATGCCCAATTTTATATTAAAAAACCTTAATAAAAGTCTGAATATTCCAAATTTGTTTGGTTCCTCAGTCTATTTATTACTTTTTAAAATTATATTCTTATTTAGTCCCCCCCCCCCCCACATTTGTTCTTTAAACTGCTAGTTAGTTTTTCTTTTATTTTACTTACCAGGCAGTCTTTCAAACTTGTTATTTGGAAAAAAACTCTTTTAATAGGAACCAGCTACCCCCAGAGATCCGAATTATCCCCACCCTGCTGGCCTTCCGGAAAGCCATTAAGACATGGCTCTTCCTGCAGGCGGGGTGATTTTGAGACAACTTTACATCTGAGGTCTCCCCCATGTATGCATGGTTTTGTACGTCCTTTTTAAATTTTTTGTAAATTGTTTTTAATAATTTTATTGTTTAGTTGTTCTTTAAAATGCTGCACGCCGCCCTGAGTCCCCAGGGAGTAGGGCGGCATAGAAGAACTCTAAAATAAATAAATAAATAAAATAATTACAAATTCAAAGATAATTAGAAAATGAGGTAGTCAAAACCATTTTCCTTGAAGACGCCACTGTGTTTGAAAGCTTAATGACTATCCTTTTCTCCAGCACTCAGAATTGCAGGATGACTGTTGTTCTGTGGTCTCTGCATGAGGAACAGCTATCCAGAACACCTGTGGGCAATCTCTCCTCTTCTCCTTATCCAGAGGAATTCTGCTGGACCGAGCTAAGTGCAGGCCCATCAATTATTGCCACTCATTTAGAGAAATCTAGTTCACCATTTCCTCTCACCTGGAAATCCCATATCTTTAGAAACAAAGCAATGGTTGCAGATGACTGGCATCATAGCAGAATGGATTTGGTCCATTCTCCTAATGCAAGACAGACAGGGAGACCATCCCTTGTCAGGAAAGAGTTGTCACTCAAAGGAAGAAAATTATTCAAGGTCCACACCAGGAAGGAGGGATTGGCTGGGGAGGGAGCTGTTTTGGGTTGCTGAGTTTAAACAAACTCAATTAATCCCAAATTCCCAGAGTATAATTCTTCTCGCAGCAAAGGCTGGTAAAGGCATAGAAGATGTTCTGTTGGGTATGGTGAAGCAAAAAAAAAGTGATCTCAAGGACTGTAATAATAGAGAAGAGATAACAAGAGCTCAGACCAGCATGCCTCAGGCTGCAGACAGAGAAGAGGCTGATCAAGATCCAGGGAAGCAAGGTCTGTGCAAAAGAAGCTGTGGTCTGGAGGTCTTTTGGTCCAAACCTAGCAGAGGTGGGATTCAGCAGGCTTTGACCAGTTCTGGAGAACCAGTAGCGGAAATTTTGAGTAGTTCGGAGAACTGGTAAATGCCACCTCTGACTGGCCCCACCTCCATCTATTCTCTGCTCCCGAGTCCCAGCTGATGGGGAGGAAATGGGGATTTTGCAGTATCCTTCCCCTGGAGTGGGGAGGGAATGGAGATTTTGCAGTAACCTTCCCCTGGAGTGGGGAGGGAATGGAGATTTTGCAGTATCCTTCCCCTGGAGTGGGGCGGGAGTGGAGATTTTACAGTATCCTCCCCCTGCAACACCCACTAAGCCATGCCCACCAAGCCACACCCACCAAGCCACACCACGCCCACAGAACCAGTAGTAAAAAATTTTGAATCCCACCACTAATACCCTAGGCTTTGCAAAGTGCAGGGAAGATTATCCAGCAGTTTAAAAAAAGGGGGGGGGGTTGGCTTTTCTGAGCCAGTATGGAAACTCTTTTATCTGATAATAACAGCTGAATGACAGGAGCTAAAATGGAGGAGAAATAGAAGCAGTTGAAATTTTGTATCTGGGACTAACTTTCTCTTTCCCTGGGGCAATTGGAAGAACAAGGCCAAGAATTGGAAGGAGAGGGAGAAAGAGAAAGTAATAACATGCTTAAGTGGAGCCCCAACCATCATCCAAGAGTTTTTGTTATGCATATTCTGGATGCTGCTGATAGAGTTCTACAGAGGAATTATTGAGTCTGTCATCTGCATCGCTATAACTATCTGGTTTGGCTCTGCAACAAACAAGACAGACACAGACTTCAACAGATAATTAGAACTACAGAAAAGACAATTGCTACCAACTTGCCTTCCATTGAGGACCGGTATACTGCACGAGTCAAAAAGAGGGCTGTGAAAATATCTACAGACCCCTCATATCCTGGACATAAATTGTTTCAACTTCTACCTCAAAATGACGCCACAGGGTATTGCACAACATAACAACTAGACACAAGGACAGTCCCCCCCCATGCCATCACTCTGCTGAACAACTACCGTAATTCACACACTGTCAAACTATTTAGTAAGTCTGTATTACTATTATTCTTCTCATCTTTCCTATTATCTATCTTTTTTCTTTTCTTTTTTTTAATCCAATTTTTTTATTTTCTCCATCACTTCATATACAATTCAATACACATATACCTTAAGATATTACAATAAAAAATACATATTCGTTCAATATAATCAATCATTCAAAAATCAATATCTTATTCAATACTTGCCTCATCAGTCATCAGTCTGTTCTACTTTATTCCATTACACTCCCCTCTCTATCTCCAACTTCTCCTCCTACTTTCTAACTGCTTCCCTCCTCCTCTACCCTCTCTACACCTTCTCTTCCTCCCCTTCTACTTCCTCTTTCACTTTCTTTGCCTTTCCTTGAGTGCTTTTATACTAACACATTTTATATTTGACAGACTGATGTTAATCACAATTTTAAACTAATCATATCTCTTTTTTTTGAAAAAGTAAAAATAAAAATTTAACCATTATAATTATATTATTATTCTTTTTATGTTGTACTCTCTTCTAGGTACATGCTGCTATTTCCATCTTAGTTTTACATTCTGGTTATAAGACAAATATCCCACATTCATTTACATATTTTTCTTACTCATATGTCCCTCCTTTCTACTTATAATAAAATAATACATACAAAATAATTCATCCTTACATTTCCAATCGTATCATATTTGTATATATATGTACATAATGGTATTTCAGTTCATCATTACATTTCCTCCTATCTCCTTTTCTACTTATGACTATAACTTTGTTGCTTGTATCTTTACGATTTACATTGTTTTATTTTGTTTCCTGGTATGATTTATGTTGATTGCTTATTTAGTATCCTATGACTATCACTAAGTGTTGTATCCTATGATTTATGGTGAATGTATTTTTATGATCATGGTTTATCACTTATAGCTTTTATGTACAGTGAGAACTTATGCACCAAAGACAAATTCTTTGTGTGTCCAATCACACTAAATAATTCTATTCTATTCTATTCTATTCTATTCTATTCTATTCTATTCTATTCTATTCTATTCTATTCCATTCCATTCCATTCCATTCCATTCCATTCCATTCCATTCTATTCTATGCACAGCCATACATATTTATAGTGTCGTCAGCCACCTACAGTCACCTTTGGTAAGATGGGGGGGGGGACATACAAATTTGATGGATGAATGAATGAATGAAAATAAATAATGGATGGATGGATGGATGGATGGATGGATGGATGGATGGATGGATGGATGGATGGATGGATGGATTAATGCAATGGAATGCCTAGCTTGGTGGCAGGATCTTCAAAAGATTCTAATTGATGCTTGGATGAAAGATGACTAGGAAATATTAGGCTTTAGGTTATGAAAAGTTTTTTTTTTAAACTCACAGAGGGCAATGATAAACCATTTCCATATTAGCCAGAAATCAAACTTTATTGGGAAAAGATTTTTTTACAGGCATGTAACACAGAAAGATCATGTAATCTTTGCCTACTCAGCCTGATAGTTGATTATGATCATACATTTCCCTTAAATTGACTCCCTCAGAACGGGTTCTCAATTTGGGTGTTCTCCTAGACCCACAGCTAAAATTGGAGCAACATCTTTCAGCTGTGGCTAGGGGGACCTTTGCACAGATCCGTCTTGTGCATCAATTGCGACCCTACCTGGAGAGGGAGGCTTTGCTCACCGTCACTCATGCCCTTGTCACCTCACGGCTGGATTACTGTAACGCGCTCTACATGGGGCTACCCTCAAAGAGCATCCGGAGACTGCAATTGGTACAGAATGCAGCTGCGCGAGCTGTGGTGGGTGTGCCGAGATACACCCACGTAACACCTATCCTCCGCCAGCTGCATTGGTTGCCTATTAGTCTCTGGTCGCAATTTAAGGTGTTGGTTTTGACCTTTAAAGCCCTACATGGCTCAGGGCCAGGTTACCTCCTGGACCGCATCTTACCACATTCCTCCCTACGACCGGTTAGGTCCCACAGAGTGGGCCTCCTCCAGGTCCCATTAGCCAAACAATGTCGGCTGGCGGGCCCACGCGGGAGACCCTTCTCTGTGGAGCCCCATCTCTCTGGAACCAACTCCCACCAGAGATCCGAACTATCCCCACCCTACTGGCCTTCCGCAAAGCCATGAAGACATGGCTCTTCCGGCAGGTAGGATGAAGAAATAGAAGATCGGATTCCCCCTGAATGAATGTTGTTGTGTTTTATACTGTCATGTCTTTTTTACTGTATTGTTCTTATTCCCATTGTACGCCGCCCTGAGTCCTATGGGATTGGGCGGCCTATAAGAACTTTTAATAAATAAATAAATAAAATAAACCTGGGCTAGGCAGCTTCTTAGAGGTTGCCTTCAAACAAAACTGTCTTCTGACAGTTTTTCTGATTAACGATGCTAGTTGGTAAAACAGGACATGTGGCAATTTTTGGATATTGTCTCACTTAAGATCCCATGGACTCTGAAGCCAACATTAAAGGAAGATGTTGCTAGTCTCATAAAACTGATGATGCAGGTTATGATCATTTACACTGATATGTATATATCACCTAAGTGTTGCACAAAAGATTTGTCAGCACACTCTCTGACACTCCCTGCTCTGAAGAATATAGAAGCGATGACCTCCTAAAAAGCAACCCCCAAACCATGAGATTTGGGGGTTTGCTAATGATGTACTTTAACTTAAATTATTTGATAAGGAGATTATGTTGTGCATCTTGCTAGAATTCATTCAGAGTGAATTATTTCTCCAAGCTCTTTTAAAGCAGGCATGGGGTTATTTAATTTTCATGGGCCTTCTTGATCTCAAATTAACCACTTTTAAAATGCCCAGGATTACAGGGTGAAAATTAAACACATACTTAAAACTCTTCCATTGATATAAATGGGATTTTTAAAAGCACACATTTGGCTGTGTCCTGCTGGTTATTTTCTTTTATTTCTCTCCAAGGGGTTTCTCTCCCCCCCTCCAGTTGAATTAATAAAGCCAATGTTGTATATTGGTTGAGAGAGTAAGTTATGATCCAGGAGCTTCACCGACTATGAGCTTGGCTGATCAACTTCGACAATTCAATGTTTTCTCTTCCTTTTCTGCCATACGGAGAAAATGCCACTGGCCTGCCTTACAAGGTTGTTGTAAAGGTCATTGATATAAAATTTAAAGCATGCTTTAAAAATTATCATTGTAACTCAAATGGACTGCTGCCAGTTCACAAACTTGTTTGTTACTAGTCCATGACAAGTACAGAATTCCAGAGTAAATATTAGAAACGTTTACAGCAATTGGACATTGCCACAATATCACAAGCCTGATCAGTGGTTTTATGTTGTCGAACCAGCTTGCATTTTATGGTAAGTTGCATGTCAGTCAGTCTGAAGTTGCATGTGGTGCGAACTTATAGTTGTGACGAGCAGTAGGACCACATGTGATATTTAAAGCTTAGTTTGCCAACTCCTGTTAAAATCTTTGTATCAACATTAATCAGCAAGATAGGATGATAATTAGCACACTGATCATGATCTTTACCTCTTTGAGGTAAAACTGTAATGTAAACCTGATTAAATGCAGCTGATAAAATTCCCTTGTCAGATATTTCTTCGTATACTTGACAAAGTTTTGGCACCAAAAGATCCATAAATGTTTTATACCACTCGATAGGGATCCCATCTACTCCTGGTGTTTTACCACTTGCCATTTTTAAAATTACTTGTTTAATCTCTACCTCAGATAATGGAGCAAATAAAAGTTATTTTTGTGTATCAGCTAAATATGGTAAATCAATTTTATTTAAAAAGACCTCAGTACATCCTCTGGTTTAATATATAATTCAGAATAGAATTTATAAAGATGACAACTTATAGCTGTTGAAGTTTTATACATTTCATCTGTTTCACCTCTAACAATTGGAATCATTGCTGTATCTTTTTATTGTTTTAAGTAATTAGCCACGATCTTACCAGGTCTTTCACCATCCTCTTAGTATCTCGGCTGTCAGCATGTTAACATAAATTCTGTCTGCTGAGATATTAAGTAGTTAATTCAGGTTTCTTTTTCTGTATTTCTCTGTACAAACCTGGAGATAGGAATCTAACCATCTGTGCCTATGGATGTTTCTCTTCATCTTTCAAGTTATTTTCTCTTTTATTTTTAATCTTATTTTTATATGATGCATAGGCAATGATCCTATGGAATACATACTTTGTATGCTTCCCATTAAAAAATGAGGACTCTTGATGTTTCTGAATTTGAATAAAAATATTGTGAGGTTTCTACCTGCGTTTGTTATACAAATTCCTGATCATTCAGTACTGAAACACTGAATTACAAATTTTTCAATACCTGAGCCAGTTTTGAAATAGACATTTCAAAGAAATTGCACTCTGGTCAGATATGTAACAAACATCAATATTGCATTCTTGAATCTGAATTATTTATTAAATTTATATGTCACCCTTTCCCACTCTCACTGATTGTCCTATTTTGCCGATTAATCCTGATAGAAAGTTCTTAACCTCAGTGTTAGCCCATAGATTATAGTGAGTCACATTGTTTCTTATTAAGAATGATCAAGCAGGGACTATAAATACAAGGAAACAGCAGATACAGTAACATTAGGTTCGTTGTAGATCTAATTGGCTTGAAGAAAAATAGAGACATATTTGTAATTTTAACATTAGATTAGACAACATAGGAGAGCTACGGAGTAGTTGAACACACATGTTAAGCCTTCAGCAAGCCAGTGAAAACCTGGCTCTTTCCTTAGGTTTTTGGATCAAGATAATTAAATCTCTTATCTGGTACCATGCAATAAATTTAAGTCTCCAACTGTCAATTAATTGTTTATAATTGGTATTGTTTAGTTTGCTTTTGATAGCTTTTATTATTGTTTTGTTGTCATTCATCCAGAAACACAGCCTTTGTAGTAGAGTAGGATTTGTAGGACTGAACCAAATTATCCCGATAAAGCAGGGGTGTCAAACTCAAGGCCTGGGGGCTGGAGCCAACCCATAGGTTGCTTAGATCTGGCCTGCAGGGCCGCCCTGGAAACAGTGAAGGACTGGCCCATGATGCCTCTGCCAGCGAAAACGGAGCTCGGGAGGGCCGCATGCGGCCCTCCCGAGCTCCGTTTTCACTGACAGAGGGTTGCAGGAGGCCGTGGTGGTCGAAAACAGAACTCGGGAGCCTGTTTTTGCTGGCAAGCGCTTGGGCCACCACACGTGCCCCCGATATGAGTGACATCGAGCTGGCCATGCCCACACTCTGGCCATGCCCCCGCCCCCGAGGTCAAATACAACCCTGATGCGGCCCTCAATGAAATCGAGTTTGACACCCCTGAGATACAGCATGGAAACTTCTGGCATGTCTCACCATTGGCATGCTAATAGGAGCTGCTGAGAATTGGTTCCCCTCTGCTAAGGTGCTAACTTGAGACGTCATGGGGGGGGGGGTCTCCAAGCAAGCCGAGTCTGAAAATAATGGCAAATAATCACTTGACTTTTCAAATTAATGTAACACGCAATTTAACTTAAATAAAAATGTAAGGTAAGTGTAGTTTTTGTCACTTTGTAGAACAAGTTTTGCCCAGTTGGGAAACTTAACTTTTGTAGGGAAGAAAAACCAATCTGGTTTTGCAAGGTGAGATTCAAAAGCTTCAGGGTTCCAATTGCTACAGTTATAATTGCATGAGTGATGACCCTCTACACAATAGAGGTGTTTCTTTTTTTTTTCTTGAAGGCTTCCAGCTCCTTGAGATTTCTCCTGGCAGGAGGTTTAAAATGCTTTCTTTTCCTGTTTGATCTGGCTAGGCGTTTCTTTTTCCTTCTCGCATCTTAGATACCGTTGATAAAATCGTGTCCTACCCATCAGAAGATGAGGGTGAGGTTCAACAATGACATTTTCACACAATACACTTCATCTGCTTTCCAAATTTCCAGCATTTGAAGAGGGATAAAGTTTCTTCAACTGTCCAAAATCAAGTTCTTTAATGGAATGGAGACTTCTGCCTCCATCTGCCTTCCATTTTGCAGCTTACTCACTCCAAAAGTGGAATTGCTCCTGGTTTCCTAATGTAAAATTTGAGAACCCACATTGTTTATAATACTTCTCTTTGTAATTTTTTGGGTGGCTAAGTAAGAATCAGCACCCCTAAGTGCTTCATAACCAGCCCCTAATATTTTAAAAAATGAATATACTCTTTACAAAATAATAAACCAATAGTAATTATTTTTATATGGTTGTTATAATATACTATTATATTAAAAAGCCGAATGAAAGACAAATGGGTCACTGAATGCCCAGTTATAGGAAGACATATAAATGACCCTACAAATGGTGCCAGATTTTGAACTATCACATCAGTAATGTATAATCCTGAATAGGATTCACATCTCACATGGCGTCTGCCGGGTATAAATGGGGCATAGTATCCTCCCCTCACTGACTGTGGGGTCCCATGTCAAACTGTAGATCACATTGTGAGCAGCTGTAAGCTGAGGGCAAATATTGAGGGCATATACTGATTTTTTTTTAATATAAGCAATGCTGCACTTTAATGGTTAGATGGCCTAGACATTCATATTTGATCATATATCTTTTTGACATTTATATTTTGTTGGGTTCTACTAATGTAGTTGAAACATTAATTTACATTGCTGGTCCATGTGTGATATGCCATACGCTGACTAAATAGATAGATAGATAGATAGATAGATAGATAGATAGATAGATAGATAGATAGATAGATAGATAGATAGATAGATAGATAGATAGATAGATGATAGATAGATAGATAGATAGATAGATAGATAGATAGATAGATAGATAGATAGATAGATAGATAGATAGATAGACAGACAGACAGACAGACAGATAGATAAATTTGATGTTCAAGAGTAAAGGGGGAAATGTGCCCAGTTCTAAAACCATGTTGATTGCTTCAGATGGAGGTGTGATACTCAAAACGTAATAATTTGTATGATGTGGGCTGGTTCTACAGTGGCTTCTTTGGACAGAAGATTGCACATATTTTGTTTTGAAAGGTTCATTGGTTTTTGTAGCTTCTCTTCCTTTGGATTTCAAAACGAATGGGAAGACAATGGGAGCCTACAGAAAAATTTTCATTTGTGTGTTTGTGTGTATAAGAAATCAGTTTTCCCTAATCCTGAATATCTCCCACCCCCCCTCTCTATATCTATATCTATATCTATATCTATATCTATATCTATATCTATATCTATATCTATCTATCTATCTATCTATCTATCTATCTATCTATCTATCTATCTATCTATCTATCTATGGAGGGAGGGAGGGAGAGAGAAAGAGAGAGAGAGAGAAAGAAAGAAAGAAAGAAAGAAAGAAAGAAAGAAAGAAAGAAAGAAAGAAAGAAAGAGAAAGAAAGAAAGACACACACACACACACACACACACACACACACACACACACACACACACACACACACACATTCAGGATTGGGGGAAACTGATTTCTTATATCAATCCTTGGAAATATGAAATTGATACAAGGTTAACTGAGCTTGGTGTGGCCTGAGTAATGGAGGAGTCAGTATCTAAGTGTTCCTGAGATAAATGATACAATCTTATTGTAAACAAATGTTCCCTTGGTTAAACCAAGGGCCTTCTCACCAGACAAACTGCAGGCTGGTGAATCTGGTTGTAGATTTCAAAGAATTAGCACTAGCTGACATGGAGGAAGATATTCATCATGAAAACTGATTTGTCCCACTCTGTCCTATAATCTCCTTCCTGAGTTTTTCCAAAGGGAAAAGTCTTACCAAAGTCATGAGCAGCACCTGTGCCAACCTGCTGAGGCTTGAAATCTGGATTTTTGTCCATATAAGATTAGCTAGAGGCAGATCTCCTACATTTACACCACTTCGCCTATTCAATAATAATATAAGGAGAGGAGATGAAGGTTACTTTCACCCTCCCACAGTTTCAAGGAAACTTGTGCTTTCCATTTATTCCTCAGTTGATACATGTGTGACCATTGGCCTGAAAGGGAAAACATTCCTTTATGATCAATACAAGGGGCAGCCAATCAGAGTTGTGCACAGCCTGGTCCCGAAAGAGTGGAGTGGAGCTGCTTTGTGATGAACACAAGGAGCAATCAGTGCATATAATGTAAATCAAAGGCAGTTTAGTTTAGTGGTTAAGGCATCAGGCTAGAAATCAGGAGACCATGAGCTCTAGTCCCTTGGATAATGAAAGCTGGCTGGGTGTCTTTGGGGCAGTCACTCTCTCCCAGCCCAATTCACAGATGGTTGTTGTTGTGGGGAAAATACTGAGGAGGTGGAAGGACTATTAGGTATGTTCACAATCTTGAGTTATTTATAAAAATAATAAAGGCAGGATGAAAATTATCTAAAGTAAAAAAAAATCTATTTCCACTCTATTAGGCACTGATTCTCTTTTAATTTGATTTTTTTTAAGGAGGCTGTATGCATTTTAGATATGTTGGAGTATGCTTCTGCCATGGCTCTACTAATTATGTCTTCCTCTTTGCCTTTAGATGCATCCTAAAAGCTATCATTAGTGTTACATTATTGAAAAGAGCCACTTCAGTAAGTAAACTTCAGCTTCTAGTGCAGGTAAGTGAGGAATAGTGGGAGCAATCTCTTCTGAATGGCAAGTTCTTCAGTCCTTCAACCCCAAAAATATGTTCAGTCCAAATATGGTACTGTAATTTCAACCCCCCCCCATAAAAACATTTTCCCCTATAAGGACATCTCTGACATTCCTAATTTGTTTCCAACCTGCAAAATTCCTCGGGAATGGGTAAAATGGAATTATTTGCACAGCATTTTTGTAGCAGCTATGCGGTTTCCTTTCAAAGAAATTTCATAGCCTTGGTTATCATTCATCTGAAAGGCAATGAATTAGCTATTTGAGCAACCCACCAAGAAAAGAGGGAGATATGGGCTGAATTTTGTTTATCTGGACTGCAACAATATTCATTTTTTGAGGTATGTGCAAGAGCATTGACTCTGGTGACTTTATTAGAAGACTGCTAGTCTGTCCAGCAAAATTAACTAAACTGATAAAAGTTTCCTGAATCTACAGCTCTTGCTGTAGAGTATGTAGATACTCTGAAAGAGTATGCTTGCTGTTTCCCTGCATCAGTCATTTCTCTGGCTGTTCCGTGCCTCTGTTGATGGTGAATAAATCTGCTCAATTTCTAGTTCAGATAAGGAGAGAAGGCAGGATTAGAATAACTGAGCCCTGTTACCTTAAACAAGCGAGAACGTATTTGTGGGTGGAAATCAGAAAAAATTTGTAACCCTGTAGAGTAAAAGGATCAATAAGATGGCGGATCTTAGTTAAATATATACAGTACTTAGACAGATTTGTATGTAATTGTAGTACATCAGGTGATTTTCATAGGATTCCTATGCTTCAACTGGCAGCAGGTACTCTTCCTGTGGTTAATTTCAATGTTTGCTAGACAGTAAAATTTACATGAGTCATCTGGTACCAGGTACTCAACTGAAGGGTATATAATTAGGTAATTGTAGGAGTTTCTTGTAAATGTAACACAGCCTCATTTCTATAACTTCTTTAGAAATAGCTCCTCTGAGTTAGACAAAGGGAAACCTTACCAGGAACGATGACAAAACATAGCTTTGCAATTAAACAAAGTAATCATTAATTGCCTTGACCAAAATGAACATGCATTGGAAATGTGTTCCTCTTACAAAGTGTAAAGTCTAGTACTGAATAATATCAAGCGTCACCATAGGTGGAATTTTCCCCCTGTATTATGAAACTGATCATCAGGAGTCCTCTGACTGTTAGCTGGCACAAAGTGGAAGGTTTGAGAGATGTGTCCTTGAGTGGAGCTCCATGCAGGAGCCGAGGTGGCGCAGCAGTTAGGGTGCATTACTGCAGGCCACTTTAGCTGACTGTGATCCGCAGGTCAGCGGTTCAAATCTCACCGGCTCAAGGTTGACTCAGCCTTCCATCCTTCCGAGGTAGGTAAAATGAGGACCCAGATTGTTGGGGGCACTATAAATATGCATTGCTTACTGGTGTAAACCGCTTAGAGAGTGCTTGCACTGTGAGGCGGTATATAAATCTCACAAATAAATAAATAAATAAATAAATAAATAAATAAATAAATAAATAAATAAATAAATAAATGAATGAATGAATGAATGAATGAATGAATGAATGAACTGAAAGGGACACTAAATCCATAAGATCTATCTGACCTTTCTGAATTAGTTTCCATTCCCTTTGTTTTGTGGCCAGGCAGAGCTTGTTTGCCTACAATTCTTGAATTCTTTTAAGACTTTTTGTCCATCAGACTTTGTCTCTGCATAGCATTGCACAAATAATTTGCTGGAAGCCTGCCTGCTTCATGAGAAGCCATCTTATACCAGGTCAGACACTCTGATTTACATTCATAGTAGATCAGACATGTTGACTTACTCCAAGGCTCTATTGTAAGAGAAGCCTTTTCCAAAAGCAGTGGGGAATCTGTAGATGTCCACGTGTTGCTGAACTACGTAGATTGCAACTCATGCTGGAGGGAGTGATCCAGGGATGGGTTCCACTTACCTTCGCCACTGGTTCGCATCGCGATATTTCCCCCATACAATTTCACTTCCGCACATGCTCAGTAGCAGGATTCAGCCCGAAACACAGCTGAGGAGCTGCTCAGCTGTGCTTCGGGCAAAGAAATAAAGGTGAGTATTAAACCGTGGGCAGGCAGGAGGGCTCTTTTTCAAGCCGCGGAAGAGGAGAAGCCATCTAAACACAGAAAAATTCACCAAAAATTCCCCAAAAAAAGATGGCAGTGCCCACGGACCAGCACCGACTGAACCGGATCCGTGACGCCATTGTCACGTCACCAGTGGGTCGCTAATGGTTTGGCCGATCTGGTCCGAACCGGGAGGAACCCACCCCTGGAGTGATCCATAGGAAGGCTTGTGCAACATGTAGCAACCCAAGTAATGATGGATAGCCCAGAATAGTGAGTTATCCAGTGAGTTCAAGGAAGCAGGCATGCCGAAGGAATGTCATCTTCAGGGACTCCACTGTCCCTCTTAAAAAAAAAAAAGCTGCCTCCCAACCAATAAGGACATTCTCCCCCCCCCCCCCCACCCTTTAAGCCTTGCTAAATTTTAAAAAAGCACTGGCTATTCTTGAATCAGCTGAGCAGGCAGAAGCATCCATCTCCTTCTGAAGCTGGTCCATAGTTCACCTGGAGATTCTGTTTCAGCTGACACATGAAAGCATAGGGGGGAAAAGAACTGGAGAGAAGAAAGGGAGGGTGAATCTGCATTTCTTATATCTCCTTGGTGAGCCCTATTCTGACGGACAACTATTGAGGTGGTACTTCAATGTTATTTAATAGGGGAGGCCGGGGATTAAACCTGGGATTATTTGCTGGCAAAGCAGACATTACATTCCCTGACCATATACGTTGTTTTTCAACATCTTGCTTTCTGTCCTGTTCGCTGAGCCATTCCTTTCTCCTTCCCCACCTGCAGTTGATTGATATGCCTGTCATCAAACATGGTATAGCATACTTTTTGGACTGTGGAACAGTGACAGGAGGAAATGAATGAATTCATGTCCTGTTTCACAAGTGCTTTGTTACATCCAAATTTGAATACCTATTTTCCCCCCCAATACTATTTCCCCTCTGAATTAGGCATTTCTGAATGTTGCTCATGCATAACATTCATATTTCAATGTATTTTGATAAGAAATGTGAGTTGGGAATTCTATTTCCATGAGACGATGGAAAAAGCGGATGTTGCTTTTTCCCCAAGACATCTCTCTCCCTTGCTCTAAAGCTTCCTGCTAGCTAGCCCCTACTTCTTGATGTAAAAAGCCTCAATAGGAGAAGTTTCTCCATGACTTAGATTTTAATTGAAGGGTGAGATGTCAGGAGGCTGCAGACTGCTATGATAAAAGAAGGATATTTGTGTCTACCTTTCAGTCTCCTCATAACTAAGATAAGCGAAGGAACCTCACTGTGAAGAATGTTATTGAAATGTTCTCTTTGGAGAAAGACAAGCAATTTGCTATGAGAATTGGTAGATAATAAAATCAACTTCAGCAGTATGGGGAAATGTTTTAGAGGAAGAACCTGCTTCAAAGACAAAATTTATTCTGCTGTTGCTTGGTGAAGATGCAGAGTTTTTTTTTTTTTTTTGATGAAAAGCCAACCATCATATTCCAGATATAAGCCTAAATAATTCCCTGAGGCAAGTGACTCATTTGAACCAAGAAAGGCCCAAACTCTTCCAATCTCAATGAGACTGTCTTTATTTGCCATTGGTAAATAAGTAAAATAAAATCAATCTGAAAATAAAATAAAAAAGCCCTCCCCACCCAAAGAAGCCCCAAATCAGATCCATGCACCATCAACCACACAAGAGAGAAAAAGTGAAAAGAAAAAAAGAAAAAGAAAAAAGGAAGTAAAGAAGGAAGGAAGGAAGGAGAAGGAAGGAAGGAAGGAAGGAAGGAAGGAAGGAAGAAAGAAAGAAAGAAAGAAAGAAAGAAAGAAAGAAAGAAAGAAAGAAAGAAAGAAAGAAAGAAAGAAAGAAAGAAAAAGATAGATGAAATTCATTTCATTTATTATATAGAAATAACGGCATTATGGAGTTTTCCCAGGCCACCAAGTTTTCCTAGACCAAAATTTGGTGGCAGTACCTCCCAACCTCCCTATCAGATAACAGAGAAAATGAACAAAATGACCACCAAGCTTGTTCAGGTCTCTTCGATCACAGGATTATAATTCCCCTGAAGTCTTGATAACATGGAAGAGAGTCACATTGTAGATGACCTGGTGGCCATTGTTCCAGGTGTAGAGAACCCTCTCCCGGGGATTGTAGTCCAACATGGATATGTGGGAATATTGATTGTGGAAGGGAATATCTGTGTACTCATAGCTAGAAGTGTTTGTGTAGTAGGCAAAATAGATTTTCGCCCCAGCCAGGTGTGAATTGGTCACATAGAGGGTCCCGCAAATCATGAAGGATTCTCCTGCGCTCCGCTTGGGGTAGCCAGTGTCCCAGCTGCGTAGTATCTCCAGTGTCATGGGGTCCATCCTGCTCACCACAATGTTGCCAGCATTTTGGTTGGTGGTGTAAACTGCCCAGAGTCCATTCTCGTCCACCATGAAGTCGATGTCAGAGAAACCACCCCAGGAATAGGGGAATGTGTTGTTGTAGCCAGCTGTGTTGAGGCTGCGTTGTACAACAATGCTCCGTGAACGGAAATGGTACTTCACCACAATGTTGCTCTGATACTTGTTGTAGTAGAGGGATCCGTTGAAAACCACATGGCCGGTGCCTGCCCAAGGGTGAGGCAGCAAGTGCTGGACAAAATTTTGCCCTGTGATGAAGTCATTCAGGGTACGATACTCAAGGACACGACGGCCTTTGTAATAGCCATCCATATACCACACCTGAGGAAAAACACAACAAATTAAATGAGGCAACACTTTTAATTTCCCAATGGCCTCAGTGGAGAGAGAAAAAGCAGAGCAAGCCAAAGATACTTTCAGGCCCAAACTTAATCAAAATGGCAACTTTCCAATAGTAAAAGTGCCCTAAAGCATGGATTTTTCACCCAAACCTCTCTTTTTTGGTGTGTGGGGAGGGGAGGTTTCACAGGAACTATAAGCAAATAACACTATCTGCCCTCTGAAAACATGCTCAGCTTGAATGTGGTTGGATTCTTCGTGGTTTGTGTGTTGTGCAAAGATACCAATAAAGTTACAATTCTATAGATACTAACTTGGGTCTATTGAATTCAAGGTGGCTGATTTTTGAGTTGGTCTCAAAAATAGGATTGCACCCTAAGCCTGAAATTTTTATCATCTTGGGTTCAAGTCCCAAGGGCTACCTAGTTACTTCTGAAGATGCGGATGACCATTAGAGCTAACCACCTACTGCCATCATGTGGTTGTCCAAGGCTTTGCAGCTCAGAGGGTCATATATTGCCTCTGGGATGATCGTCCCTGCTTTGAAATATAAAGAGAACTCTCCTGATTGAGGCATTCTGGTCTCTTAAGCTTTACAGCAGCTGCTTCAATACCATCCCATATAGAGGTGGGTTGCTACTGGTGCGGCCCACTCTACAGTACCGGTAGAGGCCAGCAGATGGTGCTGTTTGTACATGCTCGCTCTGGTGCTGTATTTTTGGGCGATTTTGCTTCTGCGCATGTGCCGAAGCAAAATCTTGCCAAAATCGTGTGCGTGCGTCCCCTCATGAGATTTAGCCAAGATTTTGCTTCCACGCATGCCCAGAAGCAAAATCGCACGAGGGGGCGCGCGCGCGCAGGGCTCCAGTAGCGAGGTAAGAGAGCAACCCGCCCCTGATCCCATAGGATCAGATATCCTAATCAGACCCAGCTTGGCCACTGGAATTTGGCAGTAGCCGACCAGTTGATAATGATCTCAATCAGTGTTCCTGACCAGAACACTGCTTTCAGAAGGCAGCCATGACTATACTGGAAACATAGGTTTTGAGGGGGAGATGATATGAAAGGGATTCCTCTTGTGTAAAAATCTACATTAATGTAGGGTTTCTCAGCACTGGAAAATTTTACTATTATTTTGAGCCTTGATTATTTTTGTTATTTTGACCCCTTGTTTATTTAGGGTAGGAATGTAAGCTGCTCAGAGTCAATTAATGATTAGAGCAGGATGTAAGCTTATCAAAATGAATGAATGAATACTTATGGTTGATACAACGTATATCTAAAAAAATGGGGTTTTTTTGGCTATAAAGCTATTCAAGATTATTTATTAAATATTAATTAGGCTTTAACTCAGGGGTCCCCAAACTTGGCAATTTTAAGACTTGTGGACTTCAACTCCCATAATTCTCTAGCCAGCTATGCTGGCTGGAGAATTCTGGGAATTGAAGTCCACAAGTCTTAAAGTTGCCAAGTTTGAAGATCTCTGCTTTAACTACTCAGAAAACCCTGAAGAGTTTTTTTGTTTAATATGGATTCTTTGTGAATCAAGAATATTCTCCTATTGCATTCCCACATTTGCCCACGCTCATGTTCTCTCTCTCTCTCTCTCTCTCTCTCTCTCTCTCTCTCTCTCTCTCTCTCTCTCTCTCTCTCACACACACACACACACACACACACACACACACACACACACACACACACACACAAATCTGGTCTTCGGTTTTCCGGCGCAAGAATGCGCACCGGCCAGCTGGTCTTCGTGTGGGCCAGAGTGTCGCAAACACAAAGACCAGGTGGTCAGCATGTGCCAGCTGGTCTTCAGGTTTCCGGCACTTTGGTGCGCGCGAAGACCAGCTGGCCAGCGCGCATGTGTGCGCTGGAAAACAGAAGAGCAGCTGGCAACGGTGCACATGCCCACAGAGAGGGCTTTGCGTGACACCTGTGGCACGCGTGCCACAGGTTCGCCATCACGGCCTTAAGGCTTCCTTGAGAATGAGCAGCTGTGCAGAACTAACCTTCGGCAGCAGTAAAATCACAATCATTGTGGTGATGACCATCATCCTCATCACCGTCATTATTATTGCCAGGATGAAAAGGCCAAAATTTTAACATCCACCTTCCACAGAGTCAGAATGGCTATCTTCCCCGTCATCTCCAACATGGTGCCCTGCAGTTTATTTGAGCTACAACATCCTTTATTAGCCTGACTAACAGCCAGGGTTGATGGCTGAAGAGGTTTAAAAACATTGTTAAGGTTGCCAAAGTACTTTCGTCTTTTGCCAATGTTGTTTGTGGTGCAAGCACAATCTAGAAGACGAGGAGGAGTGAATCTGACACTTTCTGACCCCACCCCTACCAATGCTGCAGAATGTACCGTATATACTCAAGTATAAGCCGAGTTTTTCAGCCCACTTTTTGGGCTGAAAAAAGCCGCCTCGGCTTATACTTGAGTCAGTGAAAAATTTGCCCGAAATGGAGGAGAAAAAGGGGCGGGGCCATGCCGCTGGGTGACGCTCGTGAATGGCCCGGCGCCCCTGTGAGTTTCCCCTCCCTCTGTGTCAGTTTGCCGCGCAGCGCGCACCGCCCTCCTCACGTTCCCCCCTCCTCACGTTCTAATGTGGTGAGTGAAGTATTTCACTGAATACACCGGTATTGTGTGATAATAATTTGTTATCCAGAGCAAATTTTTACAATGGCTACTGTATATTTAATGGGCACAGGCAGGCTGTATATGTTATTCAATGGGCAATGGCAGGCTGTCTAATGTGTTATCCAGAGCATTATTACAATGGAAACATATGAAATTCACCGGTTGCTGCATTTCCCACCCTAGGCTTATACTCGAGTCAATAACTTTTCCAGTTTTTTGTGGTAAAATTAGGTGCCTCGGCTTATATTCCGGTCGGCCTATACTCGAGTATATACGGGTATCTTGTTTATTGATTGCGTTGCTTGGTGTAAGAATGTGGTATTCATTTCCTGGCGCTAGCAATGGGAAGTATTTTTTTCTTCAAAGAAATATTCCTGTTGATAAGTTTTCTAGTTCCTCAGTTCCAAAATGCATTGCAGATACTGCCTTACCATCCAGTTTCCTCCAAATTCTGGGGTTCAGTTCACCCGTTTATTTTTCGTTATGTCTCTTATATCTTACATTTCTAATCAGCTGAGTAGAAGGGGCTCTGTCACTAATTTCCTGATGCCAAAAGGGGATACTTTTGGAATTCTTGAGCAAACAGATCATGTGCTTTGGATTATAATAACAAGAACAAAAAAAATTGTAGAAAGAAAAATTTATTTCCAGCCCATATGGCGGTCTGTTATGAGGGAAAGGCATTCACTGTGAGCTACCAGCATTTTGTAAGGATGAGTCAAATCAGGCAACAAATTTTGTTTTATAGGGTCTCCATACAAAAAGGAATGAATTTTAGTATGAGTAAGAAGTGGTGATTTAGCATCTGGGTCCAGGTATGAAAATCTTGTTTGGGAAGATGAGCTTATTTAATCACCTGCAAATTAGAAATAAATCCTGCCTTCATACATCCATGCAGCTATGGGCCACACCTGCAGATTTCCTGCTGCTGTTGGAAGTCCTTGACAGCACTCTTATCTGGGGTGGGTTCCAGTTACCTTTGCTACCGGTGCGCATCGCGATGTCCCCTTGCGAGATTTTACTTCCGTGCATGCTCAGAAGGACGTTTCAGCCCAAAACACAGCTGAGGAGCTGCTCAGCTGTGCTTCGGACGAAGCAATAAAGGTTGGTATTAACCCGGGGGCAAGCGGGAGGGCTTTTTTTCAAAGCAGAGGATGAGGAGAAGCCATTCAAACATGAAAAAAATCACTGAAAATTCCGAAAAAAGATGGCGGTGCCCACGGACCAGCACAGACAGGATTACGTTACCAGTGGGCTGCTACCGGTGCGCATGCACTGGTCTGCACCGGTAGGAACTCACCCCTGACTCTCATGTAGCCATCGAGCTTTCCTGCTCATTCTGTGTTTGTGTTCAAAATATGATCCATGAACTCATATTGCTCACGGTGCAACTTTCCCTTTGCTAGCTATCTGGCTGCAGTCAAGCAAGAGGGAATAAAAACAAAAAGAAATGCGTTTGGCACAGCCCATAATGAGATTGAATGAATGGCAACTTCTCCATTCATTCTAGAGCTTGCCATAGCTGGGCCTGGCACAAGGCCTGGGGAGCCGGGATCCTCCTACTATATCAGGAAAGCTCGGTCTGGATAAAGCTGCCCTGTATGGATCCACATGGCAACATCTCACTTAAAGAGTAATGGCAGGAGAGTGATTGGCAGGTGGGGGTCATCTTGACAAACGGGAATCTTCAAGAACCTCTCAAGGAAATGAACCAGCTATTCATAAATCATTGACTGTAATTTAATGATGGCAAGCAGGAGGTCTGGAAGGATTGTAGCTCTCACCCTTACGTATTTGCTGACTGGGAAAGATAGGCATACGATGATTTTGGTGCAGAGGATGCTGCCAGAAGCAAAGGGAAAATAAATGGGGGCTGGGGGGGGGGGGGAAAGAGACCTTCAGCAGTTGTGTAGAAGAGATAATTTAGAGGCATGTAGCCAATTGCCCAGGAGTTAAAGTAATAATAATAATAATAATAATAATAATAATAATAATAATAATAATAATAATAATAATAATAATAATAATAATAATATAATAATAATAATAATAATAATAATAATAATAATAATAATAATAATAATAATAATAATAATAATAATAATAATAATAATAATAATGCCTGTACTCCCAGATTCAGGTGCATAGGATCTAATGATGCAATTGTTTGAAATGAGCACAAAAAGAACAATAATCCCACAGGCATGATCATGTGAAGAATGTGGTCAGTAAAGAATACACACAAAGAGTCAGAAAAATTCTCAAAAGCAAGCTCAATGGAGGCAACACCATCAAGGCCATAAACAACTGGGCTATACCTGTTATAAGATATACTGCTGGCATAATAAACTGGACACAGGCTGAACTGGACAATTTGGACAGAAAAACAAGAAAACTCATGACCATTCACCATTCACTTCATCCTCGTAGTGATGTCGACAAACTATATCTGCCCAGAAAAACTGGTGGCAGAGGACTTTTACAAGTAAAACAAACAGCAGAAGAAGAAAAACATGCATTGGCAGAATACATCAAAGAAAGCAAAGAACCTGCATTGATTGAAGTAAACAACCGGAAGCTTCTGAAAGTGCAGCAGACCAAGCATCAGTATAGGAAAACTGCAATGCAAACTAGAGCCGACAGTTGGTGCAATAAAGCCTTGCATGGGCAATTCCTCAACAAGATTGAAGGAAAGGTTGATAAGGAGAAGATCTGGTTATGGCTCACTAATGGAACACTGAAGAAGGAGACAGAAGGCTTGATTCTTGCAGCCCAGGAGCAAGCAATTAGAACAAATGCAATCAAAGCCAAGATTGAAAAATCAGCTGATGACCCAAAATGCAGACTTTGCAAGGAAGCTGATGAAACAATTGATCATATCCTCAGCGGCTGCAAGAAAATCGCACAGACGGACTACAAACAGAGGCACAACTACGTGGCCCAGATGCTTCATTGGAACCTGTGCCACAACTACCACCTACCAGTGGTAAAGAACTGGTGGGATCATAAACCTGAGAAAGTAGTTGAAAACAAACATGCCAAAATACTTTGGGACTTTTGAATTCAGACTGACAAGGTTTTGGAACATAATACGCCAGACCTCACGATTGTGGAAAATAAAAAAGTGTGGATCATTGATGTTGCCATACCAGGTGACAGTCGAATTGATGAAAAACAACAAGAAAAACTTAACCGATATCAGGACCTTAAAATCGAATTACAACGACTCTGGCATAAACCAGTACAGGTGGTCCCAGTGGTAATCGGCACACTGGGTGCTGTGCCAAAAGACCTTAACCGGCATTTGAAAACAATAAACATTGACAAAATCACGATCTGTCAGTTGCAAAAGGCCACCGTACTTGGATCTGCGCACATCATACGAAAATACATCACACAGTCCTAGACGCTTGGGAAGTGTTCGACTTGTGATATAGTGATACGAAATCCAGCATATAAATCTCGTTTGCTGTGTATTACATTTTTTTGTGAATAAATAATAATAATAATGCCTGTACTCCCAGATTCAGGTGCATAGGATCTAATGATGCAATTGTTTGAAATGAGCACAAAAAGAACAATAATCCCACAGGCAACATATAAAAAGTTAAAAGTTCAGCAAAGACACTGGGGCAGTTCTAATTGCCTAGGATGCTAGAAGATGGGGATAAAGAGCAGTAGACATGCAGAGGGGTCGAAAGTAGAATGGGCTGCTGCTGCTGAGACTAATGCCTGGTCATTGAATGGGACCACACCAGGTATAAAAAGCTGGAAAGAGTTTGGGTTCACACTTGGTAGAACAAACAGTGGAAAAGAGAACAGAAATTTTATTATGGTCACCGACCAAACTTAACACTTGATGTTAATGCCTGACTTATTGAATTAGTCACAATGGCCAAGTTAACACACAGCACTAAGCCATAGCACATATTTTAGAAAAGCAAGGTTCAAACATTACACTCGCCCAAACCAGACAATCTACGTTACTGTTTAGTACCATGTGGAAACCCAATCAGTAACAGCATACCGGTTGTGATGACTATGATCAGGCCATTATTCAGAGAAAACTCCCCTAAAGGTAACTTTCATTATAAAGAAATAAACGTGGTGTAAATACGAGTTCAGGGAAGTGCAATGGAGACACCAAGGTGACATCTTACAAATGCTGCAATTTATTCCTCAAAAGGGTGTCATAGCGGCATTTGCATTGTATATGGGTCATTGTTTCGACATTACGATGGTTTGCTGTGATTGACCCTGAGAATAAAGCGATCCATTACAAATTCCGATATTTCCAGGTCAGGGGTGGGTTTCTCTTACCTTCCCTACCGGTTCAGAAGTGCGTGAGTTGCATCAGAAGTGCATGCTTTGCGCGTGTTACATCCGGGTACTGACCCTCTACGCATGCGCAGAAGTTTTTGCGCATGCGCAGAGGGTTTGTTGCCAGCCGCTTTCAAGCAGTGGTGACCGGGCAACTGGTTCGGGGGCATGGCAAGCTACCGGTTCAGCGAACAGGGCCAAATTTCTGCCACCAGCTCGAGCGAACTGGTCCGAACCAGTAGCAACCCACCACTGCTCCAGGTCAAATATCATATTTGGCCAAATCAGATATAGGAGTCACAACAAGATTAATTTTAATACAGTTTTTTTTCTTAAATTATCTTTTACTGTATGCAAATTATATGCAACTCTGTCTTGTTTGTTCTATTTTTGGACGGTATACCCTGCGACTCTGCAAAACATTTCTTGCTACCTTTAATCCATCTCCCTGTTGGATCACTTTAACTGATCTGTTTACTTGATGACTTCCTACCTGATCACTACCTGGGAAAAGGTTCCACAAGACTCTTACTCTCCCCTTGATGCATTCACGAATATATGGAACTACTTGAAGGCCCACATTAAACTTTTGTTTTGTTTTATGATTTTATTTTATTAAATGTATGTCATGACTTTTCACTTGGATTCAAGGCAGGTCATGCTGTATCCTTATGATCCAACCAGGCTTGATGTCTTGCTGAGCAGATCAAGGATCCTTCTTTTTTTAAAAAAATCATCTGCCGTTTAGTTTGATGAAACAGAATCTACTTGAGACATTGTTTCAAAGCCAGGGAAAACTTTATGGGCATTCTTAAGGAGAAATTGTTGGGTGGTGGCCACAGATGCTAGATGAGTGCCTTATCTTTCTTTGTTGAATCATCTGTTCAGCAGTTTGCAATATTCATGGCTTCTCATGCTTCAGTTAAATCTTCTCTGATCTTCTCTGATTCTTTTAAAAGAATTGCTACTAGTACCGCTAAGGGCAATTCCCCCACTACCCCTGGAGACATTTGGTGACCACAAGTTATAAAGCCAGCAGTGGTGGGTTATAAATCATTTTGCTACCGGTTCGCGCACTCACTCGCTCGCGTGACACTTCTGTGTCCCAGGCGGGTGGGCAGAGCCTCCTGCCGTCGGTGCTACTGGTTCTAAGAACCGGTCCAAACCGGGAGCAACCCACTGCTGAAAGCCATTTACACCCAGTTTTAATTTGCTGCCCTATGAATAAGGGCAACCTCTGATTTAAAGAAGCTGAAGTGCAATCAGCAAAAACAATTTGCCCAGAGTCATTTCTTAGGGGATTTCCAATAGCTTAGACCAGTGATGGCGAACCTATGGCACGCAGAGCCATATCTGCCGGCACGCGAGCCGTTGCCCTAGCTCAGCTCCAGCATGCATGTGCACTCCGGCCAGCTGATTTTCGGCTCACACGGAGGCTCTTGGAGGGCGTTTTTGGCTTCCAGAGGGCCTCCGGGGGGGTGGGGGAGGGCATTTTCACCCCCCCCAAGCTCCAGGGAAGCCTCTGGAGCCTGGGGAGGGTGAAAAATGGGCCTACTAGGCCCCACCAGAAGTTGGGAAACGGGCTGTTTCCGGCCTCCAGAGGGCCTCCGTTGGGGTGGGGGAAGCCATTTTTGCCCTCCCCAGGGATTGAATTATGGGTGTGGGCACTTGCGCATGCGCGGTAGCGCATGCGTGCACGCTATCGGCACCCGAGGAAAAAAAGGTTCGCCATCACTGGCTTAGGCTAATGCCCATAATCCTAAGGCATGATGGAACATTTGCATCGCTTAACCTTTTTCTTGCCTGCCAAGTTTATTTTCACTTGTTGTTCCTTTTTCTCTGCTCTCTGTGTCCAATTTTTCTTTCGGATGGTGCTGAGGCAGGAAATAAATCCTGGTGAGATGACAAGTAACCTGATAGTCAGGGTTGCAGAGGAAAATCAGAGATGGAAAAAAAAGGGCAACTTGGCATGTAAAATGGAGAGACGTTTGTTTCATCTCGGTTGCTACGGGTCCTCGGGACACGGTTGGCTCTTTCCTCAGCCCTGAGCAAAAGCCAAAACTACAAATTTTGCTGTGGATTCCAAAGTTTGTGAAATAGAGAAGCCGAGGTTAGACATTTTGCTCTAGGTTTTGCTCTGTCTGTAGCCTGATCCTGGGACACATAGGGAGTAGTGCCCACATCTCAAGTGATCTGTTTCCCTTTCATTCCTCTTTCAAACATTAAGCTGCCTTCATCTCCCCGCTTCAGTCTGGTTCTGCACAGCATCTAATCTGCAGCTTTTCTCTCGTGAAAGCTCAAGCGAGGATGTCTTTTGAAGTTTAAAAATCTCTTTCCTTGTATTCTCTCCAAAGAAAGGGAGAGGGGAAACCTGCAAAATATCTCAAAGGAGACTTAAGTGCTTTCTGAGGCCCCAGAGGGAAATGTCAGCTAGGAAAAAAAAAGATAATTGCAAACATTTGCTTGATCACTGTATAGGTCCTCTAGGATGGAAACTGAGTGAAGATGCAAATAAACATTATTCCCCAATTGGCCTCAAAGAGATAAAACTTTGAAAGGAGAGGAAGCCGATGCCCAGTCTTCAATGTTTATGTATTTTAGTTCTTAAAATCCTACCCCACTCACAGGGGAATCTCCCTTCTTTTTATCCTCAAAATAACAATCCAGTGAGATAGGATGAGCTTACAGAATGACTAGTTCAAAGTCATCCAGATGTATTTCCATGGCAGACTTGAATCTTCTACGGCTTGAATCTGGAACTTCCCAAGTCTAGTCCAACATTTTAACTATACCACCACATTTTACCTCTCTCTTAAACCATGGCTAGTGTTTCATATAAACCAGGAACATTTGCTACGGCCTCACCATAACAGTGTGTGTGTGTGTGTGTGTGTGTGTGTGTGTGTGCGTGTGTGTGTGTGTACACGCACACACGGCATCATCCTGATGAAAATGCTAGATTTTTAGATAGGAGACATCTTCATACATTTGCACAGCCAGCTCTGGAAACAGATTCCTTGTAAAGGTTCTTATACTAAGGTCTGATCAATGCTTTCAGAAAGTTCAATACAATGCAATATTATATGAGCATAAAAATGGGTTTCATATATACCCCGACATATACACATTCTTCAGTGCAAGCTAGGATTTCTCATATAGATTAACCCACAGGTCAAGCTATTGTTACCTGCGTGCCACCAACTAGGAAATATATGCAGTATTCTGACAGCCAAGGAAAAGGGCTAAAATGTCATGGATGGATGGAGTCAATGAGATCCTCAAAAAGAACAAAAGGTAACGAATGAGTCAATGTATGGGCTTGAAATGGAAGGTCAGCAAGGAAAAAAAAGTACGGTGAGATACAGTGAATGTCTTGGTATGAATAGGTTTTGTCTCTGCTTCTTCTTCCTGTTCTTATCTCATGCCTTAAACATTTTTGGCGTAACATTTTTTGTTCCTTTCCCGTACTTTGCACAACACTATTTATCCTTCTAAGAGGAATAATATGATTGTTTGAATGTAATTCATCTTTCTTTGGATTGTGGCAATCTAAAATACGGGTGACAGAAATGCATGCTAATTCTTTTCATAAACAACTAGCAAACTGTAATTAATACATTGCATATATTCAACTTTCAGGCAGAAAGTTAGACCTGAATCTGTATCCAACACATGTTGGCTGGTCTTTACTTATTTAAAACTTTCCTATGTTTTGCCTACTCAAAATGAAGTTATTCCCCAGGGGACGTACACAAATACATTTAAATCACTACCTAAAAACATAAATTAAAAATGTAAACCAACAGCAGCAGCTAATAATGCAAACAGCTACAATTTCTAAGCAGCAAAAAGTAAAGCAACTGAAGTAAAACGAATTAACTCTGCAGAGTTGATAAAATATTAAAGTATACTGTTAAAAGGCCTAGGAAGATAAAAATGTTTTTGCACAATGCCAAAATTAGAGTCGAGTTGTTCCTTGTGAAGGAGGGCATTCCGGAATTGGGAAAGACCACTTGAAAAGCACATTCCCAAACAGCAACTCACTATATTTTACATAATTACTACTAGGACTTGAACTACACACCTTTTCACAAATAGGCAATATAAAACACAATGCTGCTTGTATCTCATGAAAAGCATTGGCAGTGTAATTCAGTTGTCCCTATCCTGGTATGCCACAGATGCACTGGATTACATTGCCCATGGTTCTCAGCCACCATGGCCAATAGTTCATACTTGGCTAATTCATTTCATTATCCATGATTCCATAATTGGAGAAAAATGGGTCTGCAAATATCAGCTTCTAAAGGCTCTCCAAATACACAATGTGGGCTTCCTGCCATCCCAATTTCTCCTCCCAATCATTTTCACTCAGCTTTATGTTGCCCAGAAGCTCAGCTGTGGAGGCTGAGTAAACATATCTCAGTCTTACCAGATGATTTATGTGTGTTTTAATAAAAGTTTTATCTCCTTTAATTTACTGAGTTAAAGCACATTTTCAATCTTTTCTCCTGATTAAATGCTCGAGTAGTTTTTAATAACTGAAAAAATGTTGTGATAGCAAAGAAGCAGGCAAGATTGGTTTCATGCTTGGAAGATGATCAGCTGAGACCAAGTACTCCTTGTTCTCTTTTGGGAAGCTCAGTTGGATATGCATTGTTGTGTGCGGATGTAAGTTGGGTGATGTTAGGTTTTCTTCCCCATAAATCATTCATCTTAGATCCAAAACACTTTGCCAAGTCCTTGAAAACTGGGAAACAGTGATTCTACAAAAGTATAGCATGGCTTTCAAGCTTATTCATTTCAACATCAGTTCACAGGAAAATCCCATAAATAAATGTCTATATCAGAGGTGGAGAATCCAGCTCTTTGGATAATGCTGAATGACAGCAGCCATAACCAGCCTGATCAATGACAGGAGATGCTCAGAGTTGTGGCTCACCAACATCATGGGGGTGGAGATGAGGGGAGATCACAGTTTACTATCTTGCTCTAAGTAATAAGAACCTGTTAGAATATTCATAACTGGGAGAGCCATGTTAACAAGGTTAGCCAATGAATAGGCATAGCAACTAAGTCAGCCAATGGGAGCTAACCATTTCTGAGTCTGTGCAGAGAATCGAAACTGAAAACTTAAGCTTAAGGCTGGGCGTGGCTCAGTCCACTCTGTACTCTTTTTCACTCTGTGCTTGTCTGCTCTGCTGAAATGAAACTAATTCTCCTGTTTGTGTTTACTTGAAGAAATAATCTATTTGTGGTAGTGTGTGTGTGTGTGTGTGTGTGTGTGTGTGTGTGTGTGTGTGTGTGTATTTATTTATTTATTTATTTATTTATTTATTTATTTATTTATTTATTTATTTATTTATTTATTTATTTATTTACTATGTTTATAAAGAAGTTAATGAATCCTGCTGAATCAGTCATCTATGTGTACTTCTGGAAATTAATTATCTGCAACAAATTGCAGATAATTAGATAGAACCTCCTAAGTAACATCTGTAGAGATTCTCAGTCATCCAGGTCATGGTTGTCCCAAAGGTGCTTTTTTCAGGAGGCAACTGGACTTTCTTGTTTTTTCTTTGAAGACATTTCGTTTTCTCATCCAAGAAGCTTCTTCAGCTCTGACAGGATAGTGGGGAATGGAAG
This sequence comes from Diadophis punctatus similis, assembly GCA_023053685.1. Classification (NCBI taxonomy): domain Eukaryota; kingdom Metazoa; phylum Chordata; class Lepidosauria; order Squamata; family Dipsadidae; genus Diadophis; species Diadophis punctatus. The sequence continues at coordinate 119,681,314 of JALIGW010000002.1, forward strand.
GATTTATACTCCTTGCAGACAGATGGTAATCTGCATCCTTTTAGAGAGTCGTTGAAGCACTTGGAAGTTTATCTGTGTTCTCATAGTCACCTGAATAGTGTTCCTGGTTCCTGTAGTCTGCAATTTTTTCTCTGGAAATCCATTCCTACTCCCACACCATTCAAAGGGTGTTCATCATCTGTAGAATCTCTACAGACTTTTAGACATACAATTTGGGATGAACACCCTTTGAATAGTGTGGGAGTACGAATGGATTTCCAGAGAAAAAAATTGCAGACTACAGGAACCAGGAGCACTATTCAGGTGACCCTGAGGACACAGATAAACCTCCAAGTGCTTCAACGACCCTGTAAAACAGTGGTTCCCAAAGTGGATGGTACCACCCCCTGGGGGTGGTGGGATGACTTAGGGGGGGTTCTAAGAGGCAAGGGGGTGGCAGGGGGGCACTAAGAGGCCATGTGGAAGGCAGGAAAGCATGTTGGGGCTGTGGGGAAGGGAGGTAGCAGCCTACTCCTTTCCCCGCAGCCCTGCTATGCTTGGTGGCCTTTTAAGCAGCCTTCCCGGCAGTCCCCCATGCCCGCTTGCCTTCCGAGGTCGGCGTCCAGCCCAGCTCGGCCAGTGGGTGGGCGGGCAGCCCTTGGTGGAAATGCAGGCGCTGAGAGGGGCGGTGGAAGGGCAAGCGGATCTCCCGGGGCTGCTGCACATGCACCCGCCCCGTTTCTGCAAAGGCAGAGCCCACCTCCCTTTCAGGGCAATCCAAAGAGGAGAGGGGGATGCTGCAGAAAAGGCTGCCATCCACCTGTGCCGGCTCCATGGTGCTTGGGGCTCCGAAGCAGCCCACTGGCTTCTCACCTGGCCACCTGCCTGCTCTCTTTGCGGATTGGCCTGGCTGACTGCCGGCGCCACTCTAGGAACTCAGCCCATGGTGCCGGGTTGGAAGCCAGTGGGCTGCTTCGGAGCCCCAAGTCCACCCAGCATGGGTGGAAGGTGGCCTTTTGTACAGCATCCCCCTCCCCTCTTTAGATCGCCCTGCAGGGCTCTGCCTTTGCAGAAATGGGGCGGGCGGTTTGTACGGAGGATTGGCGGGGGGGATGCACGGCCCTCCAGGATGGAGGGCAAGAGAAGGCACAATAGGCTGTACAGCCCCGGCCCTGCTCAACTGCACTTCTTCCAGCTGTTCCGCCCCACAGCGCTGTGAACTAGACAGTTGGCCATGCCTTCCTCGCTGGGTGCTGCTGCACCGGTGGCTCCGCCCTGCCCAGCTCTGCCCGCCATCACTTCCCGTGAACTTCCTAGGAGATGGCTGGAGTGAGGAGCGGGCGGGAGCACGTGCCTGGCCGGCACTCGGCTTACCTTCCTGGCGAGGTTCAGAGACCACCTGGCACGCCCATCCACCGGCTCTCCAGGCAACACCACTTTCTCCCTGCCCCGCCAAGGCCCCTGCCGGCCCGGAGATCACGCTCCAGGATGGCACATGACAGGGGACACACCGCTGCCGGGCTGGAGCACGGTTGCCGCCGCTATTGCCCCTCTCGCTTTCCCGGCTTTGGCTCTGGGACCTTCACGGGCCGGGAAGCATCGGGGCGCGCACCTACGGAGCTCCGCTGGCCTCAGGAGTCTGCCAGCCTCTGGGCTGGCAGGAGCCTTGGCGGGGCAGGGAGAAAGTGGCGCTGCCTGGAGAGCCGGCAGATGGGCGTGCTGGGCGGTCTCCGAGCCTTGCCAGGAAAGTAAGCCGAGCGCCGGCCAGAGCACTTTCTTCCTTTTCCCGCCATCAAGAAGAGAGAAAGAGAAAGAAAGAAAGAAGATTGGAAAAGGCATGGATGTTTCTCATGTGCATTACACTTTCAGGGACGCCCTCAGTTTCTCTCATCCAGATATACCTGCACACATGGAACCATTTTATAAGCCATAAACTCTATGTCAGGAATCCCCCCGTGGAGTTGGTGAGTAATTTGGAATTTTATATCATAGCTGATTTTAAAATATCATATCAATTTTAAAATATCATAGCTGCTGTCACAAGATATTTGCCTTGGGGGCGGTTGCTTTCTACTGCAGAAGAAAGAGAGAGAGAGAGAGAGAAAGAGAGAGAGAGAGAGAGAGAGAGAGAGAGAGAGAGAGAGAGAGAGAGAGAGAGAGAGAGAGAGAGAGAGACAGAGAGACAGAGAGACAGAGAGACAGAGAGAGAGACAGAAGAAAAGAAAAGAAAAGAAAGGGAGGGAGGGAGGGAGGAAGTAAGAAAGGAAGGAAGACAAAAAAAGAAAAAGAAAGGAAAGAAAAGGAAAGAAAGATGGTAGGAAGGAAGGAAGACAGAAAGAAAGAGAAAGAAAGAAAGAAAGATGGTAGGTAGGAAGGAAGGAAGACAAAGAAAGAAAAGAAAGAAAGATGGTAGGAAGGAAGGAAGGAAGGAAGACAGAAAGAAAGAAAAAGAAAGAAAGAAGGGGAAGGGAGGGAAGAAAAAGATGGTAGGAAGGAAGGAAGGAAAACAGGAAGAAAGAAAAAGAACGAAGGGGGAAGGGAGGGAAGAAAGGAAGATGAAAGAAAGAAAGAAAGAAAGAAAGAAAGAAAGAAAGAAAGAAAGAAAGAAAGAAAGAAAGAAAGAAAGAAAGACAGAAAGACTTATGACCACAATTGAGGCCAAATTTTTTGTTGCTAAGCAAGAGTGTTGTTAAGTGAGTTTCACCACATTTTACAAGTTGGGCATGCCCACCCGGTCACCTGACCACCAAGCCACACCCACCTGAAGGAAGTAGGGGTGGGGTCACTGAGGATGAGTTTGTAGCACCAAGGGGGCGGTGGACTGAAAAAGTTTGGGAATCACTGCTCTAAAAGGATGTAAATGACCAGCTGTCTGCAAAGGAGTATAAATCCTTCCATTCCTCACTATCCTGTCAAGCTGAAGAAGCTTCTTGGGTGAGAAGCGAAATGTCTTCAAAGAAAAAAACAAGAAAGTCCAGTTGCCTCCTGAAAAAAGCACCTTTGGGACTCCTAAGTAAATATACAGTAACACTGTGGATTCTGTAATTTGTAACAGGAACTAGCAAGGAGGCCCTTCTAAATGTATTTCATTTTTTTTATACCCTATTTTTCCTGAGATGGGTCAGTTTGGTATAGTGGTTAAGGCATCAGGCTAGAAACCAGGAGAGTTTAGTTCTGCCTTAGGTACAAAGCCAGCTGGGTGACTTTGGAGCAGTCACTCTCTCTCAAAAGGAGCCAAGGGAAAACCACTTCTGAAAAAAACTTGCCAGGAAACCTGTAAGTGGGAAGAGCCAACACTGACTTGAGGGCAGCTGAACACCCCGCCCCATACACTCAATTGTGAAATAAAAATCTCCAACCACCCAACATTTGTTTTCATCCAACAGGAAGGCCTGTTATTTATCTGTCTTTTGGCTTGTTTGATTTATATCCTGCCATTTACTGACTGAACTACATTAAAGAAAACAGGAGGGAATAACAAGGGGAAATATTAACCATGAGGGAGGGGGAGACCCACAAAGGCATTATCTGTGGGTGTCCCTTAAATTGGATGGTGTTTTATTTATACCATTTATTCAGCCCAGGCCCATCATAATCATGGCTTTGAGATTTCTCTCTCAAGACATATAAGCCAGGCCCAAGCTAGGGTTGCTTTTAAAAGGTTTTGTAAAAAAAACAGAAACAAAAGCCAAAAATCTTCTATTGTCTGGATTTTTATTGATTTTCTTTTCATGGCTGAAAGGCATTTCAAGATTGTATGTTAGTGTAATTGGTTCAGTTAAAATTGCTATGTATATTAATGTGGGTTTATGAATATCATTGGCTCTGAATTGCATGGCTTTTATGCAGTAAACCACCATGGAAAGACTGTGGCAGTTAAAGGATAGATAAAATAACACAACATCTTGAAAACCCCTCACAAGGTCAAGGGCAATCTGCAAAGAAAATTGTGCATTGAAATGCAGGCATCAAATTCAGCCTATGGATTCTCCACTCGAAATTGGGAAATGATATAGAACTGCAAGATGAAGACTTGCTGCCCTGACACCTTTTCAGTTCCTCTGAAGTCATCCCTATCTCTCCTGTAAGGTGATTCTTCCTTCAGAAAGGGGTAGAATTATCTTGGCCTCAATGGCGCTACATGAGTGGAGAGTCTTCGGTTGAGTAGAGTGACATTGAGCGGGGTTGGGGAGAGTATCTTGGCTACTTCTGCCTACTGAATGTAATGGCTTTCTCTTTAACCACAGCAGGGAAATCTATTAACAGTGTAGGTTATTGTCAATTATTGCCAAGGATACGGAAAGCCTATCTTGTCATTATATTGACCAAACATCCTATTCCTCTGTTCTATTTACGGTAAGTTTAAAGGTTACTTGCTCTACTCTCTGTGTATCTAGGGTAAAGGTTAGTTACTTACTCAGCTCTTCTATTGTTCTAGCTAAGAGCAAAAGGTTAAACTAGCAATCATGCGCTCACCTGCTTGCTTGATATAATCTATCTGTATGCTGTATGCTAACCTGTTACTAGTTAGCTATCTTTGGGGTAAGTCAATCATTGTAATTGTATACACAAGAAATTTGTTATAAAATAATAAACGCAAGTCCGAGGGGCAGAGAGCTTCTGAACACGGAGGCTCCATAGCTCAGAGAGATCTTCCTAACTTGGACAAGCTTTGCTCAAGAAATCATGTCTCTGTGTCTATGATTCCTACAACAGAATAACAGAAAACAGAATTGGAAGGGACCTTGGAGGTCTTCTAGTCCAACTCCCTCCTCACTGGTGATTATCAGTCAGATGGCAGGAAAGGGTGAGCAGGGGTCTCTGGGGCTCTAAAGGGAAAATAGCAAATGGGTTGAGTCCTTCCATGGAAACTCCTAGATTGTCTTTTAATTATTATTATTATTTGCAACTTCATCATTGCTTCTTCATTGCAACTTCATTACCGCTTAGAGAGGGCTATGAAGCACCGTGAAGCAGTATATAACTCTTAAGTGCTATTGCTATTGCATGACTAGGTTACGCGCTCCAGATTCCAATTCTGGGATTCTGTGCATTACTTCCTCCTGGTACCAATTGCTTCCATTATCCCTTGTAGGGGAAAACTTCATGTTACATGGGGGAAACCCCCCCCCCAATTAGTCGAGCACATCCCCTGGCTCTTTAGAAAACCTAGAACATCATGGCTAGTAGTGCAGATGTTGCCAAACTAGATGGACCAAGGTTGCCAGACTGCTGCTCAAGATCACCACCCCATGACCTTACAGAATTCTAAGGGTACCTTAAAGAACTTGCAAATGTGAATGCAGTTCTTTTGCATCACTCCCTTACAGGCCACCCAACTAAGCAGAAAAAAATAGATGTACTTGTTGCTAGCCAACTAACAAATATATGTAGGAAACACAATACAATAGTAATGGGGGACTTTAATTACCCTGACATCAACTGGAAGACTAATTCTGCATCAAGTGAGAGATTGAATAGGTTCCTGACAAACCTAGCTGACAACTTCGTTGTCTAAAACGTAGAGGAGGGAACTAGAGGGGACAGCCACACTGGACTTAATTCTTACTAACAGAGAAGAAGTGATAGAAGGAGTTGAAATTACAGGAATCTTGGGTGAGAGTGACCATGTCATACTGGAATTCAACATAATGAAAATACAAGCAATATAAAATAATTGTATCAGACTCTTAGATTTTAAAAGAGCTGATTTTAACAAACTCAGAGAGAGCTTGGGAAAAGTTCCTTGCATGAACATCCTAAAGGGGAATAGAATAGAATAGAATAGAATAGAATTCTTTATTGGCCAAGTGTGATTGGACACACAAGGAATTTGTCTTTGGTGCATATGCTCTCAGAAGCTTGGGAAACTCTGAAAAATATTATCATAAAAGTCCACTCCAGCACAATACCACTGAAAAAGAAAAACAAGAAATCCATGAAGAAACCAGCATGGTTGCAAAAAGATCTCTCTGATAAATTGAAAGACAAAAAGGATAAGTACAAAAATGGATCACATAACTAAGGCAGAATATCAACAGTTAGCCAGAATCTGCAAAGATGAAGTTAGGAAAGCAAAGGCTCAGAATGAACAAAGACTTCAAAAAAGTCAAAGATAATAATAAAAAAGTTTATTTCAACATATAAATAGGGGGGTGGGAGTCAAGGAAACAGCCAGTGCACAAAAGAGAGAAGATGGCAAGGAAGTAACAGGTAGTAGAGAGAAAGCAGAGCTGCTTAACTCATTCTTTGCATTGGTCTTCATGCAAAAAGAAACTATAGCCCAACCTATCAAAAACATAACTGTAAAAGACAGACTAGAAATGAAAATGAAAATAAGCAAGAAAATGGTAAGAGAACAGCTGTCTGATCTTGATGGATATAAATCACTGGGTCCTGATAGATTACTTCCCAGAGTATTGAAGGAGCTGGCAGATGTCATCTCAGAACCATTGTACCATATCTTTCAAAATTCCTGGAGCACCAGGGAACTACCTGAGGATTGGAAGAGTTGATGTAGTTCCCATCCTCAAAAAAGGAAAAAAAATCAGACCCAGGAAACTATCAGCCTAACATCAATACCTGGGAAGATACTGAAATAATAATAACAACAACAACAACAACAACAACAACAACAACTACTACTACTACTACTACTACTACTACTACTACTACTACTACTACTTCTTTTGAATATGTACCAAGCTTTACATCCACGAAGTGACATTGACAGGTTGTACCTGCCAAGAAAAATAGGAGGCAGAGGGCTATTACAAATACATCAAACTGTAGAAGAAGAAAAACGAAGTTTGAATGATTATGTGAACCAAAGTACAGAAAAATTGCTGCAGGCTGTGAAAACGGAGAACTTTATAAAAACAACAGAAACAAAGGCAGAATATAAAGAAAAACAGCTGGATGAGAGATTAAATAGATGGAAAACCAAAGCTTTGCATGGACAACACTTGAAAAACATTGAAGGAAAATGTGATGACAACCTTACATGGGCATGGCTTAAAATGGGAACCATCAAGAAAGAAACGGAAGGTTTAATACTCGCTGCTCAAGAACAAGCACTACAAACTAATGCCATGAAAGCGAAGATACAAAAATCCACTTACAATCCAAACTGCCGACTTTGCAACGAGAAAGTTGAAACTGTTTCACACTTAATATGTGAGTGCAGTAAAATCATGCAGGTCCGTGGCTGTCAAAAACTTGCTTATCTCATTTTCACGTTATGGAGATAAAGCCTTTTTGTGTGGTTTTCAGAGGGCTGCATCCCTTGAGTATAATGTACTGAAGTTTGGATGTATAAGTCAAAGGGACCACCCTCTCACTTTCCGGGCCTCCTTTCTCTCCTTCCCTCTCTCTTTCTTTTACTTGATGGGAAGATCTGAACCACTTTGTAAAGATGACTGAATCTGTCACTTGAAGATGACTTTGGCCATTGCCCTTTTCATTTCTTTCTATGCTCAATCTATTTCAAGTCTCTGCTCTCCCCCTCCACTTCCTATCTCTCTATCCTGCTCTCTATCTCTCCTCCAAGTTCATCCCACAAGCATGAAATTAGGCCCCTTTTTATAGCCTTCTCATTATAAAATTGTTAAGCAACAAATCAGCTGCTGATGGGCAAGACTTGAAAACAAGGTGCCCTCTTTCCCTTTATTCAGTCTTATCATTACGAAGATGACTTTCCGATCCATTTTTGTTATCCCTTCTCCAAATATTGCCTACAATAAGGGTTTTGAACTTTCCAGGGACCAGAGTAGCCACTTTCAAAGCTAGATGTTTCTCATAGCCCATCAATTAAGGCAAACTGCAAAACCAATATAAATTAAACTGTGAAAGATGCTGACCACAGGAATTGTGTACTCCCACTGGAAAAAAAAAGAATTTCTGTATTTTTCTGTGTATATACACATACACACAGACACGCGCAACCACACACACATGCTTGAATGGAAATAAGAAGTGTTCAGATTAGTAGGAGAACCATCCAAAGTGGTAAGAAATATGTTTAAAGTCAATATTGTTGTGCCAATTTTTTCAGAACTATAATCCAGAGTATATTTCAACCTCATGGACAAGATTCAGCAATGGCCATGAGGTTGAAATATACTCTGGTATAGGGCACCCTAGTGGTTTCTTCCAATGCTGTAACCCTTTTGAATGGAGGATTTCTGTGGGTGGTACCCTCTGTGGTGCTTTCGCCATCCTCCAATTCTTCTTGCCCTTCTTCCCCCACCACCCAGTAGCAAAAGGTTTCTTTCCTTTATCACCTCTGAAGCCTCATCCACATCTGGCCGACTCTTATAGAAAAGTTTATATACAGTATATATATATACGCATGAAAATAAAAGTATAGCACGATGCAGATATGATCCCGAACCCTCTTTTATGACCTGATAATGGAAGTCACTTTGCATCCAGGCAAGGAGGTAGAAAAGTACCCCTTTCTTTCCTCACAACAAAAACCTTGCTCCAAATTAAATTTCCCGCTGGCTGTTGTTTGCTTCTTCCAGAGATATGCAGAGCAACAATCCAAGCCCACTGCCATAATAACTGGATCGAGGAGGAAGAGAAAATACCTTGTCAGGCAAAATTATGCTATAGCCTACAGTGCTGAAACTCAGCATTGTTATGTCTCTTCAATGAATAAAAAAAGGTTCAGTGGGTGAATCATGCTTCAGTGCTTTGGAAGTAGGACATAGAACTTCCTTCCCTTCCCTTTTGGCTTGGGCCAAAATTGCACTAGCAACTACAGGGAGAAATGGAAAGAAGGTGATATGATCTACACCATGGGTGTCAAACCCAAGGCCTGGGGGCCGGATCCGGCCTATGGGCTACTTAGATCTGACCTGCGGGCCGCCTGGAAACAGCGAAGGACTGGCCCACAGTGCTTCTGCCAGCAAAAACAGAGCTTGGGAGCCCGTTTTCGCTGGCAGAGCGCTCGGGCCGCCACAGGCGCCCCCGACTCGAGTGACGCCAAACTGGCCATGCGTACCCTGGCCACACACCCCGTCCCCCCGGAGTCACACACAACCCTGATACCGAACTCAATGAAATCAAGTTTGACATCCCTGATCTACACATTCATGCATCAAATCTGCTAATCATAGGTTTCCCTCCTCACAAGTAACGGAGTGAGGTTGCCCTCACAGTGCTCTTCCTTTCCCTAGTTCCTAGTTCCCCCAGAGATGTACCTCCAATATTTCTTTCTTGCTGTTTTCCTCTCCTTTGCGCTAATGCTGTCATTTGCAACGGAGAGAGTCAACAACATGCTGAGCAGCAGGTGCTGTCTACAGCTTATGCTTTCCACTACTGCTGAGCATATTGTGCTTATTATGTCATGTTTCACTAACAAAATCAAATAAGTGGGGAGGCTTTGCTGTTGTTGGTCTATTTTATTCCATCTGTGTTGGATTTGGGGAAAAAAATGAAGTAGAGAACGTCAGTTTACTGCTGGCACTAAGTAAGGAACCATTCAATCCATCCCCTGTTTCCAAACCCAAATTTGAGACTACCTAAATATGAAGTGAAGATAACACTTTCTTCTCACGCACTCACCCGGCTGTCAGAACTTGGAGCCATGGTGTCTGTCATCCAAGAGCCAAATCTGGATCCAGATGCTCGGATAGTAATGGGGTTGCTTATTCCAGTGAGTTTTCCACAACCTGAAATGCAAAATAGAGAAGGAGATACAGAGAACAAGAAATCTTTCTCCACCTCTGAATTAAATATTTCTTCTCCTCCGACCACCCATTCCTGAGTCAATGGAAAAAATATATACTAGCATGAAATATGCCATTCTGTTGCTTTTCTCTCAAGTCACTGACACTGACATGAATTCCCTCCAAGGTATGAGTGACAATGCCAAAAAGGTTTCACACAACTATAAGCTGCCCTTAGAAAGTGCCAGAATAACAAAAATGCTGCCTTAATATTGGTGCAAGTTAAGGATGATTTAAACCTGTCTCATTGTGGGCTGGCAACTTAATGAAAACTTAAAAGAGATGCTACCAGAGCATGTTTGCTCTGTGGTTAGATGCAAGCAGGGAATGTCCTACTGAGGCCTAGAAGCTAGATTTTGTTTTCTAATCAATCTTGTATCATTTATTAGCTCTAGAGACACTGTGTCCTCATTAAAAACAGAAAAACGGTGGACTTTTATTTTACAGTAGGGCCAAATAACAATAACAAGGAAACCAGAATAACACAATTCATAATCCCAGGAAAATAATGTAAGTAATGAACTGTTAAAATTTTTAAATTTCAATAGCTTAAAAATTAATTTGTGCCCAATCATTCCACTGTCCTTTGTTTTCTCAATAGACCCTTTCTCCCCTGTTCTTTTCTTAATGTTACCTGGAAGAAAAGCGCTTTTTAATCACTCTCTGCTATGAATAATTCAAATTTATGAGGTTTAAAAAAAATATAAACAAGGAATTATATCCCCCATGTGTATTTGTCAAAAGAAGACTTTGAACACTACTGACATTTAACATTATTGTTTGTTACACGATATATGAAGTGAATTCTGCAAGTGAACTCTGAAGATGTCTGGAACCCTCACAAGTTATCAACAGTTAAGATTGTGTAGTATTTGGCATACGGTTCCCAAAAAGTGCTTTGATGGCCTGCAACTTTTTAAATCAAAGATGTTTTTCCTCAGATCACAAGAAGCTGTGGAAAACAATTGCATGATCTTGGGAAAAAAGATGTGGCTGCTTTAAAGAGTTGCAAATATTTATTAGGCTTGGTCTCCCATGTATTCTGAAGTATCTTTAGGGAATCAAATTCAAAGCGCTGCATACCATATTTTTCGGAGTATAAGACGCACCTTTTTACCCTCAAAAAGAGGGTGAAAACTTGGGTGCGTCTTATACACCGAATGTAGCCCCAGCCAGCCACCCCCACCCTTTGGCCTCTGCCTGCCAGCAATTTACCTCTTTGCAGCAAACAGGGCAAAGCACAAGAAGAGCACAAGAAGAGATGATCTGCCTCCCGACCTACAGCTGATGGAGGCTTAGAAGCCACGTGGTAAAATGAAACTGAAACTACGGTGGCTGTGATGAGACATATTGCTGGGAGATAAACTGCTGGCAATATTAGACTGCTGAAATTGCAGGAAGGCAAGCTAGAGCTGCTGTGGCTCAGAGATAGAGCTCTTGCCTCACAATCAGGAGGTTGTGAGTGCTATCCTAGGTACAGGCAGATTTTGTTAATATGTTATTTTGTTAAATGGTTGTAGAGTGTTCAAATTATTAGACTTATTTTTTAAAGACTGCTTTATTATTGTTCTAGACAACTTAACAAAATGAAGAAGCTTTTTAAAATAAATGCTTGCTCTGAAGAGGCCCAGTGCTATTGTATCTTCTTTTAAATAGCAGAGAATACTTCCAGAAAGCCACATCAATTTTAAAGATCTGTAAAAGTATAATCTGAAATGTCCTGTTTTAGTATTAAGTATTAGTATTAAGTATTAGTATTAAAATAAGCCAGCTGAGAAACCCTGACTTAATCATGTTTGGAGTAGATGTATTTAAATAATTAGGAGGAGTTAGTGTGATTACATTTAAGAAAACTTTCTGGGATGAATATACTGCCATAATGTACATTTCTCCAATTCTTTGCCATTTCTATGGGTCAGGCACACATGCACAGAAATACACAGCAAACAGTGTATATCATCTGTGGTGTTTGCTGTTTGCTGTTTGGCAAATTGCTTGGAGGCAGAGGCCTTTTTTCCTTGTTTTCCTCCCCCAAAACTAAGGTGCGTCTTATACTTCGGTGCGTCTTATACTCCGAAAAATACGGTAATTCCAGCTCCTAATCTCTTCATCCTATGGATTCTCCTCTATCCACTTTCAATGGATTTGAAATAATACGGTATATATGAATCAAATGTTAAGCTAGATACAACAGATATGGGTCAAAGGTTAGGCTAGATAAAGAGTGAGACTTCTGAACTTGGCCTCTGATCAAGACATGCCACCACACACTGTTCTGCACTTTTATTTTTGCTTAGTCCAGTCAGGAGGTGCACATGATGCCCAGATTATTTTTTGCAAGGTACCAGCAGGGCAGCAAACCAAATGGAGCGCAAGAGCTCAGGAGAACTAACAACAGCTGCTGCCTGAAAAGGGGAAGAAAGACTTATGGTGTGGCAGCTTACATAGACAAAAAATTATTTTACACCATTTCTGAGTACACAATTGCCTTTATAAATGCCCCATTAAACATGCCCACATCAGATTGTTCTAGATTAGGATACAAGCATGGAGGCTGGGGGCTAAATGCAGCGAATCAGCAGCCGTCTTTTGATCCTCCGAAGTTTCCCAGAATGGATGAGGACAAAAATGTGAGACACACTGGAGGGTTGGGAAGGATTTAAGGGGGAAAACGGAAAGCCTTCAATTTCACAGTTGCTGAAGGCAGTTTTTCAATCCTTCAAACATTGGAATCCCATCTCAAAATAGAGTTTAGCCTTGTCCATCTGAAATTTTCGAATACCAAATTCCAGTGGGACTCTCAAACTGATAGACCATTTTATGTCTATGAAAGAATTGTATCAAGTCTCTCATGATAGTTGAATTAAACAGGCACAGGATTCAGCCCTTCTGATATTGACATATGTACAAAAGGGGTAGGACTGGATCACAATGTTACGCCTGCCATCTTGCACATTTTAATTTCCTTGTGGATGCTGCCGAATTATACATTTCAATCTGCCATCAAAAACCACAGATTTGGATATTCATTATGTGAAGGACTTCTGAAAAGGAAAGATTTTATCTTATTTTTGTCTGTGGCATGCTAACTTTCCAGGATTTGAGAATGTATTTATGTGACATATAACTCCACTTTTCCTCAGATGTAGCGTGCTCCTGGGTGGAAGTCATATATTGCTCCATGATTGAACAGACTCTATTATGAAACATTTTAAGTTATTATACAAAGGTGGACCATATAATGATCCTTCTCAATTAGGCAAACATAAGGTCACCAGATCTGGACTGCAAAACCCTGTATATCTGCTATCTGGCAACAAAGTTTTCCTTGCTGCCATCTAAGGATGCAATCTGCTGGCAGTAGGCAAGCAAAGATTCTTAAACTTTGGAAGTAGATGGATCTTCTTCACTCATGATGAAACTACGGTACAAGGAGGCAAAGTTTTTGAGGGGTGACATTTTAAGAGCATGCTATGGAAGCTCTCCATCAAAAGATTGCCATGAAGTGCATGGTCTGTTCCCAAAGACACGTTTACCACAAAACCAACATCTTATGTTGCTTCTTGCCACATCTTATAAAGTCAGGATATTGGTTTTGACTCTAATTGGCCTCTTTTCTGGACATGTCAGTACAATTCTAAAATAATGGCACTGGGCTACGGTTGCTCATCTGTTTTATTTTTCAAAAATGCCTGAAGGAATTCAGGTTCAAAGGAATTCTAAAAATTCAAAATAAGACTGGCTGCTGTCTTGGTTCTGAAGTATGTCAGCTTCCCATAAATATCAGGTAAGGCAGAGAACTTGGTGGGCTTCAATACAGGTGATTAAGACTGCCACATTCCCTAAACTAAGCTTCTTTTGATTGTATTTTTACCTTTGGTTATTCTTAAAAACATCTGTGCTTTGGAATATATTTGAATGTCCTTTTTGGTTTTCCTTCTTTTATCCCATTGCTCATCATGAGGAGAATAATGTCAGCAACTTCTCCAAAAGCCTTTAGTGAACAGAGTGAGCTACAAGTCTTGATCTACTGACTAAATTAGGAAAAGTTTCAACAAACTGCAAGATTTTCAAAATGCCACCAAAGCTTTTCCAATACATGTTGCTGTAGCAGAGAAAGACTAGGCAATAGTCTCTCCTTATTCCATATGTAGAAGCCAACCAGATTGGCAGATGAATGTTTGTTCAATTCTGGAAATGAGGGCATTGCAGCTCTGGAGAACAGTCTAGCTTAGAAGGCCCTCCCCACCAAATTCCCACCCTCAGCTTTCAGCCGCTGTTGCCTCAGGCGGTTACTTCGCTCTCCTTTTGGCCTATGGCATCCCTGAAAATTTGGGTACATTTTGTTCCCTTGGCTGTGATCTACGTGCCCAGCTACATGGGCTGAGGGGAACCACAGAGACATATATAAATGTTCAGCAGAAGCTTAGCGGCCTGTTTATTTGAGAATCATTATACTTGGAGAGGTCCTACTTCATGGAATATCAAATGAAAGTTCAATGGTCAAATTCTATGTGGTTTTTTTTACAACCCACCCCCCTTTGTTTTTAAGGGATAGGGGAAACAGCAAGCAGATTAAAAGGAAAACCCATGCTGAACTGGGTATAACCAGGAAAGAAGCATGGTTTCTTTGCTTTTAAAAACATACATGTGGAGATATGAACAACTCCTATCTGTGAGTGTCCAAGCTTCAAGAAATGATCTTAAAAGGAAGTAAGAACAACAACTTCCTGATGCATGCATCTAGAATGCAAGACGTTGCTTTATGGTGAATTCGAACCAGTCCATTAGCTCATTATTATTTGTACCAATTTCCATTGGCTCCTCCGATTACTTTGAACTTCATATTTTGGGATCCTTGATTGCTGACCTTTTTGGCTGGAAATGATGAGAGGTGTACCTTAGCCCAGGGGCGGGTTGCTCACTTACCAATAACGGTGCACTGTGTGCGCATCTCCACATTTCGTGTGCACGCTCGCTCGCTACGTACACCCCTCACACAATTTTGCTTCTGCGCATGCGCGGAAGCAAAATCTCACCAAAATCTTGCGAGGGGACGCACGTGTGTGTGTGATTTCGGCAAGATTTTGCTTCCGTGCATGTGCGGAAACAAAATCTCACCGAAATCTCTCTCGTGCGCGTGTTCCCTCACAAGATTTTGGTGAGATTTTGCTTCCGCGCATACGCAGAAGCAAAAAAGGCCCAAAAATTCTTTTAAAAAGATGGCAATGCGCACGATGGACTGGCGAAGACGGCACTGGAGCGGTCTTGCGCAAATTGCGCAATCGGCCGCTCCCTACCGGAGCTACGCACCGGACCGCACCGGTAGAAAACCAACACTGCCTTAGCCTATTGGGTGGGCATCAGGCAAGAAAGACAGGAGTACTTTCAGCTCTTCTTAGGATCTGGGCCACCAAATTCTTGCACATAAAAGATGTGCTCTAGGACTGAGCTACTGCTCAGGGAGAAATTACATAGGCCAAAACCTCATTTCCAGGTTAGCTTTTGTTCTTTTTGCCTGCCACTAGTGATAAAAATTACATGTCCAAAACGTTTTTGCCCAATGGCAGATAAATCTGTGCAAGCAAGTTTGGCATATTTTTATTAATAACAACTCAGTTACATGAGTATTGCCTAGATATATCATGTAGAAAGCATTTGAAAAATATCCTTGTTGTGATTATGGTGTTGGCACAGTTATTCACAAAGGTAATTGGCAACCATCAATCACAACCCCTGGCAAGCAACAATTTTTGTGGGCAAAAAAGAACAAGAGCCCTAATTTGTAAAATCTTCAGAGCTTTATAATAAAACACTATTTTATTTTATCTAGCAAAACATCATGCACACTGGCAGTTATAAAAATAGTAACAATAATAGTACATGGACTTCCTATCTCAACTCTGCTACAGGCAAAATGAGAAAAATACCACCTACTCTCAGGTTGGAGATCCCTGGTTAATCTCTAAACAAGATAATTGGCTCATGAAAGATGGGAAGCTGTTACAAAAATTTCAGTAGTGAAAGAACAGCCGCCTCTTCAGAGCCTACTAACCCAATTTCAAGCTCCATTCTGCTTTTTATGTATTCTGCCTCCAAGGGAAAATATGATCAACACAGCTGAAAATCTGATCAATAACCTGAATCACTCTGAATAGACAAAATTCTCAAATTCCCCTGGGATAGTCTGCATTTTTTTGCAGGAATCTTGGTTTTTGTTGTTGTTGTTATTATTTAGATCATGCGTAAAGCATTGTGCTAAAGTTCTGGACTGTTGTTAACTCCCACTCCAGAGGCAGTAAAGTAGGTCTCCTTAAAGCTGATTTCCATGGTCAGCTGATGGGAGGAAAAGATGGCAGGCCTGTTGGAAACTGGAACTTCAGACCAGCTGATTATGCTTGGCAGGCAGGAAAGTGGAGTAAGCCACCTGCAACTCTTGACTATATTCCTTGCAACCAAGACCTACACGAGGTGAACAGGCTTTCATTTACCAACCATGATCTGTGTCCACCTGAACTTGTGAAGGAGAACTGGACTTTCTTTCAGGTGTGAAGAAATTCCCAAAAGGCTTGAATGCATGCTGCGTTGCAATGGGTGGCTCAGCTCATCGAAGAGGAGAGAAAAGAAACCTCAGGATGTCTTACCTAACTTCTGCATGCAAGCATGCAAACGAGCTTCCAAAATCAGCACTCGCTGTTGGAGTTCCTCGTAGTCATAGGCACCCATCTCTTCCTGGATCTGATGCAAGCTGCCCGAAAGGTTTCTCACTTCCTCTTTGAGCTGCACGATGGTGCGAGTGTCAGACTTGTATTGATCCAATACAGGAATAAGAGGCATCAGTTCCGTCATTTTGTCCTTGAGCTCCTGCCGGTGGAGACAAGAACAATCCAGTGAAGGAGAGCAAATGGAGGAGTGTGACATGGTCACATTTTAATCTTTGACTTTGCTACTACTATTGTACCATGGGAACTTGCACTGCCTCTACTAGACTGCAGTTTCAGATGCACAACATGCACCCTATGTGAACTGAAAATAAGCAGGACAAAATAAGCAATGAAACAATGCACAATTCCTTCCCCTTCTGGCAGGAGTAGGCCAGTTGAAAGTACAGTCAGCCAAATATGCCTTCCTTTAAAATGCACTATTCTTCCAATACTTTTCAAAGAACAGTAAAGGAATGCAAAATAATATGTATATTATAATATGTATTATACAGTATATACCTTGGAGGTTCTAAGAACTCTTCACTAAGTACGGATATATATGTATAGATAAGGTGACCAGACGTCCCGCTTTTGGCGGGACAGACACGCTTTTCAAGCGTGTGTCCCGCGTCCCGCATTGTTTCCAAAAAGTCCCGCTTTTTGGGAAACAATGCCGAAACAGCGGGACGTCTGGTCACCTTACGCCTAGATCGCTCCCAAGAAGCGGCTCCCCGCCCCCGGAAAGAGCAGAGACAGGCTGGCCTGGCTCCGGCTCCTTTCCTCCCCAGGAATCAAGAGGAGGAGGCGCCGAACCCCTCACTTTCCACACCCTCCCCCCGAAGCCGCTTTCCGCCACCACCACCCCGCCCAACTTTTCCGCCGGCCCCGCCTTCCCGCCTCGTGAGGTCACTTTTCAGCTGTCGCGGCGAAGGCTTCTTTCGCCGAGTTTGCCACGGGAGGGGTAGGGGGGTGGCTGGGGGGCGCGCGCGACATTTTTGATCCTCCGGGGAAGGGCTCGTTCTTTTCTTTTTGGCCCATCTCGGAGTCTCCGGCAGGGGTGGAGTCTGGGGGAATGTTGCTTTTGCAGAGTGATCATGGCTGTGCACGGTGGTGGGAACCTTTCCCCAGACTAGTAAGTTTTAGCACGGAGGTTTCCTTACTCTCTGCCTCGCACTCGCCAAAGCGGATCTTCTTGAGGGAAACAGCTCCGGGCCGGCCAAGGAAACCCCCCCCACCGCGCTCCGACGTGCCCGAGCACGCTCAGCCCCGCTTGACGGCAACAGCTAGAAATGGGCTTCTGGAGGCGTAGAGGCAGCAGCGGCTTTGGCGGGTCTGGCCGTGTCCTTTCCCGGGTCTACCACACGGGGGGAAGGAGCGGAGGCGTGGGGCACCCGCCGGACGCCGCCCCGGAGAGAAGACCAGGCCCGGCTGGCAAGGGCCAGGAAGGATTTTTCCTGCGCCGTCAGCCAGCTTGTCCTCCAGGCAGACGCAGCAGAGGCTGCAGCTTTGTGCACCACCACCCCTTCATCGCAGCCCTTACCAATGCCATGGCCGGGGCTCGCCTCTGCTGCGTCTGACCCGGAGGACAAGCTGGCTGGCGGCGCGGGAAAAATTCTTCCTGGCCCTTGCCAGCCGGGCCTGGTCTTCTCTCTGGGGCGGCGTCCGGCGGGTGCCCCACGCCTTGCGTCGCTTGCCAGCCAGCTCAAGCCACTGCTGGCTCCCGAAGGGGAGGCGGGAGGCGAGGAAAGGCCTCCCGCCTTCCCCCCCCACCTGGACACCGACATTTGCGGGTTTTTTGCCCTCTTCGCATGCGCAGCGGTCTGCGCATGCGCAGAGGGCAAAACTCAAATTGCGGCCCTGCCCCGCCCCCCATGTCCCGCTTAAAAAAAAAAATCTGGTCACTTTATGTATATATGAAATTAGGATTAAAAAAATTAAAATGATAGACTACTGGAAATTAAACATCAAAATGGTAAAAATCCGAAGACAGCTATTTAATTTTGGTCATTACAAGGCAGGGGGAGGGCATCTCATGAGACTAGTCAGTCTCACAGTTGAGAGGCCCTCTATGCCCTCCATACAAGGCCGCAGAGCCAAGATTTGACCACTTTGTGGAAGGTCAAGAGATTGAGGGCTTTCCTCATGTCTGGGGGCAGAATGCTTCACAATGCAGGAGCAGTGGCAGAGAAAGCTGTCAAAGAAAATTATTGGCTGTCTTTGCTTTTTATAGCCCATTTTAAGGTTCAGGTTGGACATTCTGCTCATGGAACTCATATCCACGTTCCTATTTTTTCCAGTCAAGTTTGCATGTACGCACCTATGTACATACGCATATGTGCACATGCACACACGCGCGCGCACACATACACACAAGAAATTATTACCCTTAAGCTTCAGTTATAATATATAAGCATAATGACCATTTATGCATGGCCAATAAATAGAAAATTAGAGAATGCAGGTTTGCAGAACATTAATATGTGCTGATGTACATATAAAAAACCAAATCTGAAAAGCAGTATTTCAGACTCAGTGGAAATGCAATAGATGGAATCAAGTATTGTATGTACCTATTCAAACTGCTCTTTGTCTGCCAATTGTATGGACAGCTCTCCCATTTTACAGTCACTTTTAAATCAGAATTGGACTGGATAGCCAATAAAACAATGCAGGGCTATCTCCAATAGACAAAGCTTGAAAGCTGAGCCATCTGACAGCACAGATTCTTGGAGACACTCTTATGATTGGTATAAATCAACTATTTGCTTCCTTCAATATTACTTTGTTTACAATTCGAGTTCTCCTTTGAAATCTACAATAATAGCATGACATTTACTATGAATTTTCAGAAGTAGTCCTATGTTCATGCAAAGGTCAGCTTGATTCATGTTCTTTCCAAAGTTTCCAGAAAAGAGGGAGGGAGGGAGGGAGGGAGGGAGGGAGAGAGAGAGAGAGAGAGAGAGAGAGAGAGAGAGAGAGAGAGAGAGAGAGAGAGAGAGAGAGAGAGAGAGAGAGAGAGAGATCGAAACACATTAGAATGAAAACTTACTGATAAATTTAGGTTACAATCCTAATGTAGCTAATGTTTAGCGATGAAATACCACTGTGAAAATTAGTATTTTTATTTTACAGCAAGATTATTGATTTGAACCAACGTACTGAAAGTCTTTATGCATACTTCATTATTTCCCTGTAATAGAGAAGGCTCTAAAATGGATGACATCAACTTAAACCACAAGCCAACGCAGGGGGCACCAATAAACAACAATAATACAATTACAACAAGCAATAAACAAGATCAAACCACAATACAAACATACTGATAATTCGTCATTAAATAATTATTAAGAAGCTGGAAAATATGGAAAATTCTAAAAAAAAAAATTGAACATCTAAATAGGAGGAACAGAAACTTGCTGTAATGAGAACTTTCAATTAGCAGGAGAAGACCTGAAAGGAAATGTGACTATATAAATTTACTATCCTCATACCCATTTTACAGAAAGAAGAAAAAATATATAGCATATTTTAATACCACCTCCAAAAGCTTTGAATGTGTATTCTACTGGTTTAATTAGAATTACTTCCTGGAAAAAAATCAAGGGAAAAATATCATGTGCAATAAAACACACTTTATTTATGCCCATCTGTTTCAAAGCAATCACACTCATGTATTACATTATTGTGCATCGTCTAACTCCCAATAGATAGATATTATAAATAGAAATTTAGCAAACTGATTCAACTGGGAAGGAGTATAGTGACACGAAGCATCTGTTGAAAACATAGCAATGAGATGCAACTTCTATGAGGCTTTCCAGACTGGCAGTCCATCATTTTTCAAACCTTTACAGTGTATTTTCAATCTATTCTAAATACATCCAACAATATTTACCTTTTAAAATCTATGCTCAGGCTACCATTTCAGGGCTTTAAAACTCTAATTGGCCACTAGTAGAAAATTATAAAGTCTTTGTTCCAACCTGGTTATCTGGAGTTTTGTAGCCAGGATAAAAAGGTCTAATCTATGCTGATTTCCATACCACTGCAATGTCTGTGTAAGTGTTAAGCCCACAGAGAACATGAATCATTTTTTGTTGCAGATAATTCCAAGCAAGTCAATATATGATTGCCCTCTGTACCCAAATGATCCTCTACTCCAATGCATCCTGTGCCCATCCTAGGCCAAGCCAAGTCCAAAAATGCTAGGGAATTTCTTGAAGCCTGGTACTCTGACAAATTAGCTATCCATAGAAATATAGACATAAACAATATCTTCAGACTATGCAAGAGTCAATCAACAAGCCAAAAAGCAAACAAAAAGACCAAACCATCTCCCCACCAGCAATTAGCACCCAAATGAGCATAGATTAGCTCCAAGATTAACATCAGATCAACAATCATGAAGTAAACAATATCCCAATCAAGGAACTGACACACAAGCTAACAGTAAACAGCCCAGCCAAAGAACCTCCAAGACCACTCCCACCAACACTGACAAGGCAAGTCACTCGAATGTAAACCCCACTCCTTAGTAGCACTGATGATGTTACCTAGTTTGGGTAATGAAATGTCTGCAAGAAAACAACCAAGCCCAGAGACCACCAAGGACACTTCCATTCTTTCATCTGCAAAATTGATGTGGATGTTTCCAGTATAAGAATGGTAGCAAGGCAGATTTCAAAGGAAAAAAAAATAGAAAGAACAGACAAATATTGGTTTACATCTGGAATGACCCTATATCTGGAATGTTGACAGCATATTAGCTATGCTGCTGGCAACATAAAAAGATACCCGGAATGTCTCCTTCATCATCTGATAATGATGAAAACCTACCTCTTAAATTTTATCCTGAAATGGAGTAACTTGCCTTCTCTGCTCTATCTAAGCCATGAGGTTCTATGAGATTCATAAGTCATTTTAACTTACCCATAGGCTTGCTCAGCATATAGATTGTGGTAATTTCTTCCTATACTATTTCTGCACAGTAACTGAATTATTGCCAGGAAGAAAAAAGATTAGAGCCTGTGCGACTGGAATGCCTCCCCAGTAGGATTTTGGCAATTAGAATTTGATTTGTGTGTGTGTGTGTGAGAGAGAGAGGGGGGGGGGGGAGGGAGAGAGAGAGAGAGAGAAATTGGGTTAATAACAAAACTTATTTCAGCTTTCTTCTCACCCAAACACATAAATGCTATTTTTTTCCTTCCTCCATCCCCTAATGGAGATCAATGGGTTTATTATACATTGTTTACTATGGCCACCAAGCTCCTAGAATACAGATGGCTTCATAAACATGCAGAAAGCATTATTTGCTTCCCAATTCAAAGTTAATAACTATTATGGTGCTCAGCTAACTTCATTTTTACAAGCAGCTCAAGAGCATAGTCCAAAACTTTGAATCATATTCCTCATTTGTTCAGGATGGTAAGTGAGACTTAAGCAAAGATAGGCACCCTCCACTGGTTCAAAGTAAGGATGCCAGCCAGTCCATTATAGGTTATAAGTCTTTATCAAGAAGTAACAAATCATAGCTCTTTCTTTTTTGTGTAATGGAGAGGAGCCTCTGAAACCACATTATAGATTATTTGGCATCCTGCTCATAATACTAGCAAGAGTCAGCTCCCCTGAGAGGCAATAAAGATGTAAAATTGAAAGGCAGTTATTTAGAAATACTACGGTACCTGCTATTTTCTTCTGATATTGAGAAGCCTGTGTTAAGGGTCGACCTAAGCACAGCTTCCAGCTCTAGCCTAAAAGTCAATCCTCTATTTTCTTTTGAATACAGTTCATCTTATTTCCCATCCCTGAAACAACACCAGCTTTTGGAAGTGGAATATTAATATCAATAAAATAATAAAAACCTTATCACAGAACTCCTCTTTCCTATATGGAGCTACAAATTAATTAAAATTAGGGCTGGTGGAGAGGAATAACTAACTAGATATTAATTGTAGAGTCCTACCACCAAAACTGTTCAGGCATGAAGGTGCATAGCAATTTTCAGAATTAGAAATGTCCAAAACATTCTGTGCATGAACTTTTCCAAGGAACTTTTCCATGGAACAGATAATTTTGGGTGGTTCAGTTCCAAAACGAAACATTTGTTTGATCCAGGTACTATCAGTCCCACTACATAGGCCAGACCAGACCAGACAAAGAAATCAATTCCACGGGTATAATAGCACGTGGGAAAGATCTTGGGAGATTGGACAAAGAGATGCTGCCAAGGGCCAGATATAGTATAGCCCACAATTGGATAGTGGTCAGAGAAAGAAACTCAGAAGAGATCTTCCCTAGTTTCTTGGGCTGTATAAGAGGGTGTGTGCTAGGATTGTACTGTACTTTCAGACTTGCAAGATTCTGTCAATGTAGCTTTACAATAACATAAAATTAGCTCATTTGGTGTGATTCCTATCTGGTTTAACCTGCAAAGCTGACATCAATCTTGCAAGTACAATTCTCCCCCCTTTTCTTTTACAGACCAAGAAACTGGGAAAGCCAATAAGGTGCCTTAATATTAACTATTAATGTAATTGGTTTCATGATAATTTTTATAACTAGTTTGCAGAGAGAGAGAGAGAGAGAGAGAGAGAGAGAGAGAGAGAGAGAGAGAGAGAGAGAGAGAGAGAGAGAGAGAGACTTGAATGACAATACAATTCATTGACATTGTTCCTGACAGTCCTTTTCAAACTGCTTTGCAACCCATAGAACAACAGATAGGAAATCAACAATGGGGATAATAAATTTCAGGCTGAAGAATAGGCGGGTAGCCCTATTATTTAGTAATGAGGAAAGGCTATAGTTACATGCATAAATCTGTCTCCTATTTTGCTTTACAGAAGTCAACTATAGCTGATCTTGAAAAAAACTAATTAGTACTTAAATGGGAGAACTTAAGAAAATCTACAGTTAGAAAGCCAAATAAGTATCTAATATCTAAGAGGAATTTGCAGTGGAAAATTACTTACATGTTATATGATCATTTTCTTACCAGTATTATGTAGATGGATGGATTGGAGAGAGAGGGGGGAGGGAGGGGGGATTTAGGGAGGGAGAGATGATGATGATAGATAGATAGATAGATAGATAGATAGATAGATAGATAGATAGATAGATAGATAGATAGATAGATAGATAGATAGATAGATAGATAGATAGAGACGGAGACCGATTTGTGGTTGTATAGTTCTTGTTATTACTCTACATATCTTATTTTCAGACTTCTATGAATGTAAGAGCTACAAGTCATTCACAATAAGCATAAAAATTTATCTCCAAGAAATTGTAGAAGTGAATTGAGTTTTGTGAATTCAGGTTCTGTGAATTCCAAGTAAATTCCTGAGAAGGGACGGACATAATTGCAGCTCAAGAGTGAAGTTCTATGCATTTTTTCCTTGGGAGTAATACCATTCCATTTTTGTGGGCACTCAGGTGAGGCTCAAACAATGCAAAATGTAAAATTTTGATACCAGAACACCTATTTAGAGATAAGAAACTGAGTGACCCTCCTATGCTTACTATGCTGGAACCAAATATTGGAGGTAAGCAAAACTGCCAACTGCTAAAAGATGCAGGCTAAGAATGAAAATTCCACTGCCTTCCAACATTGTTTAAGGCTGGAGCATGCAACTGTACTTGGAGCTGGAGGATATAGTTCCATCGTTATTTATTGGCTTGAGTCTCTGGGGAACTGTATGGAAAATGGCTGGTGACATAACGGCTTTGGGAAGTGAGAAAAAGGTTGGCTTTTTTTAATTGTGAGGGAGACCATTGCGCTTAAACCAAAAAATACAAATTTTATCCCTTGTTGGATTCCAATATATACACCAGAAAAACATAATACAGTTGAAATCAGCCATTTTTGCCTTTGAATTTTGATCATGCTAACTCGAGTACTCTGGGGAACCACAAAATTAGTCTGTCCATTCCTGATATTTGACCTAATCATAAAGTGTGTATGTGTATGTAAGTTTTGGAGTTTAATGACGTTTCTACTATTAGCTAGGACCTATTTTGAATTTGGTGGAATATCGTTTCCATTAGAAAATCATTTGGCGCTCTGCCTCCCAAACAATATGCCATGCTTCTTACAACAGGTTCTGGAATGTTCTCCAGGAGTCAGGAACCATCTTCACTTCCCAGGATTTTTGGACAGCAGATGTGGCTTTTTCAGAGACGATTTAATTAATATACCTTAAGACAGACACTGAGGCCAGCCTTCTCCAACATGGTGCCACCTGATGTGTTGGGGCTGCAAAACTACAGCTTCATTTCTGGAAGGTACTAAATCAGGGAAGGCAACCATAGGCACTTCACCTTCGTTGTCTTTCTGTGGAGTGCAACTACTTGTTATAATGAGAAGAAACAAACCTGGATATGTGTCTGCTCATGCACATGCACTCCAGCCAGCCTGGGATAACTGAAACCTTGAATATAAGTAGATTGCTGTCTGAAAATCAGGATCATGAATCTGCCTCCCTCTCCTCCCGTGTCCTGCTAAATGTTTATACGTGTGAGCTAATTAACAGCTTGATAGCATGATACTGAGGAACATCTATCCAATGGCTACCACTTTACCACTGCCAGGATTACACCGTGTTCTCTAGTCTGGGATGGAGGTAATATCTACAGCCTTGCTAGCAAATTAAAAACAGCAATCCAAGAGTTGGTAAGTGGGAAAGGCTCCATCCATTCTAATGAGCTTGGCAATAATGGGGCAGAATGATTATTTGGGGAGACAGGCACACAGTGGCTTACCATTTCAGAGCATCCAGCAGAAGGAAATCAATATTTCATAGCGGCACACAGAGACAAGTATGTCCAAACAAGGACATTTCAGGATGAAATTAGGAGCAGGGAAACCATGTACACAGCCACAAATTGTATAGAGAAAAGGGAAGCAATTAGAATGTGTCAGTTGAAAGAAAGGGTTTGGAAAAAACTGGTTAATTCTTAGGCTTACAGGAAATAATAGCTCCCCGGGGAAACGCATGGGAATGGTATATAAAAAAAGTAAAGAACCTGTACCCTTCCAGATGTTGCTGAAGTAAAATTCCAAGCAACCATTATCATGGGTGATGACATGTCCTGAGTGGTTGTGGTTCATCAAATTTTGGAAGGTTCCCACTATGGCAGAGGAGTACATGTACTCGGTTCTGGAGATGACTACAGGGATAGTTTTGAAGAAGGAATTCAACTAAGTAAACATCAGCTCAGTCTGGACTGACAGGAAGCCAGGAGGAAAAAATAACCTCAAGATTGTCCCACCTTGATTATTTTTAGTATAGGTGGGGGGGGAGAGGGTATCTCTGTCAGTCTTTCAAGATTCTGTTATTATTTATTTATTTATTTATTTATTTATTTATTTATTTATTTATTTATTTGTTTGTTTGTTTGTTTGTTTGTTTGTTTGTTTGTTTGTTTGTTTATTTATTTGGATGGATTTCTATGCCGCCCAACTCCCAGGGGACTCTGGGCAGCTCACAACATATTAGAAAACCATTTCAAGTATAAAATACAGTGGTTAAAAAAAATACAAAAGTTAAAAAAGTATCATATATTCATAAACAAGGGGGAGACCCATATCTAATCTAATTGGTCTCACTTTCACCCCGCCTGCCGGAAGAGCCAAGTTTTTACTATTATACCCTACAACAATAAAGGAGAGTTCCATTAGTTCTTGTGGTATCTGTTTCCTGACCAGTTCTACTTCAAAGAGCTGTATCAGATCACTGATGTACCTACTTATCGCAGCTTGTAAGATGAAGTTCTTTTTCAGGAAAAGAAGGCAAAGAAGTAGTAAAATCATGCTCTGAGCATGACCCCATACAGGTTAATTTTTTTCTGGATGGTCTGCAGCATTGATAGTGGCAAGGATGCTATCCAGATAAGTCCTTTCAAGTGGCCACACATATGCTAGATAAGCAGCCTGCAACTTACATTAGAGAAAATTGAATTGACCTGTGTACATCACATTTGGCAGCAAAAAAAAATCATTTATAATCACACAAAGTTAAATATCTGCAGTTATCGGTTATCACAAGTCAGTTTGAGTTAACTGGCTTCCTCCTATCATTTGGGGTTGGATACTTTTTGGTTTTGTCAATCTGGCTAAGTGAGCAAGCTGCTTGATCATTTGTGATTCACAATGCCATAGCATATCCTTGTGTAAGTGTACTTGTTAAAGGTTGCCAGAGGATGGCCAAATATTTGGGCTTCCGAGGCAACATGTTACATTCTTAGAGCTTCTTGTTCAGAGAACTTTCTACAGTATGAATGAAAGGACACTGTTGGAATGACTTCTCAATGTAGAAAACTTTTCTGGTATTTTAATCTCTTTAGAATTGATCTGGAAATCTGACAGAGATAGTGAATATTCTGAGCAAGCCTATAGGAGTGGATTGTTAGCTGTTACTCCTTCAGTAATAATTAAAAAGTGGTGTAGGTATGTTTATATTCTAGAGATTGATCCAGACTTAAATTTTAATTTAGTCATGATAGCATCTTATTGATATGGGTTAAAAGAGGAACCAATTAATGGACATATGAGATCTATTGGTATGAATGATATCAAGAGAGCTATTTGTCTGCTGATGTCTAAAGTGCCTCAAGGAGTTTATATGGAATGAATATAACCCATTGTAGCCAACCTAGAAGAGGCTATTTTGCCTTAATGCCCTACCTGACTAGATGTATGGCTAGTAATACCAAAATATCACTGGAGTGTGTTAGTTGGAACACTCATTGAGCATTAGGAATGAATCAGTCTGACCTTATGTCACCAGCTTGGGGGTCCCAGGGAACCAGAGACATCCTTAGATGGCTCCACTGTGTTTCATATATTCACTCTCCCCATGCCTTGTGGTTTGTACATTTAAATTTTTTTAATATTTTACTTCCTAAAAATGATTTTTAAAATAATTTTATAATGATTGTTTTTGTATATTTTTATATATTCGATTGTGGTATACTACCTAGGCTCCTTTTTTGTGAGATGGGCAGCCATATAAATTTGATTAATAAATAAAATTCCTCCGGTTTCCTAATATAAAAAGGTCCTGCCCACTCCAGGTGCCCATGAGGAACACAATTAAGATGGTGAAAGTATGTGGCCTGTGTGTTACTTCCAATGTAGGACCAGTCAAGAGTGAAAGGTGGAAGCCAACTAAGTAAGGAAAAGTTGATCAAGGAATAGAAGAATGGTTAAATGTTAACCATGTTGCTCAAATCTTCAGATGGTTGGATATCCTGAGATTGCTACCTTAACTATCTTCTAGTGACACAGGAAACTTGCCCTTCCTTCTCATTTCCCGATAGCCTACCGTACTTTAAGGGCTGACCCTGAACTGATCATAGCCTTGCATACAATCAAATGTAACACAGAATGGCAGACATAAATGGAGGGGAATATAGATTCTGGCAGCCTGGGGTTTAATCAAGAGAGACTTTCTGAGCAGCCAGCTCTCTCCCAGCTGTCATTAGGACACTCTAGCTCGCTACTCCCCTCTCAACCAAGCATAAACCAGATGCCCATTATTCTCAGAAAATGGCTGTAATCACCCTGGCTAGACTTGAAAAATTACCAGGAAAGGTAATTGAATGGCAAAAGGCCCAGAATGTGGATGGTCTGTGCTCATTTATCAGCAATGCCAACCTCTCCCTGCAGGTGCCTAGAGGGAGGAGGGAAAGGACTGTGTTGATTTGCTTGGGTTTTAATTGCAGAGATGATATTCCCTTGGCTGATTCATGAGTCAGCTCTGCAAACTGAGATTACCAAGAGCAACCCTTTCGAAAGGCAAAGCAATCAATTTACCAGCTCACCTTCTTCCGCATATTAACCATTTTTAAAGCAAAGCAATCAATTTACCAGCTCACCTTCCTCAGCATATTCTCACACTCTAGGGGAAGGCCAGCCTGAAAGCACTGTAGCCACTCCAGAAACTACTTGCTGTAAAAAAGACTTTCCAATGCAGAAAGTCATTACTCACATACTTCTACAAGTCAAGAGTCACTTCAATGATTCAGATGATACTCTATGTGTGCAAGTCATATGAATGTGATGGGCCAAGAGTTCCTTTGGTCCTTTTGAAAAGTTGGATTGCATCATTTCCAAATATAGTAAAGCCACATGGCGCCATAGCTCCTCCAGCCCCGCCTCCCACCCATCCTTTTGTTAAGTGAGAATTTGGCCCTGGCAAGATGCCAGTACTCTAGAAAATGAAAATTGTAAATAGCAGGTACATTTACCAAAACCCAGCAATTCTCCCATTTTTAAATAGTGATTTTATTAAGGATTATAATTAGAGTACAGTAATTATAAACAGCAAAACCTAATACAAATTTAAAATGAAAAAGAAAATAGAAAGTGCAGAAATGTAGAAAAATCTTTCCTGCCTTTATTTTCCCTGTATCTCACATAATAAATCCATAAAACATCAACATTTCAGTCCTGGTATCCACAAAAATGCATTAAGGGTTACCAGAGATAACAATATTGCAGCTCCCATAGGATGCATTGTCAGGCTTCTGATCTGTGTTTGGCGTTCATATGATGCACAAAGTAGTTCCAAAATTCATTAAGCAACAGCGAGATCTGAAGGCATAAGGATCTTGTATCATTTTTTTTTTGCCAGGGAACCACACTGGTCACTCCTCTGCTCGCAATAAAACAACTTATTCCACCAGACTTGAAATATTGGGATTAGACAATTTACAACTACGCCACCTCCGATCTGATCTAAATGTAGTTCATAAAAGCATATACCAAAAAGTCCTTCCTGTCAATGATTACTTCAGCTTCAACCGCAACAATACACGAGCACATAATAGATTCAAACTTAATGTAAACCGCTCCAAACTCGTCTGCAGAAAATACGATTTCAGCAACAGAGTGATCAATGCCTGGAATGCACTACCTGACTCTGTGGTTTCCTCCCCAAACCCCCAAAACTTTAACCTTAGACTGTCTACAGTAGACCTCTCCCCATTTCTAAGAGGTCTGTAAGGGGCATGCATAAGAGCACCACTGTGCCTACCGTCCCTGTCCTACTATCCTATTGGCCTCATTTATCTGTACTTCTTTGCTTATGTTATGTTTATACAAACAACTACTATCCTGTACATGTTTGACAAATAAACAAAATAAATAAATAAAATAAATTTCATCTCCCTCTGCTAGCTTTTCTCAGCTACTTGCCCACATATGGATTTCAATTCCCAGAGTTCTCAACCAGCATGGCCGTTGCTAAGAATTCCCAGAGTTGAAGTGGACCCAACAGCAATATAGCCTGTCCATTTTACTTTCCTGGATACATGTGACATGTCCACATATCCCACAACTTTTGGCACAATAATGGACACATACAGAAATGCCCTCCAATGATAGCCTGTGGTTATCACAAACTGCTTAACTGAGGTTGTCAGAAGTTCAAATCAGCATCATCAATAGGGAGGGATACCTGAAGTTTATAGCTTAACAATATTTGGAGAATCACAACTTTCCCACCCTTGTTTTATTTACAATTGATAATTATCAACTGATAATTACCATAGCATTGCCTTTTTTCACATCAGGTTGGTAATGTTGAAGTGCTAATGGAAAGACATGAAGGAATAGAAATTGTTGCAAACCAAGCACATACAATATGCATTGAAACAGAATTTAGCAATAAGAAAAATAGCAACCCTGGAACAATGGAAGGTTCCTAATGTGTTGCTTCTAACTCTGAAACACAGCCAAACCAAAACTGGGGAGATGTTTAATGAGAATCTGGAATCATTTTCTGTTCCTCAATCTGCTGTTAATTACTCCAATACTTGGCATGCTGCTTTATCCTAAACTAAATTACAGCTATGGTCCATCTAGCCCAGGACTGTCTGCAACTGATTACCACTGATTAGTGTCAAGATCTTGAGCAGAAGAAATTTTCAGCCATGTCAAGTGACTCTAGAGAATGAACCTGATATTCTACAGGTGAAGGTGCTCCTCACCATTTTTTCAAAGAAACTTCCCTTTCTTTTCTGCTGATCTCACTGATGAATGGGGAACTTAATCCCGCCAGGTTCTCCCGAATTCTGCTGTCCGTAGTGCTCAAGTGGCATGCTCAGAGAGTCAAGACAAATGTTTTCAATTGCTCTGCATTGGGATCGCTGATAGGGCCACTCTGCTATTTAAAAAAAGGAGATGGCTCAACTTATAGCATATATGTGCTCTCATTTAATGCCCCTTGTCTGCAAATCACCAGGGTTTTTTTTTTAGATGTTCAAGATAATGCCAAAATGATGTTGCACAATCATTAGCACTTGAATTATTTAACCGTTCCTTGAAATGGCCATTGTGCTGCTCTAATTTTGTCTCCCTGCCTTTAGTTCCCAGAGAGATTGTTTCCTATTGAACCGACATCACTGCTCCATCTCCTTAATAAACAGCTTTATTTGGGGCTTCAGCAATTGCCTCCCTTGCAATCTTTCAAATTACCCTTGAGCAGTTGTTTGGTAGGAATGAAGCACGCTTAGTCCCTCCACTTTTTGTCCCAAATTGTCTCAAAGTTCCCTATTTCTCAGCCATACTCCTCTGCTGCATTGCCCAATGGTCTCTGAGGCTCACCACCTGCATGCTGACGTTAAAGCTAGCCCAACTGTCTGCTAGAGCTCCAATGTTTAATCAATGTCTTGTCTTCTGCAGCTGTCAAATCCAAGGCCATACAGCTCACGCCTTCATCTCCTTTGGTTGTATTTTCACAGCAAGGAAAGGCCTCAACGTGGCCATAAGATTTCTGTCTCTCTGGGGAATAAATCAGCAGGGTTTGAACATCTCCAAATGCCTTGCATATCAACAGCTCAGCTGTGGGAATAGGAGAGTATCCTAAAAAAAAAACCTCATTTGGAAAAAGGAATTATTTTCCTGCTCATGAATCTGGCTAATAATTCCTTTCTTATTCACATTGTTTTCCAGATACGATTCCTAACTTCTGGATTCAGAAGTGGTGGACTTTCAGCCTAAGGACTAGATTCAGCCTACAGGAAACCTCCATCTGACTCTTCAATCTCCATCCATCCCCCTGGCCCAAGCAGTGGGCAGTGGGGGACCCAAAGAAAGAAAAGGGTAAGTCTCCCCTCCGTTATTTCCTCCAATGTTACTCAAATGATCGAAGATGACAGTTCAGCAAAGTACCCTGTTCCCCCCAAAATAAGACATCCCCTGATAATAAGCCCAATTGAGTGCATGTCAATAAGGCCAAGCACTCAGTTGGGCCAACTGAGTGCTTGGCAATAAGCACTCAATATGGCAATAAGGCCAAGCGCTTATTTCAGGGTTCAAAAACATATAAGACAGGGTCTTATTTTCGGGGAAACACGGGTATGTGTTTGCAATGTATGGCGAGAGGGACTGCCTCCAACTCCGATCTCTACTCCCCGTTAACATGTTTGCTTTTATAAGGTTCATACCATTAAGATCCTCCAGAAAATTAAGCAAAAACTAGTTTTGTGTATAGAAATGTATCCTCCTTTGAACTGGCCCTTCATGGCTGTAGGAAAAAATATCAAGGATGCAAGGATATTAGTGCAGACAACACTAACACTGTTCCGTGGAAAGAAAATAGAGCATTAATAGGATTGGAATTTGGTTTAAGTTCCTGAAGTCCTCCCTTGTATGGTTGTAGATCATTTCTGAGATGAAACCATTGGGCATGTTTAAATAAAGAATGAAGATCTGGGCAATGGACTTCAGGCTGTTATATCATCTGGCTCTGCCTGAGAAAATCAAGCTAATAAATCAGTAGCTTTGGTTCTTTCCTGTAAGCTGAAATTCACTGTGTCTTTGTGTGAAGTTCTGATGTTCCATATACACGATGGGCAGAATGTTCTTTCTTCCAATCTCTCCTCCTTCAGGACTCATTTCTAGCCTGTGCACCTGCGATATAGGTTTAAGCATACAGACTCCATTTTCTGGGCTGCTGGAAAGGAGTACTAATTGGGTAATATGTAGATGTGATTGCCTTGCCCCATTATGACCAATCAGATATTTGAGAGCTAACACAAATGTGTCCTTTAAAGAATTCATCAACCTTGTTTGGGGGGGGGGGAGGAAAGGTTATTATTAACATATGTATACTGTGTACATAAATCAGAGAATTTCTACATGTGGAGTTCTGCCACACAGATATTGTTAAACCATATAACACATTACCACAACATCTGGCAGCCCCAAAGCTGAATATAGCTGGGATATAGAATGTTTTCTGTGCCAAAGGATGCATTTGGCTTTCCAGAGGTGTGCTACTGGGGGTGGGGCGGGACATACACCCAGAGGTGGGATTCTACCGGTTCTAACAGGCTTTCTAGAACCGGTTGTTAACTTTCTAAGCAGTTTGGAGAACCGGTTGTTAGAAGAAATCTCCTTTTGTTTTTTTCCACTTTACAGGATTAATCCTGTAAGGAATTACAACATTCTGGTGTTGTTTCTATAGCCTAATCTTTATTGCCCTGCTTACAGAAATTGCCTCTCCGTTAACCCTTATTACATTCTTGGCAGTACACCTAGACTTACTGTCTCCCGAGTTTTTTCTTTTCTTTTCTGGTACTTTTTTTTCCTTTGCTTGACTTTCTTAGAGGGGAAGAGTTGTTTTAAGCCTTTCACACTGCTGTTGGGAGGAAGTACTCCCCTGTTGGAGTTCTTCCAGCACAGAACTGCGGGAAAGAAGCTTTTAATGACAAGGAACCAAGATGAGTGACATTGAGCAAGGCTTCTTGGCTAGCTAGAAAGATTGATATTGAAACGTGAGTTTATATACCCTTTATGAGTTTTGGTCTAAAACTGGTTTTTGGTGAAGTTTAATTATGTGCTTGATGATGTTTAATCCTGTGTTTATTGATGGGATAATTTTCTCTATTCAGCTTTGTTTGGAAGGGAAAATGTTAATCTCTGTTCCTGAAAAGAAGCAGCTTCAGAAATCTGGCTAGTTCCTGTGTCTATTTGTTCTGGTAATTGGTTTAACAAGCAACAGCTACTGTGTTTGCTCCTTTGATTCATTCTAGTTAGGCTTATCTCAAGTGCTTTTTCTATCTGGGGAGGGGGGGGTCTTCCTTCACTGCTTCTTGGCGGTGTCCTTTTGGAGTGTACTTCCAAGAGGCAGGATGCAAGCTTGGCACTGATTTTTTTACTGCCTTTGGGGGGGGGGATGTGATCTTTCCTTAAATCTGGATGATTTCCTTAGGATATCTTATGAGGTGAATGAGACCAGCTGGTATCTTTAAGTGGTGCAAATGGATCTAAGGATTGCTTCTCCTGGGTGTGCTCTTTCTGGAGAGCTTAAATGACCTCTCTGATAAAGGGTTTCACTTTATGAGCAAGAGTTGGCTGCTGATAGTTATCATTGCATTTTAACTATTTTAATTCCTCAAGGTGCTCTGGCACCCTGCCTGATTTGTAACTCCAGCTTGCAGATATTTCTAATCTAATGATTGGTATTTAGGACAGCTTTTTGCAAGCAAAGAAGCTTTTTGTATTTTTGTACAGGTAATCTTTGACTTACAACAGTTCATTTAGTGACCATTCAGAGTTACAATGGCACTGAAAAAAATGACATGACCGTTTTTCACACTTACGACCGTTGCAGCATCTCCACAGTCACGAGAGGCCAGGCGAGGAGAAGCGCCCCTCGACGTGAGTGACGTCGAGTTGGCCATGCCCACCCAGTCACATGACCACCAAGCCATGCCCCCAAATAAGCCACACCCACATAACCGGTTGTTAAAAATTTGAATCCCATCACTGCATACACCCACTGCATACACCCACAAGTAGGGGAGGATCACCAGGGGGAAAAAAGACATGAATTAAATTTCCACTTAATTAAAATTAAATATAGTTGATTCATGTAGGTAATTCATCTCTTCTCCTTGGGCATATTAAAATTAAACTTTGACGACTAACTTTTGCAGATCTTTCAGAGACTGCACCCAAGTTTTTCACAGGCCCAATCCAGCCCTAGGAACTCAGGCTGCATAACTGTAAAACAAGCTTCATCTGCTTCAATAGATTTATGTTCATAGACTAAATATAGTTTCCTCAGAACCCAATCTTATTCTCTCCAAAATCAATTCTCAGAAACATAACAGAAGCATTCCAAAAGGGAGTTTCTCTCCCTCTTCCAGGGCAAATGAGTCTGCTCACTCTAGGTAACATACCATATTTTTTGGAGTATAAGACGCACCTTTTTACCCCCCAAAAGAGGGTGAAAACTTGGGTGCGTCTTATACACCGAATGTAGCTCCGCCCAGCCACCCCCACCCTTTGGCCTCTGCCTCCCAGCAATTTACCTCTTTGCAGCAAACAGCTGCAGAGCCTGATTAGCACAAGGAAGTGATTATCTGCCTCCCGACCCACAGCTGACAGGCTTGCAAGCCAGGTGCTAAAATGAAACTAACTATGGTAGCTGCAAGGAGACAAATTGCTTGGAGGTACACTGCTGGCAATGTTGGACTGCTAAAACTGCAAGGAGGTAAGTCAATAACTATAAATGTCTATAGAATGTTCAAATTATTAGACTGATTTTTTAAAGACTGCTTTATTATTGTTCTAGACAACTTAACAAAATGAAGAAACTTTTTAAAATAAATGCTTGATCTGAAGAGGCCCTGTGCTATTGTATCTTCTTTTAAATAGCAGAGAATAATTATACTTCCAGAAAGCCACATCAAATTTAAAGATCTGTAAAAGTATAATCTGAAATGTAACAGTGTCCCATAATGTACATTTCTCCAATTCTTTGCTATTTCTATGGGTCAGGCACACATGCACAGAAATACACAGCAAACAGTGTATATCATCTGTACTGTTTGCTGTTTGGCAAATTGCTGGAAGGCAGAGGCCTTTTTTCCTTGTTTTCCTCTCCCAAAAATAAGGTGCGTCTTATACTCCGGTGCGTCTTATACTCTGAAAAATACGGTGCCCCATTAAAAAAAGAGAGATAAGATCCTAATTAATTCACAACCTTGATATGCCATGAAACTGCCATATATAGTCCTCAACTTATAACAGTTCATTTAGTGACCATTCAAAGTTACAACAGCACTGAAAAAAAGTGACTTATGACCGTTTTTCAATGTTACCACCTTTGCAGCATCCCCATTACCATGTGATCAAAATTCAGATACGGTACTTGGCCGCTGGTTCATACTTAAGGCCGTTGTGGTGTCCCAAGATCATGTGATCACCTTTTGTGCCTTCTGACAAGCCAAGTCAACGGGGAAGACGTATTCACTGAACAACCAAGTTACTAACTTATCAACTTCAGTGATTCACTTAACAACTGTGGAAAGAAAAAATTGTAAAATGGGGCAAAACTCACTTAACAAATGCCTTACTTAACAGCAGAAATTTTGAGCTCAATTTCGGTCATACATTGAGGAGTACCTGTATAACAAATCCATTTTCTCAATATGTTATAAGAATGCCCATAGTCTGTAGAGCACTCTTGTTTTCAATTGGTGTAAAAATGGTACCAAAAATGGGTTATAAATGCTGTAATCTACAATCAATAATCCTGCCTAAAATTCCCTAGGGGTTCTTTCAGACTTCTGTCTCGGCATACCACCAATCAAAGGGCATTGTGGACCTAATCTCTCTTTTTTTCCTTTAGCCATTTTTATTTTGGGGGGGAAGAGGGGAAAAAATGGAAGAAGCAACAGGAAGACACAGGAGGTTACAAATGGGAGATATTATCACGATTACTTTAAAATGCTATGAATAAGATACAGTAGCTGCACTTTAAACATCAGCCTCAAAGCACCTTCAGCATTTACCTAAGTTATCTGAAGCAAAACCAATTTCCTTCCTTGTTAAGATCAACCCATTCTAGTCTCAAACAGCTCTCATATAATTGGCAAAATCCTTCCTCTTGTTTGGCCTAATGTTACTTCTTTATCTATCGTGGTTTCTTAGGGACGCAAGTAACACTGTCAATTTTGCAAAGGTTATGCAAATGAGTCCATTCTATGAAGCGACTGGCACTCCTAACTGATATTAGCTGCACACTGATTAGCATTTCATTTCTCCTTCCCATCT
Source organism: Diadophis punctatus similis (assembly GCA_023053685.1). Classification (NCBI taxonomy): domain Eukaryota; kingdom Metazoa; phylum Chordata; class Lepidosauria; order Squamata; family Dipsadidae; genus Diadophis; species Diadophis punctatus. The sequence goes on from JALIGW010000002.1 coordinate 119,717,799, forward strand.
GCTCCATGCCCCAAATGTTTCCCCCCCCCCTGAATAATCACTTGATCATGAAGATGGATGTGATCAAGGACAGTTAATAAGTACAAGACAGCTTCCTTCCCATCAATCCTTATGAATTACATTTAACTATATGCAAACTCGTAATTGAAAGCTATTCTTGAAATCACCTTCATCTTAATGCCAAAATGGCAAAATCCAAGCAAACTCTTTCTTGCCAGGTATCTAATCCCAGTTATCACAAGTTTATTTTTAACAGAAATATTAGATTGGTCTAAAACTGAATGCTATGGAGATTGATATCTAAACAGCATTATTAACCATTCTCATTAAATTCCTCAGTAAGGGTACATTAAATTCATCGAAATATTTATGCTATACAATGACATCTTTCCAACTACACTAAGAATCAGGGTGCAGTAAATACCAAAATATATACTTTCTAGAATATTGCCCCATGTTTTGCATCTCAAAAAAATTAAGCATAGAAATGCATGCAGTCACAGCAAACTGCACACAAGGATAAATAATATTAAGGAAGCAATGTTTGCAAAAGAGTGCACTCCACAGTTGTTTTAAAAAAAAGTAATTTTAGTAAAAGAAATGAATAGAAAAATGCATGTGAAACTGGGGTCGAATCAAACCTGTGACACGAAATGAAGAGTTATGAAAACAGTGGACAGATTTGCACAGATTTGCACAGATCCTGCACAAACATTTTCCCCTCCAATTGTAATAGGGGGGTGGGGGGCATGCAAAGAGTTACCTGGAAACTTTTGACATTCAGATTTTTTTGACCCTCAGTGGCCACTTTCAGCCTAGAATCCAGTCCTTTCATCAATGATTCTGTATTACGGACATATTGCAAGTCCCGGTAGGTCCGAAGATCCAGCACTTCCATGGATTGGGAGATGTTCTGTACCTGCTCAATGGAGAAAGAATACTGACGTTAGATTGGCAGGATCCGTCAGCTCATTGTTTGGATCCTTTTATGGGATCAAAGTAAGCCAGTAGTAACCCAATAACTCAGACAACCCTCTACTCAAAGGAGTTTTGCATGGCAATGGATGAAGGGGCATTTTTGAACCCAATAATTTTAGAGCAAATGTACTGATGATTTCCCCTTAACTTAACGGCAGATGTCCTACTTGGGACCAATCCACAGCTGACAAATAGGCAGAATCTGTAATAGGATGAATGAAGAGTGAGGCAAGCAGGATCCTTCCACTCCTTTTTTTTTTCAGACCAGCCCCCACTAGTTTTACAGACCAGATTGTTTCATATTCCTGGTTCAATAAGCTCACAATGAAGCATCCTCCTCGGGGACCTGAGTCGAAACCTGCCGTCTGCAGCACCAGCTGGAATTCCAGCTCCTTTGCCTGCTTTGCACCCATGAAATATGGATGATAATGGAACCAGATGGAGCTGAATACTGATGAAAGGTGGAGAAGGGGAAAGACAATGCTCCTTTAAACATTTGCCTTTGAAGGGAGGAGGAATATTTAGGAAGGAGTCCTCCGCTTCCATCGTAGAGGGCAAAGTATGATCTGGATTTGGTGCCAAACAAAAGCATAGGCACTGGAACATAGCCAAATTGTAATGTTCTGGGTGAATCTTTGTTCCAAATTTGAAGTAAAACATATATATTTTTTCATTTCGTGCATACCCCAATTCCTTGTCATCGTTGCCTTTTTATAGGAGGATATATGCAGCATCATTTATCATGGTTTCCATTTTTGTTATGATATGTGGGAATGACCTTGGGAGAAAGGGGGAAGAGCGACAACCAGAGGAATGGTCATTTAAGAGGTAGCTTAACTCACAGAAGGAATGCAGGCATGGCATGTATCTCAGAAGGGATTGAAACTTACCTACTTGGGCTGCAAAAGGAATGGGGGAGAAATGTTCTTTTAAAATTGCAAGGTTTTGCTTATGTAACCTTTACAATAAGGTAGTCCATAAGGTCAACTTAGTCCATCCAGTCAGGCTTTCTGTTTGGATGACCATGCTAGGCTGGCAGCTTTATGTGTTTTCTATATCCTTTTGGGATTAACTATTGTAATGGAATGTAGGGAGGGGGTGAATTCCAGAAAAATAAGAGGCAACTCAGTCCAGATTTTATGTGTGGGAGAAAGAGGGTGAAGATAGCCCTTTCCTAATAGTTCACAGAGTATATTGTAGATGCAGATAATAGAGACTTCAGTCTGGCAAAGTTTTGTCTATAGGTGTGAAGACCTCAGCTTGGAAGAATCACCATGTGTCATTCTTAGTTTGGGGCATGACAGCTATGAACTCTATGTTAAATCTATAGGAGAAGGAGTGACAGAACCTGGGGGCAGAGTTAAAATAGGCAACAGCCTAGAACCCCTACGTAGCCACAATTAGACTAAGTCCAACCTCCCCCTTGAATTATTAACCCTTATCTGACTCCAAGCAGGTGCTATTAGCTAAATAGATTCCTGTGCATAGACCTTTTAGCAATAAATCAGTTTAATTGGACCTTTATGTATGTACCGTATATACTCGAGTATAAGCCGAGTTTTTCAGCCCACTTTTTGGGCTGAAAAAAGCCGCCTCGGCTTATACTCGAGTCATTGAAATTGGCCAAAGCGCGCGACCCTTAGAATTCCCCGAACGGGCTGGCGCAACTGGGCTGGGGTGTCCCCGGCGTGGGGGAACCGGTCCTTGTCTCCACGTGCTGCGGGGATCAGCGGGGAAGAGGCGCGATCGCCCCCCCCAAAAAGGCATTAACTGGGAAACTAGTCCGGGCTCGGGGCGTTTTGCAAGCGGGCAAGAACCAGCCTCCGGGGCGGTGGCATGAACGAGGGTGAGGCGGAGGGTCCTCTGCGGCCGGCCCTTTTCAAGAAGATGTGCCTGGCGGGGGAGTTCTGCAGGCGGCGGCGGCAGAAGTGGCTGCACCGGCTGGAGCTAGACCCGGATCGCCAGCCGGACCCTCCCCTGCCACCTTGCGACCTCCGCCCGGCGGTGCTGCTGGCCACGGTGCATCACCTGCTGGGCCGTTCGGCCACGAAGGCGCAGCGCTCGGCCGGGGAGACCTCGCTGGCTTCGGCCACCGACTGGCCCAGCAGGTGATGCACCGTGGCCAGCAGCACCGCTGGGCGGAGGTCGCAAGGCGGCGGGGGAGGGTCCGGCTGGCGATCCGGGTCCAGCTCCAGCCGGTGCAGCCGCTTCTGCCGCCGCCAGAACTCCCCCGCCGGGCACATCTCCTTGCAAAGGGCCGGCCGCGGAGGACCTTCCGCCTCGCCCTCGTTCATGCCGCCGCCCCGGAGGCTGGTTCTCGCCCGCTTGCAAAATGCCCCGAGCCCAGACTAGTTTCCCAGTTAATGCCTTTTGGGGGGGGCGATCGCGGAGGGTCCTCCGCGGCCGGCCCTTTGCAAGGAGATGTGCCCGGCGGTGCTGCTGGCCACGGTGCATCACCTGCTGGGCCGGTCGGTGGCCGAAGCCAGCGAGGTCTCCCCGGCCGAGCGCTGCGCCTTCGTGGCCGACCAGCTGCGTGCAATCCAGCTAGATCTGGCTCTGCAACGCACGCACGCCGCGCCTTGCGCCACCCTGCTGAAGCGCGCCTTGCTTTACCTGCTGCATGCCGGAGCCCGGCTCTGCAACCAGGCGCCCGCGTGCTTCGACGCCCACCTGCACGACGGGCAGCTCCTCGAGACCTTCGCTGCCCTGCGCCGCGCCTACGCCGCCCCGACGCGCATCCTGCCCAGCCGTGCTTCCAGGTGCTCTTCCTGCTCTATCACCTGGGTGAGCCGCGGGGGTCGTAGTCCTGGGATTTGGGTGGGTGAGTGGGGGCAGTATTAATTTAATTTCATTTAAATTAATTTCATTTAATTTCATTTAAATTAATTTCATCTAATTTCATTTAAATTAATTTCATTTAATTTCATTTAAATTAATTTCATCTAATTTCATTTAATTTAATTAAAAGTTCTTCTAAGACGCCCAATCCCGTAGGACTATTGTTTTTATTGATCCTCTTTTCCACTTACAGAGCTAGTTTACTGTTTTTCTTTGAAATAAGTATTCAAAAACATTATTGGTATCTATTTTTATTTTTGAAATTTACTGGTAGCTGCTGCATTTCCCACCCTAGGCTTATACTCGAGTCAATAACTTTTCCAGTTTTTTGTGGTAAAATTAGGTGCCTCGGCTTATATTCGGGTCGGCCTATACTCGAGTATATACGGTAGGTCATGTACCTGGTCTTTTGCACCTGACAACATCTAAGGACCAAGAAGGAACACCACACTCAGATTTGGGCACACTATATATCCAGGACATTCTCCAGTAAATATTTTTATACTTCTAGAATTGGAGAACAGGACAGGACAGGACAGGACAGGACAGGCATGAAGAGTGCTGATCCATAAAGTGGTCAAGGGTCAGACACGACTGAATGGCTGATGAAGATGACTTCTAGAAGTTGCATTTGTGGTCCCTTCTATGGAGCTTATACTAAAGTAATAAATACATGCGGTGCGTATGTTTTTCTTTTCTAATTAATACTATAATATACATTTTTTCATGTCATATATTATGACTAATTTTTGTTTTCTTTCTATCCAAACTACAATCATGAATAAATCTAAACATTTTTCAAGATAAGAGGTAGCCTTCACAGTCTACTGAGCCACAATATCCTAATCAAGGTAAATATCAACCAAAGTTGGCATGTTGTGCAAATGCATCTGCTAAGCCATTGCTTGACCTGGTTAAAAGCTTTGCGGGAATTCAGCCAGTATTTCATGATATAACATTGTTGTTGCTGGTTGGTAGACCACAAGGTCTTGGTTGTTTTGGTTGCACAGAACTGATAAAGATCCATACAGCACTTTATCTATCTGAACACTGTTTTCTTACTCCCCCACCAAATAATACTGCCTATTTTTTCCTTTCTCCCACCTCCCTACAACAGTACTTATTTATAAAATGCCTTCACAACCATTCTCTTCATTTATCTATGAAAGTTTGCAATAATATTGCCTGTTCTTAAAAGGACAACAATGTTTACCTCTCTCGTCCCTTTGCCTATTCCTACAGGTAGGGACTCCGCTCCTGAGGTGGCAGGTTATGAATACCTATCCGTTAAGTTGGGCCATAGGGACAAGGTAAGGATACTGCTGTCTAGGAAGGTCCTTCTCCTAGCAATAAGACTGGTCTCTTGAATCTCTTGGCCTTTTGGTATTAGATGATTTCAACCTCTAGGTCCTGGGGATGAGTCTGGGTTCAATTTTTGACCTCTATAGTGATCATTGGCTTAGTCTGGTTTAACACTCTGAGATGGTGACACCGTGGACCTTATTTTCTTCTCTGAGGTAGTATGTAGTGATCTCAATATGGAAGATATTTCTCTGAGATCTTTGCCATAGCCAGATCATTTTCTGGTTCATATGAAATTAACTGTCACTTCTGACTTCTGTGGAGTAAAGGGGACCATTAGATGATGTGCCCCAGAGGTCTCATTGCTTTGGATGGATTCTGGATAGATTTGGGGGTTTTGCCAGTGATTTCAAGAGCAGCGTCTAGTTTACCTGTTTTTGATAGCTAACACACAATTTCTAACATTCCCTTTATTAGTAAGGTTGGGGGCAACTATAGAGTGTCCTAAAAGAAACAATTTATCTGGGAACTTTCAGCCAGGGTTCAATAGATATGTGATGGAGATGGCATTGTTTGCTTTTTGGTGATTTAAATGGGGATAGTCTGCTCCTCTTATTCCTTTTATAACTTATTAGCCTTTGATATAATTGGACCATGGTATTCTCTCAGACCCCAGGGAGGGCTAGGACTGGAATCACTGCTTGATGCTGGTTTTATTCCCGTCTTAATAGGCTCTCAGTGGTTGTGGGGGAAAGAGAGATTGCCATGGTAAATGCTCCTTTGTGCCCAGGGTTTAGTTCTGGGGGAAGCAATCTATATAGTATCATCAATACATTGATGCTTGTATATCATCAGTGCAGGAAAGGCCACTCTCTGGAGGCAATTAGGATGTAGATGGAATGAAACATGTTGAAGTTGAACTGAAGCAAGACTTGTTGCTGTTTGTACATCTAGATGCTCTCTTACCTCTTACCAATGATCTTTTGATAATTGAAGGGTAGGGCTATGTCTTGGGGGGTGGGAGGCTCCTGGACTTGTGGCTACTGTTGGACAGACTGGTGGAGGCTATGGCAGCATAGGGATTTTGCCCAACATTGGCTGATGTGCCAGTTGAGGCCCAGCTGGGATGAAAGGATCTCACAACAGGAATTTCGGTCTTTATATCTATTTGTTTGGACTATTATAATGTGCTCCACAGGAATCTGCCTTTGAAGACTACCCAGAAGGTCCAGCTGCTGCTGAATGCAATAATCCATTTGTTAACTAGCAGTGTTTGCTATTAACATATGAACCCAATGTTGTAGGCTCTGCATGGCTTCTGGTGGGTTTCCAAGTGCAATTCCAAGTGCAGTTTTTAATCTATAAAGCCCTGTATGGCCTAGTACAGTGATGGCGAACCTTTTTTGGCTCACGTGCCAAAAGGGTGTATGTGCGCGCTAGCATGCACGTGCATGCCAACACCCATGCCCTCCCCCATGCATGTGCACAACCCCCCGTACTGCCCCCCGTGCATGCGCACAGGCCTCACAACGGACTCCTGAAGCCTGGCGACGGCGAAAAATGGCCCAACGGCCCAACTGGAAGTTTGGAAATGAACTTCTGATTGGCCCGTTGGGCCGTTTTTCGCCATCCCCAGGCTTCAGAAGGCTTCCCTGAAGCCTGGGGAGAGCAAAAATGGCCAAAAAGGCCGAAAATCAGCTGGCCAGCGCACGTATGCATGCTGGAGCTGACATAGGGCAATGCCTCGTGTGCCCTCCGATATGGCTCTGCGTGCCACCTGTGGCATGTGTGCCATAGGTTCGCCATCACGGGCCTAGTATCTTCAGATCTACCACCACCAACTAGAATTAATCCACCTGATCCATATATCCCAGCAGAAACTTAGTTGGTTCTTCATTCCACAAGGTGAGAGAGACTTCGTTTTGTAGTTGTTATTTTTCAGTGGGAGTATCCATTTGTTACAACAAATCAGACTTGCCCCCACATTGCTGCCTATTCAGACATTATTAAAAATGGAGCTCTTCTGAAGGCCTAAAAGATTGTGATCTATGCACTACTGTGGGTATTGATATTGTATTGCCTTGTGATATCTTAAATGATTTATACATTACAGGCTTAGTTCTTAATTTTGTGTTTTATTGGGGAGGATTTATTTACGTTCGGTTGGGTTTGTGTTGTCACATACTACTATTATTAATGGCTGAGAGTGGGATTTGATTATGGCGGGCGCAAATCTGATAGATAAATAAATTCCACAGTTGGTTTGAGGAGTTACAGACAGATACTGCTTATTTATCTCCTTGCATTCTGAAGCTCTTTTTTGCCTTGAATCTAAAGTTCTACACAGCCCAAATTCATACTAGCTATGCAAGGAAAAAATAGAATTAAGGGCCTTCTTGTAAGGCATGCTAGCTTTCTAAAGCTGAGCCCAGATTTCACAGGTTTTAGCTGCAGCAATGGCAAAGGCTACCCTTTCATCTACTAAGCTGCCTGGTTGGTGGTTATAATTTTAATTTCCTCACTTTCCATGTGAACAAAATGACATCACAGTGCAGGAAGAGACTAGGAAGCAGCCTTCTCATTGATTTTGCAGATTCTACCCTTGGTTGGATTGGGATGTTCAGAGGGAGTTTTGTGGAATCAGAATTGCTGACAGAGGAAGAAGCATCATGGCAGCCATTGTGAAACAGTTGGTAGCAGGAAATGAAAAGAGGGAAGTTGATTGTGGTCTCTGTGATCATTTATCACTACCTCAATATTTCAGGGTTCTGCTTCTCTATATAAGAAACTGACATATGAAGGAGCATTCAGACATATATACCTCCCTGGGCACTTGAAAGTGGCATAGCTCATTAAAAACTAACTATTTCTCTCTTCTTGCTTGTTTTGGTTCTAACTGGATCTTTCGGAGAATCCATTTATATAATAAAACAAGCACAGAATGCATTTTGACTTATTGGCAAACAACAAATATTGGACCCGCTCTTAACTGAGTTTGTCAGGGAAAGACTTACATTCTTTCAGCATCAATTTTCTGAGCAGCAGTAAATGTATTCCTTTCCATTCTAATTGGTTGGAAAGGAAGGGAAGGGAAATCGCCTTAGTCTTTGCCTTCTGAAGCATGCAAAGTGATTGAAATAAGAGAGGTATTTACAGATCAGCTAGAAAACAGGAATTCTACCGATGTACCTCTGTGTTTAGTAGGGCTTCTCCCAGACTCTCTTGCCTTGTTGTGATTCAAGAAAATAAGCTGCAGATTGGTACACTAATTTGAAGCCCTGCCATACCTCAGTCCATCTTGTGTTCAAAGCATGCCCAGCCTATTTTATTGTTAACATGCTTTCCTTTTGCAGGGTCATTCCATATAACTTCCAGGTCTTTTTTACATTCTTTCATCAAGTCCAGGGCTTTCCAATTCAGCCCAAGCCAGCTAGTGACTAAGCCTAGAGAATCCCAGCCCAGGCTATCAGAAAAGGACAGCCAATTAACACTCACGCCCCACACTCATACAGGCAGCTCTCAAAGTGGGCAGCTTCCTTCTTGCCACACGTTCAGGACTTAATCAGTTTATAAATGCCATTTTTTTAAAAAAATAAAGAAATACAAAAAAGTGTCTCAGTCCAATGCAATCCATGAATTTGTCCCCTTATAACTGTGTGCCTTTGTTTATGGGTTTACAAGGGATTCACTAAGATAATCCAGTAAATGCATAGGTGTAATGGGGCTGTTTCTGGGAAGCAAATGCTTCTAAAACTAGCTTCTTTTGAAAGAAATGTAATATTTAGGATATTACAGTGTATTACTGCTGCTTTGCAGGCAGAGATGAGACTGATGAAAGTGCCTGTGAAGTTGCAGAGATATACAGTGGATTCTAACATCAATTAATCAATCCCCAAATGTCTTTTGGAAGCCATCGAGTTGAGTGAATGACCTGGTTCCAGAAAGCCCTAAAGCAGAACCACTGCTAAGTACTTTTTTTTGCAGTAGACATTAGTTTCCCTACAAACTTCAATGAGTTTTGGTAACTACAACAAAGTAGGAATGGAGAACTGAAAGTTTTCAGGAATATGCTGCCAGCAGATCCTCTGAAGCATGAAGGGGTATCCAACCCAATTGTGTGTCAGCATAAGAATCAGGTAGATATGCTGTCAAAACTGAAAGGAATACGATGGGCTTCAGTAGGACAGGAAAGACACAGAGACAAAGTGAAAGATTGTGAGGTGGTAAATTGACAGCAGTCAATCCAGAAAGATGGCAAAGAGAGAGATAAAGGATGGATGGTGCAGACTATGCAACTTCAAAGGTATTTGCAGGAGAGAAGCAAATGGTGAGAGTCATGACTTCATGATGCAAGCTCCATCCCTTCTGAATATGTGTCACATACAAAAAAGAATGCGGCTTGCATTACTACACTTATATTGTCATTTTGATGGAAGCACTGAATCTTGGAAATGCCTCAGGCTTCTGATTTATCTGAGCCATGAAGTTTGCTTTTTCTCATGAAGATAGGCCTTTTTCCATGCTGACTGAAATTCCGTGAAATATTAGTTTTGCCAGGAATGTCTCAGCCATAGTCACCATGTTTTCTCAATAGAATTGAAGCCACTCCTACTTCACTATTACTGTAAATAGCCAATAAAAAGGTAGTCTGCTTTGTGAGACATTGAAATTATTACAATACGAACTGTATGATACTAGCAATTAACCTGCATTATAATTACCCTACATAAGTCTTTTATAGAAACATTCCATTCCTTTTGAGAATAGTGTACGAATACCCTCCTTTTTTCCACATGTAAATGTATATAGATATTTATCATATTTGAATAATTGCCAACTATATGCTTCTATTTGATCATGGAAAGATAAGTAGGAACTCTATGAAGTCAACCAAACTGAATTGTGTGTGTGTGTTGTGTGATTCTGAACATTGTAGAAAGGCAGACATTGACTGGACCTGTAAGAAAATGATTATTTTTGCACAATATATTGCTACCTTCATTGACAAGTCACACATATTAAAGGCAGTACATTGTTATTAGTATAAAACCACCAATATTTGTGCAATGTCATGACATAGTGACAATGAATGGCTTCATGCCATGTGTTTGTGTGGATGGCCAAAAGATGGAGTATTTGAGATCAACAGTGGTACCTTGGTACTCATTGTTAATTGGTTCTGGGAGGTGCAATGGCTACCAAAAACGATGAATAGCAAACAATTTTTTCCCTTAAGGAATAATGTAGTGAGTCACAAGGCAGCCGACACCGACAAGTTCCAACTTGTGCATTGAGTACCAAACAAACAATGAGTACTGGGACAAAATGTTTGTGACAAAATGCGTTGAGTACCAAATTCAACGAGTTTCAAAGCAGTTGAGTACGAAGGTACCACTGTACTCAAAAGCAGACCAAAATAAGAAAAAATGGCATTTTGATGGAAAAGTATAAGATGGAATTGGCCAAACTTTAATGGATCAATCAAGCCTTGTTGGAAGTGTAAAAATATATGGAAATTGGATTGGGACTTCTATTTTTATTGTTTTAAAGATACTGTATGTTATGATTTTAAAGTTTTATGCTGTAAGCCACCCAGAGTTAATTTTGTTAAGATATGGGAAGCAATACATTTAATTAATTAATTAATAAATAATAAAAACTGTAGTCATCACAACAAATGTGGTACTATAAACAGTGGGTATCCCACCTCAATTCTTCAGACACTCAAACCTAGTCTGGGCAGATACTGTACACTTGATTTGGTCACGGATATTCCAGTATGTGAATGGATGTAGTTTTTAATTTTTAAACTAGACAATCTATGCCCCATTGAATCATCATTTCAGAGATATTTCCTTACCAAATTCCTCAATGACTTTTACAGTGACAGAGCTTCTAATGTACTGTCTTTACTGGAAAAGATGAGATACTGTGTATTCAAACTACAGTATATCTGCCTTGAAAATAGCCCATGTTGAACTGTTTAGCATAGGGAAACATGAGCACAGGAAATGTTTTATAACATTTTGTATTATGTAATAAATTGTTTTACAATAATGTTCATATTATAAAATGCTTTATAAAATTTGCCAAATTTCAATTCATGGAACTTGCATTTTGGATGCATTCTGTAAGTTAACCCATTTGAAGTAACTTGGTCCAAAAGTTTTGCCCTATGGTGCATTCTTTTGCCCAGTTAAAAGTTACAGGAATCAGTGTTTTAGTAGAATATAGATTAAACAGTGAAAGTGTTGAACGCTGCTGAATCACTGCATAAAAACCGGAGGGGAAAAAAGTACTGAAGGTGTTTTCTGGTCCTTAGCATCAATTTCTCCACAAAGTGCCAAGATGGGGAAAGAAGGAGTAAGGTTACCACTTGAGTGACTGAAAGGTTTATCTTTTTATCACAGGAAATATCTCCTCAGAAACCTTGATGAAGATAAACAGAGGTCAGTTTCAGTGTTTAGACAGAAAAGGTCCAAAGTTCAACTACCTTTATTAAAAGAAATGAAGGGCAAAGAAGTAAACTGGATGCAGTGTGACTGGGGAAAAAATCATAGAAAAGTTTCCCTTGATTGTGCAAGGCTCACATAACCCACCATCTCAACTGTAATGGCCTGCCCCACCTTGATCTTCTTTTCCTGCCATTTTGTTTCTCAGTCCGGCAGGGTTCCATTTTGGATTTGGGCTCCTCTGCAGCATAGATGACTAGCGTCAATTGCTCTATTTCAGTTTGAGTCTAAGTGAACCCTTTCTGCTACCTCCTGGGACATTGTGCACTTTTTAGCGCCATTATGTAAACGTTTCTGAGAACAGGCTTCCCTCAGCACATTTTTAAGACTCAGCATTGCAACTTTCTGCCCAAATCCCTTCAGCTGTTACTTGCTTTCTTCCTCCTTCCCACCCATCACTGAAGTATACTTTTTTTTTTACACGAACCAGACGTTTTCCCTCTTCAATTCAGCACAGCACAAGCTATAAAGCTCTTTTATTTCAGGAGCCTTAAAGAGACTCGATTGCAATTCGTGTTCTTTAAATGGATGTTTATTTATTAACGTTGCCCTAGCTGGTACTTTACAGCCATGGCTATGGCCTCTGAAGGGAGCTATTTAAGAGGCATTTTGCAGCATGTTATAATAAAAGTTTAATCAGCTACCAACCCCCAATTTCTTTATGTATGTAGGGGTAGAGGAGGAGCAAGGGTGCATGACAAAGCAAGGAAAAAAGACACGAAGCACAGCTTGCACACGGGACCATGGAGAGTCATTTAAACACATACGCACACATCTATGCATTAAGTAGTGGCATTCACAGCTTGAAAATGACATTGAAATCAATATTAGTGACAAGGGAGGGGGCTACTCTCTGTCTCCACTTCTTTCTTAAGTACAATTAATTATTCAAATTAATCCCAACTAAAGAAGTGGGCAACCTTGGTCAATCCAGTGATTGTTGAATGACACTTCCAATGTTCCTCCCATCGGCAAGTTGGGGTTGAGGTTATTTGGCATCATCTGCAGGATGCTTGTACTCCATTCTTGATAGGGGCACCATTGCAAGAAGCCAGAGCAGAGTTTATTCTTACTGCTCTTCTTCACATGTTAAGATTTAGGGCAGGACTTAAGGAGTCAAAGAGCAAAGTTCAAGATCATCACTCTTTGGCTGAGCTTCTGATAGCAAGGCTGCTCATCAAGACCTAGCATAACCTCCTGGAAGACACATAGGTCTCCTTGTATTCTTGTAGCTTAGTCTATTTTTCAAAAAAACAACAACATCATCTCATATGCTATGATTTATTCTTGACTCAGCCTTTCACACATCCTGCTCTCATTCTCTGTAACAGCTGGACATCCTCAAGCAGCTTTTGGTTATCAGGAGGGTAACACTGTACCCTGATTTGTAGATGACAGCTTAAGTTTAAATTAAGACTTCTACAGTATCTCTGGAGTTGTGTGTCCCAAGCTGAGTTCAAAGATATAGATGCAATGAAAAGAGAACAGAGGTAGCTCTAAAACTGCTGAATAAAGATAGTCATGGAACTGCAGTTTAACAAACAGTGCTCATATTTTTACCATTCTGTTGAGATATATTTGAATTCTATTCAAATTCTATACAAACACATTTGTATTGCTACATATAAATGAACATGGACATATTTTTCATGAAGTTGCATCTCCATGTTCTATTCCTCCCTCTTCATACTGACCTTACCTCTCCAAAGTGTTGACTGGAAAATGAGGCTCAAGTCTCCAGACAAAGCTTAGGACACATAATACACAAACAAATGTGTGTTTGTACACATAAGTAGGAAATCAATACGATTTGCAATTTCCAAATGTCCCAGACAAGTTCTGGAGAGAATATTGGCACATGCAAGGAAGAATTGAGGACCTCAACTATGAATCCTTCTGGATAATGTAAACAAGCCTTGCATTCTCCACTTGAGCTATTATTTTAAGGATCAGTGGTCTGAGCCAAGCTTGCTGGTTTATCTTTGAAAAGGGCAGTTTCCTTCCTTATCCATCTCCCTTCCAAGTATCTCAATCTCAGTCAAGGTCAGAGTGTCATTCTGCAACCTGAGCCTCCTGGGCTCTAGGGGAAATTTATAGCTATGTTGTTCTGCATCATCACATGGAAAGCTTTTCTCACTGGTCCCCGACACAAACTGCCTTTGTGACTTTCTATGAGTAGAGATATCTGACATTGGAAAAGATTTATCCTGAGCAAGACAATACTAGCAGACATTGCCTTTCCTTGGACTTGATAAATGCTTCCTCCCAAACTGAAGCCTCTATATATTTGAGATGTAAAGGTCACTGGATGGATTACGCCCTTAAATTGCCTGGCCATGTAATAGATGAGGGAAGGAACAACAGCTGCCTTCTTAAAACCTATATCTTCCCAGATAGTAAAGTCAGCAGTAGCCCTTTCCATACCCTTACTGTCACAAGAATCAATGACATCCTATCTTTGAAACTCCCTCCCAAGAGATGGTTCAACTCATACCATTTTTTTAGACACAAGCTGAAATCCTTTTAATTGGGCTGTTTTAAGTCCCACTAGGTAGAGCAGACCAAAACAACAACTACAACTATATTTAACAGAGACAGGTTATAATAACAGAACTTTGCAAGCCTGATATTGCTGTACCTCCTCCTCCTCATAGTTCAATGAATTACGGAGATGTCTGCTTCTAAACTTTATCTGGATGTTCTGAACTTAAAAATGCTTTAGCTCTTTTTGCCTAGACAAAGGTTTCTGCATATTTCTGTCAAGGTCATCTCTCTGACTCACTACAGACATTTTAAAGCAGATGCCAGACAGCCACATATGAAGATGCTTTAAGTTATACTACTGTCCTGGATAGTGGGTTGGATTTGGTAGCTTTAATAGCTCCCTGAATTTTAGAATACAATAATTCAAGGTATAGGTCAGGGGTCAGCAACCCATTTCATCCCTCTGCTGCGGCTCCCTGTCACCACAATTTTGAGAGGAGCTTCCGGTTAGGGAGGGGAAAAGCACGGTGCGCCAGGAGGAGACTCTATGGCAAGGGATGGGTTTTCCAATTAGCTCCACAATTGATAGGGCTTTTGGTTAGGACAGGTAGAGGAAAAAGGACGCCGCGCTAGGAGGAGACTCTATGGTGGGGGAACTGGACTTCCGGTCGGCTCCAGAATTGAACGGGGGGCTTCCTGTTAGGACCTTTGTGGCTCTTTGAGTGTTTAAGGTTGCCGACCCCTGGTATAGGTAAACTAGAATTTGCTATCAGATGTGACGGTGACTAATCAACTAAGGTGGATTTTTAAAGGAACTACAGCAATCAGTGGAGCATTGACTATCATTGATTACTAGCTTTGATAGTTATGACTATCTAAAGAAACACTGGTAGCAAATCTTACATTTCAATTGCGAGGGAGAAAAATATGGAGGCTACTGTTCTTCTGTCCAAGCTTGTGAAGTTGCCAAACATTTCTGTTTGGCTATTATATGACCAAGAAATCAGTGGGGCCTTCATACTACCACTATTTTGACTTCCTAATCTTCCATAAATAAGCCAAATTGTTATAGTTTACAATATGTATAGAATAGATCTATGTGTGTGCCTCCAAGAATTTTTGACTCCTGGCAACTCCCTGGACTAGTCCCTGCAGTTTTCCTGGCAAGGGTTTTTTTTTTTTAAATTAGTTTGCCTTTGCCTCCTTCTTAGAGTTGAGAAAGAAGAACTGGCCCAAAATCACCTCCTGGCTTTGTGCCTAAGGTAGGACTAGAACTCACAATCTCCTGGTTTCTAGCTTATTGCCTTACCCACTACTCCAGACTGGCTCTCATAGATCTTTGCCATCCTTGAAATGCAAGAACACCACGAGCCAATCTATACTTCCCTTCTCTTTTTTCAGCAGACTAATAGAGGAATTGAAAGAATTTCATTCAATCAACCCTCTACCTCCTGAGCTACAATTATTCAATCTCCTTAGTACCATCATTTTTTAAGAATAAAGAAAATGAATTGGTAGCACTTCTAGCCTCCTTCCATATGCTTTTCAGCAGTCTGTTTCTATTTGGCAGTTTGCAACAACAACAATTTTAAAAAAATTAAAAGTTGCTTTACAAGGAGTTTCCAGTGATGATTCATGACAAACTAGATGTCCCTAAAGGAGTGGGGACAACATTTTGGCAGAGATCAGGAGTGAAATCTGGCCAGTGAAATCTCTCCAGAAAAAGGAGAGATACTGAGCTTGCCCACTTGTACTCCAGATAGTTGCTCCTCATGAGTAGTCTGAAGGAATTGAGATTTTTGTGGTCTGCTCATGAGTTGAGCCGCTGGGAATTAAGAACTTTCAATCAAGCTCACAGCCATAATGCAGTTAATATGAACGTAAGGGTGTGTATGAGCCTCATTTATTAAACATTTTCAGATATAACTTATTTATTTATTTATTTATTTATTTATTTATTTATTTATTTATTTATTTATTTAGTTAGTTAGTTAGTTAGTTAGTTAGTTAGTTAGTGAGATTTATATACCGCCTCACAGTGCAAGCACTCTCTAAGCGGTTTACACCAGTAAGCAATGTATATTTATATTGCCCCCAACAATCTGGGTCCTCATTTTACCTACCTCGGAAGGATGGAAGGCTGAGTCAACCTTGAGCCGGTGAGATTTGAACCACTGACCTGCGGATCACAGTCAGCTAAAGTGGCCTGCAGTACTGCCTCTAACCGCTGCGCCACCTCGGCTCTTTATGGCTAAAGTGATTTACGGATTTACGGCTAAAGAGAGATTTTCTGAGTAGCAGGATAAAATTTCTACTTGGTGAGTTATTTTTTCTGACTTATAATGGAATAAAGAAAAAAGATTTTTTTAAAAATTAAAACTTGGCAAAAAGCTTAACAGGAGTCAATGTAACAAGTTTAAAACAGATGAAGGGATAGTTATTTTGAAAGATTTTTTTTTTCCTGAAAATGCTTTTGAATAAATGGGAATTTAAATAGACAAACAAACTGAACCTTCATGGGACTCTTTTTTGTTTACTATTAAAGAGTATAGATAATTAGTGGATTCTACAAAACAAAAGATAAAAGTAATACAAGCTAGATTGTGATGCTGACTATAACTATGGAGATATGCAAGCATAAGCGCACCAGCGTGCCTACTGTCCCTGTCTTATTGTCTCCATTCATCTGTACTTACTTCCTTTGTTTATGTTTATGTTTATACTTATATCTGCTTTCTTGTTCATGTTTGACAAATAAATAAATAAATAAATAAATAAATAAATAAATAAACAAATAAATAAATAAATAAATAAATAAATAAATAAATAAATATTGTCTGTGATGCTGACTATAATTAAGGAGTGCTACTTGAGATGAAAATATTAAGGGCACAGAAAAACAAAATAGGGTGAAGCTTGACTTTCTTTTTTTCCTTTGAGACACCTTCACTTTTGGATTTTAATATCATAATGGCAAGCATCAGAAAAGTGGCAAAAATAGAAAGGAAGAGAGTGTTGCTAGAACAACCTACAGAGAGAGGAATTACTCCAGCTTTGCTTGAGTAATTGGGCAATAAATTAATGGAATCGCTTGATTCTAAATTGAAAGTGTTTGAAAAAAACCATGGATAAAAGACTTGTCAAAATGAAAGAGGAGATGAAAGAAAAAGGTAAGAATATGGAAAACTATAACAAGAGTCTGGGGATGTAAAACAAATCAATTGCAAAGTGGAAATTTTCAGAGTAACACAGAAGTTATACCGTATATACTCGAGTATAAGCCGAGTTTTTCAGCCCACTTTTTGGGCTGAAAAAAGCCGCCTCGGCTTATACTCGAGTCATTGAAATTAACTGGGAAACTAGTCCGGGCTCGGGGCGTTTTGCAAGCGGGCGAGAACCAGCCTCCGAGGCGGCGGCATGAACGAGGGCGAGGCGGAGGGTCCTCCGCGGCCGGCCCTTTGCAAGAAGATGTGCCCGGCGGGGGAGTTCTGGCGGCGGCGGCGGCAGAAGCGGCTGCACTGGCTGGAGCTAGACCCGGATCGCTAGCCGGACCCTCCCCCGCCGCCTTGCGACCTCCGCCCGGCGGTGCTGCTGGCCACGGTGCATCACCTGCTGGGCCGGTCGGCCACGAAGGCGCAGCGCTCGGCCGGGGAGACCTCGCTGGCTTCGGCCACCGACCGGCCCAGCAGGTGATGCACCGTGGCCAGCAGCACCGCTGGGCGGAGGTCGCAAGGCGGCGGGGGAGGGTCCGGCTGGCGATCCGGGTCCAGCTCCAGCCGGTGCAGCCGCTTCTGCCGCCGCCGCCGCCGCCAGAACTCCCCCGCGGGCACATCTCCTTGCAAAGGGCCGGCCGCGGAGGACCCTCTGCCTCGCCCTCGTTCGTGCCGCCGCCCCGGAGGCTGGTTCTCGCCCGCTTGCAAAACGCCCCGAGCCCGGACTAGTTTCCCAGTTAATGCCTTTGGGGGGGGGGGCGATCGCGGAGGGTCCTCCGCGGCCGGCCCTTTGCAAGAAGATGTGCCCGGCGGGGGAGTTCTGGCGGCGGCGGCGGCAGAAGCGGCTGCACCGGCTGGAGCTGGACCCGGATCGCCAGCCGGACCCTCCCCCGCCGCCTTGCAACCTCTGCCCGGCGGTGCTGCTGGCCACGGTGCATCACCTGCTGGGCCGGTCGGTGGCCGAAGCCAGCGAGGTCTCCCCGGCCGAGCGCTGCGCCTTCGTGGCCGACCAGCTTCGCGCAATCCAGCTGGATCTGGCTCTGCAACGCCCGCCCGCCGCGCCTTGCGCCGCCCTGCTGAAGCGCACCTTGCTTTACCTGCTGCACGCCGGAGCCCGGCTCTGCAACCAGGCGCCCGCGCGCTTCGACGCCCACCTGCATGATGGGCAGCTCTGCGAGACCTTCGCCGCCCTGCGCCGTGCCTACCGCCGCCCCGACGCGCATCCTGCCCAGCCGCGCTTCCAGGTGCTCGAGTGAATCCCGGACAAAGAACAGCGAACGGAGGGCTGCAGTAGGGCTGACTGGCTGGCTGGCTCTCCTTGGAGCGCCCAGGCCAGGCAGGAGGACGGAGGGACCTCCTTAGAGCGAGTGCCCCGGGATGCGGTAGGAGAGGGCGGCTTCAGAGTTGTGCAAATAAAGGGTTAACTTTAGATTTCCTTATGAGGAAGGCAGGGCAAAAAGCGAAGAGAACAAGCAAAGTGGTTGCGAGGAGAAAGCCTACACACACACACACACACACACACACACACACACACACAACCACGCTGAAGAAGTGAGGAACAGCGGAGTGAAACATCTGGGTGAGAAAAAAAAAGAACCCTACTTTTAAAGCGGTTCTCCTTTAAGGAAGAATTTTGAAAAAAAAAGTTTGGAGAAAAGTGAAGCGGAGCGGAAAAATGGCTATCGCTTCACACAAATAACAGCGGCGAACAATTAGAGACCAGAAAATTAAAAACCTGAAAAGACTTTTAAAATGATGTTTTTAGAAAAAATCTTCCTTGCTGTTTTTCTGCACAACACACAAATAAACACATAACCCTAGTTATCTAAGGGAGGAGGAGGAAGGTACATGTTTGAGAATCTAGATAGATATTTCATTATTGAAAGATATGAAGGACATAAGGATATCAGAACAAAGAAAGTATAATGTCATTGAACATCACCCAAAAAATATTATTTCCAGAAAAAATATTTGAGGATATCTAGATCTTTGAAAGATACAGGCAGATGATCACTTTATTGTCAAGAAAATGCAAAACTTTATAGGCACAAGAAGAAACACAAGAACATATTTACTGTTTTTCTTTGAAATAAATATTCAAAAACATTATTGGTATCTATTTTTATTTTTGAAATTTACCGGTAGCTGCTGCATTTCCCACCCTAGGCTTATACTCGAGTCAATAACTTTTCCAGTTTTTTGTGGTAAAATTAGGTGCCTCGGCTTATATTCGGGTCGGCCTATACTCGAGTATATACGGTAGACAGATAATTGGGGGGGGGGATAATCTGGCTCTACTGAAATTGAGAGAGAAGGAACTTTGAGAATTTGAGCAATGCCATAAAATTTTATTAGAAGAAAAATATTATTAACATTTTAGTCCTTTTATTGACATGAGGATTATACAGAGGCAGAAATATAATTGAAATATAGAATCAATGTTAGATTTTTGAGAGTAATGTTCCAAGGAATGTTTTGGTGCACTTTCTCAGGAAGAAGACATAATATCAAATCTTGCAGCAGCATTTTAATACAAGACTGAAAAATGATAATACAGATGTAATTGTTTTTAAAGAAATTCCTAATAGATTTTTACATAAGAGACAAGAGGGGGAGGGGTTTTGACTGAGAGATTAAAGCAGAAAAAAATTCAATTTCAATAGGACAAATTTGAAGATGTGATTTTTTTTTTATTGTTAAACAGCAGGCATTTCAAATGAATTCTGTTCAGGTAGGGAATTCCTAATAAAATTCAAAGAGGAATTAGGAGAGTCAAATGGAGGTGCCATACATAAAAAGCCCAACAGGTCCAAGAGGAAACTGATTGGGATAATACTGAACTAGGCACCACAGGTATTGATTTTTCTAAATTTTTAGCTTGATTATGTATTACAAATGATTAATATGGAATATAAATAAAGTAAATGCTCCTCAAAAAAAGAGAAAAATCATTTGATAAAATGAAAACAAGATATAATTTGCCTATATGAGACACATGTTTTTTTTTTAAATTGCATTGTCAAGCCCCAGGGAAATCAGGCAATTCAGGCAGTTCAAATGAGTATAAATATTTATTTGCAAGTTTAAACTCTCTACAAAAATCTGAGCTACTAATGGTCAAGGGAAATGAGCAGGAATTAAGAAGGCATTCAAGGTGGGCTAGACTTAGATCTCTTGCAGGCACACAGGGACTCATGACTTATGATGTGTTTGACTCCTGCCTCCCGCTCAGCCTGGTCATAGAGACATAAAATATTTGATTGATAAAAATTTGGGTGAAAAATGTACTTCAGTGGCAGATGGGAGTTATTCTGTATATGAATACCCAGGTAAAACTAGAACATATACTGACTGGTGAGCATGGTAGATTTGTTGGGGTAGAAATTTATTCATTTTATTCATTAAAATTATATGCTGCTCATCTTGTGGTTCAAGGCAATTCTGAGTGGCTTACAAGATAAAGAAAAATACAGATATAAAAAAAAATTCTAAATATAAAAATGATTGAAATTGTAAAATATTTTAAAAGTTAATTTGCACAGGACTAAAACTTTGATATTGGGAATTTATGCCCCAAATGAGGTCCAAGCATGATTTTATAAAGGACTTATCAAGAAATTAATAGATTTTTCTTATGAAAATTTGAAAATGTTTGATAAGAGATTAGAATGGCTTCCCACAATTGGTTAGAACTTGTGAGAAAAATATTAAAATTACTCAACGCAAATTACTAAAACATTATTTGATTTGAAGGACAATTTAGAACTGCTTAATAAATGGAAACAGAAAATAAATTCAGTTCAAGACAGCTTGATTTAGTAGTTAAGGTGCTGGCCTAAATACCAGGAATTTGGCTCTGCGTGCCACCTCTGGAACGTGTGCCATAGGTTTGCCATCACGGCCCTATACCATTTCTGACAAATGGCTGTCCAATCTCTTCTTAAGAACCTCTAGGGATGAAGCAACCACAACTTCTGGAGACAAGCTGTTCCACTGATTGTCTCATTGTCAGCTAATATCCTCTCTTTGGTATAAGAGGGATGGAAGGTAAAATGTTGTCAGGCGTTCAAAGTTCTGCTTTGTAACCTGTATCAGTAACATAAGTTGTGTTATTTCCTAGTATAATCTACCTGAAATTGACATGGGTTGACTGCAAGGGTTACGGTAAAAGGAAGAAATTTGCCCAGCTGATACTGTCTGTTTCTTAACAGCAACTGAAACATTTGTTATCCCAATCTTTTAAACAGCTTAACTGTACATCTCTACGCTGAGCCATCCAGGTGATACTGTCAATAGTGTGACCCAATGTCTGGCAGCTGTTCAAGTCTGGATGAGAAAGAACAGATACAGGCTCAAGCCTGACAACACTGAGGGCTAGTGGCTATTTGGGTTACCTGGATCTATTTCTTCGTAAGCTAGAAAAATGTGGGATAGACAGCATCACCACCAGATGAATTCATAACTGGCTGACAAACCATACTCAACGAGTAGTTCTTATTGGTACTACATCTACATGAAGGGAAGTAAGCAGTGGGGTACCACAAGGTTCCGTCTTAGGCCCAGTACTCTTCAATATCTCCATAAATGACTTAGATGAGGGAATAGAAGGGGAACGCATCAAATTTTCAGATGACACTAAGCTGGCAGCAATAGCCAACACCCCAGAAGACAAGCTCAGGATCCAAGAATATCTTGACAGACTTGAACAATGGACCCTATCCAACAAAATGAAATTTAATGTAGAGAAAAGCAAGGTTTTACCCCTGGGCAGGAAAAAAACAAAGGTACAAGTACAAATTTTACAGATCCATCTGTTGTACCAGTTCTGCCCACTGCCAGAGTAGGAGGCCCTTCAGACAATCACTCATGTCATTGTTACCTCATAAATGGAATACTACCATGCATTCTACATGAGGCTGCTCTTAAAGTCTACTCAGAAACTACAGCTAGTTCAGAATGCAATGGTGCAGACCCCGATGGCCATGCCATGATATACCTATGTGTCATCATTCTTTTTGCAAGCTGTACTGGTTGCCAGTTGGCTATCTGGTGTAATTCAAGGTACCGGTTATAACTTATAAAGACCTTCTTTGCTTAGGGCCTGGTCATCTGTGGGAGTACCTATCTCCAGTAATTTTTGCCCACATGGTAACCCCAGTCATTGTGGACATATTTGAGGTCCCTTTAATTTAAAATGTTATCTACTAGGACTGAGGAAGCATGGTACTTGTCCTCTGGAATAGCATCCCATGCCTCACCTGCACATACCAGTATCTATACAACACTGAACCTGCAACTGTTTGGCAAATCTTTAAAAATCTGGCTTTATGCCAGTCTTGGGGTTAAGATGGTTGTTGTGCTAATGTTAGTTTTTAATGTACTGGGTTGTTTATTTTGGATGTAGCAATAGCACTTAGACTTAGATGTACATGTCTTTTTCTTTCCTTTTACTGTTTTCTACCTTTTAGAGATATAAGGCACCCAGAGTTATGGGGAGTCCAGTGGCCTATGAATCTAGGGGGGGGGAAGTCTCAGTCTTTGATCTGATTATTCTAAATGGAGAGCTTGACTTAGCAGTAAACATCATAGAGCTCAGCAGCCAAAACCAAACAGGATTCTCCAATTCTTTCGTAAATTCTGCTAAAAGGTATAACTGCTATCCTGTCTTTATCTTCCTGAAGTCGTTAAACAACTGGTTAATTTTTTTAGCCCATTTCCCACAATTCTAGAAATGTTGTTAAAAGGTTCAAAATCCAGCTTTTGCAAATTACAAGTTAGCAAGTGCTAGTGCATATGATAAGGTTGAAAGACTTTCATGAAAAGATACAGCCCTTCTATTTTCTACGGATCAAAACAAAATGAAGAATATCTCTACAAAAATATCTCCTCCTTGCCCACCCCCCTCCCCTGGCCTCCAATCTCCACTCTATTCAAATCCTGATGGCTTTCGCCTCTTTTCTGCAGGCAACGTGTTTAAAAGGAAAACACATTTCTGTGTCTGTTAAGACAGCAACAAGTAATACGTTTCCATTATTACACTGTACTGTAGGTTTTCAGGAGGGGCGAGAAGGCTGACAAGAAAGCTGGGGGCAGATCAGGAGCAAACAAATCAAAGGAGAGCACATCATTGCTCAGAGAGAGAACAAAGAGAAGGAAGCAAAATGAGAAAAACAGAAGGTCTCTGGTAGTGTCATTCAGCACAAAGAAAATACAGAAAGCAGCATCATTCAGAGCACCTTAACTGCAAAAAGTATGGAAAACTTCCTCTCCTAATCTTTTTCAAATGAAAAAGCTAATACTGGCAGACTGAGAAACATAAAGAAAATGAAAATGTATTTATATTGAATTGGTTTGTAACTCAGAGTTACTAAGAGCATTTCTTCTGATGCCACGTTACTTTATGACTTTGTGAACTAAATAGGACACATCTAGAAATATTAGGGCTTATTGCTGCTTTCCCAACATATAAAATCAACATATAACTCAATAGGGGTGAGTGAATCCCTTGAGTTGGAGCTCTCTCATGCCTCACCTGTCCCTCCTTAAGTTCATTCTCTTTCTGCTAAAGCAGTGGTTCCCAACCTTTTTGTGATCGAGTACCACTTGGAGGTCCCGTACAGTCGCCGCGTACCACCTGGTTCCAGAGAAACTAAATTCGATCAGATATCACTTTATTTCCATAATTGTACCGTTCCTTTTTTGGCCCCGCGCATCCAGCAACTGGATTCTCGGGCCGCTGGGACCAGGTGGGTGGCGTGTGGCAACAGTTGCAAATCGTTGCCAGATTATCTTGTGTTAGGCAGTAAACATTTTTGTGAAGTAAAAAATAACTAACTAAAAATCGTTCATGACCCCGAAAGTGTTCGCGTACCACCTGGAAGGCCCTCGCGTACCACTAGTGGTACACGTACCACAGGTTGGGAACCACTGTGCTAAAGTCTGTGAATTCAAACAACAAACAAACAAACAGTCCCTTCAGGTATGTTCATCCATCTTCACATGCATTTCTCTTACAATATACATTTCTATAAGCACTTTCACTAAAACCTATTTTTCTAATAAATGTTCACTAATGTAAAATTTGATTTTTTTTTAAATAAGGTCTTTTCTCTGCACTTGGAAAGAGTTCAGAGAAGCACAACAAAGATGATTAGAGGCTTGGAGGCTAAAACATACTAAGAAAAGTTTTTGAGTTGCCACCTGCATTGCAAAATGCAGAAAAGTGTAGATTTTTGTATAGGACAGTGATGGCGAACCTATGGCACGGGTGCCACAGGTGGCACGCGGAGCCATATCTGCCGGCACGCGAGCCATTGCCTTAGCTCAGCTCCAGCGCGCATGTGCGTGCCCGCCAGCTGATTTTTGGCTCGCACGGAGGCTCTGGGAGGGCGATTTCGGCTTCCAGAGGGCCTCCGGGGTGGCAGGGGGGGGGAGCTTTTTCACCTTCCCCAAGCTCCAAGAAAGCCTCTGGAGCCTGGGGAGGCCCACTGGAAGTCGGGAAACGGGGAGGGGGGGTCATGCACGCATGCGCAGGGGGGTGGGGTGAGTGGGGGCTTTGAATTATGGGTGTGGGCACGCACGCACGTGCGATAGCGTTGTGCACACACTATTTCGGCACCCGAGGAAAAAAAGGTTCGCCATCACTGGTATAGGATCAGGAAATGGGGGCTGGGAAGTTTGCATTGCAGTATGACCCAGTTGAAGTGTCTCCTCCATATTAACCGGATGAATTATTTGATGTGACAGCTACACCCTCTTCTGGAGAAGGAAAACTTTGAATTATCTGGTCTGGCTAGTAACTTCCAAAGAGGTTTCAAGTAACATCCAGGCTGCCCATAAGAAACATTGGGTAAAATATAGTTCACAGGACTTGCTGTTATGCACAAAGAACTATATATAACTCTTTTGAAAGAACTTCAAAGGTTTCCAGCTGATATCAGACCAAAAGAACACATGTTGATATTTAATGCCTATTTGGAACCTATTCTATATACTCAGATCTTTGTTAGATGCTCTACTTCTATTGCAAGGTCAGAAGAGGTAATATTTAGGGATAGGACTCCTTTAGTGATAATTGTCCTCGGCAAATCTATGCCAAGATCTATCCCTTTGGTCTTCCTGGCAAATAAATAAATAGATATTGCAGTGCCACATGCTGTTGAAGGGGTAAAAATTAAATGGCTTTAAAATGATGTTTGTTGCATTGTATATATGCACTTATGCATATTAATTCATCCATCCGCAGTCATAGGAAGAAATTCTTGATTGGTATTGCTTGCCTAACTGAAGGGCATTTTTTTTCTCTGTTTCTCTCTCTCTCTCTCTCTTCCCCTCCCCACTCTCTCTCTCACACACACATACACACATGCAGAGCCATTATGCCAACAATTATATTTAGCTGCCACAGAAGGAAATCCCATTGAACTTATCAGGTTAACTTCTAACAGACATGTACTCAAAGTTTGTCACAACAGACTCATGTGGCACATTTAAAACCAGTAGTCCTAAACATCTGTAGATACAGGCCACTTTGTGTACTACATGAGAACATATGGAGAGCGGAGTTAAGCACAGGGAAGTGTATCTCTGAAGTAGCATCCAATTTCACGCAAAACAAGTCACAGTCAGCCTAGCTATTGCTGTTCCCCATGAGCTGGTATTCAGAGGCAAAGTATTTGTGCACTGGAGATAATACATT
The DNA here is from genome assembly GCA_023053685.1 of Diadophis punctatus similis. Lineage (NCBI taxonomy): Eukaryota > Metazoa > Chordata > Lepidosauria > Squamata > Dipsadidae > Diadophis > Diadophis punctatus. The sequence goes on from JALIGW010000002.1 coordinate 119,743,823, forward strand.
GCTATCATGATTGCAAGCCATTAGTAAATTTGTTATCTGTGATTGTCTAATATGCTGCCAAATGTGCCTATGTTGATGGCGATCGTGTCTTGCAACAATGGGCTCCACAGTTTAACCATGTACAGGTGGTCCTTGTTGAACGACCACTCATTCAGTGACCGTTTGAAGTTATGATGATGCTCAGTGAGTGGTAGTGACAACTAACCTCGAAATAGCAACTACAGCAGTGATTGGCTTCCAATGACAGTTGCAGTATTTTGCAGTCATGTGATCACCACCGGTGACCTTCATTTTAGGCTACCAACAAACAAGTCAATGGAAAAACTAGCAGGAGGTCATAAATGACAACCACAAGTGATGTTGCACTTAACAATGGTGTGACATTTGTGACACTTTAGTGACATGAAGCACTGGAATTGCTGTTGCTAAGCAGTGTGATCACAGGACATCAGGCTTTATAACTGTGTTGCTTAGCATTCTGGTCTCAACTACTGTTGTTAAGCAAGGACTATCTGTAATTTGTGGAGAAATGTGTTCGCTTGTCAGTTTTGAATTTCTCAACACTTAAAGGACTGATGAAATGTTGTCTGATTATTATATCGCCTGCAGCTTTTCCTCCAGTCTCCCAAGGGCATTCTCACATATCTATGAGTCCTCAGGGAGTAGGGCGGCATAGAAGAACACTAAATAAAAATAAAATAAAAAACTAAAGTTGAAGTGAAACTGGATCTCTGTGTGTGTGTGAGAATGTGTGCAGAAATAACCTCAAAGAAGGAATGCAAGGATGGTTACACAAATATCCACTTATTCCTGAAAGAGAGGAGAGGTGGAGAAAGAAACTCAAGGTAATTCTGCCTTGATTCTCTTTGGTATAACAGAGAAACTCTATCAGGATTTGTTATTATATGAGTTTCAATAGCCCTTGCTTTGTCTGTTTTTTGTATTGAAGGGCTGTGTCTGTCCGTCTGTCCATTTATCCATCCATCCATTCTATTGCCTACAAACATACATGTTCAACCAACCCAGAGCCATCTTTCTAACCCTTTCAATATATATCTGACACATGAGAAAAATCTAGCCAATATTCCTAACCCATGTTGATTTTGAAAGCCTTAACTTTCAGAAAAGGTTCAATTTTCAACTTCCAGAGCATAGATCCCCTAAAAAGAAAGTAGTTTTATGTAGAAAAAGTCACACTTTCCAAAATTGTGAAAGCAGTTCCCAAGTAAAGATAAAAGTTCAGCAAAAGCATGGATCACTGTAAAAAAAAATATATCTTTGGAAAAAATGTATTCATTATTCTATTAAAATATGGGAAAATCTTTGCAAAAATGTGGGCATTAGGAAAAGTGTGAGTGGAAATGTATATAAATTGCACAGAAAATATGCATAACAGCAGAGGTTTGCACAAACATGTTTTTTTAACATTCCAAAAATCAGGGGGGAACATGAGAAATTAAATGAAATTAAGCAATGACCCTTGTGCCATTCAAGTCTTCTGATACACAATTATATTTGCTTCTCATCTCCATAAAAGCAGGATACAGAAGACCAAAGCTAACACCAGACAGCAAATACATGCAGATGTCTCATCCCTGAGAGAAATGGCTGGAGATGAGCTACTTCAGCTGTCTAGGACCCATTTCATTCAAGTAGTCTGTACAGGAAAGAGGAAGAGCTGTAATTATGAGAGCCATGGGTTTGGGCTTGATGTGCACTACAAATGAATTGCTTTTCTTGCTCTTTCCTTCCCTCAGCGGTGAGGACCTTGGCAATTTTAGAAGGATACAAGGAATTCTTGGCATTTTCAAGAACTAGAATTATTAGGCTCCTTGAGGAAGTCATGACTATCATCAACAATGTAAAGGTGGAGACAAGCTAGCTAGGTGTGCGGAACAGATTGCTGGAGTCTTGTTTTCCCTCATTTGAGGTCAGTCAAGAGACCAAAGAAATGGCACTCAAACTGTAGAGGTCCACAAGATCCATACAGGTGTTCTCTAATTAATGACTTCACGTATCTATACTAAACTACAAATCTTAAATTTTTCAACTCGAGGATGAGATTCACGGTCCTGTGCACAGTTGAATGTACCTATGGTAAGATGGGATTTTCAAATCTAAATATGGCAACAGAAGGAATTGTGACTTTATCTGAAGCTGACAGGTATTGCCAAATAGCTTCTTGCACACTGAAACAGCGCATCCATTGCATTATAAAAAGCAAGACTAGGATTATGGAAATAAGATTTTAATTAGATGTTTTGTTCTATAGAGCAACACAGCACTAAATACTCAGAGGTGGGTGCCTGCCGGAGCTGCCCAGTGCGCAGCTCTGGTAGGGAGCAGCGGATTGCGCAACCGCTCCGGAGCCCTCTCTGCCAGTCCATCGCGCGCGTCGCCATTTTTCCCCGGTGATTTTGGGTCGATTTTGCTTCTGCGCATGCACGGAAGCAAAATCGCACCAAAATCTCGCGAGGGGACGCGCATGCGTGCAAGATTTTGGTGCGATTTTGCTTCCGTGCATGCGCGGAAGCAAAATTGCACTGAAATCTCACGCATGCGCATATCTTCTCGCAAGATTTTGGTGCGATTTCGCTTCTGCGCATACGCAGAAGCAAAATCGCATGAGGGGACATGTGCGTGTAGCAAGCGCATGCGCCCCAAAACTTGGAGATGCGCGCGCAGTGCACCGGCACCAGTAAGACGGCAACCCGCCACTGTAATTACTCCACCCCTGTATTCTGAAGGCATTTTCAAAAGTGCAAACTGGTATTCTGAGCAGTCCCCCCTAAACCAAAAAAGCTATCCAGATTGGTTTACCTATAAGTTCTATCGTCCCCTGCAAACTGGTTGGATATAGTGAGATTTGTAGTAAAAATGAAACATCTAGTGGGGTATGAATTGGGGAAAGCTGCTATACGGTGTATTTGGAGGGTCAAACAAAAACCATATTGGAGTTTCCCTATAATCATTTCTTGACCTCTGACCTAAGATATCCCCCTAGAACAGCGGTTCTCAACCTGTGGGTCGCAACCCCTTTGGGGGTCGAACGACCCTTTCACAGGGGTTGCCTAAGACCATCGGAAAACACATATTTCCGATGGTCTTAGGAACCGAGACACTGCTCCTCTATCCGTCTCCAGCGGATCCACCCACATGCAAATAGACTACTGCCAAAAAAAATCTGTACCATGGGAACTTCTGAGCATGCGCAGAAGCCGAATTTCCGGCACTGCGAGGCGTGGCCACGCAGCGCAGGAGGAAGTGAACCGGCAGCGAGGTAAGTTAGAACCCACCCCTGAGTTTCCAAATAATTTTATTATTTTATGGTTGGGGGTCACCACAACATGAGGAACTGTATTAAAGGGTCGCGGCATTACGACGGTTGAGAACCACTGCCCTAGAACTTTAATGCTCCAAATTATCAGCAATAGGTGCCATGACAGATGACTTCCTGTGGGCAAGAGACAGAGTGAGTATGTCTCTGCTGAACCTACTTTTGCCTCAGCAGTTTTCAGCAGTGGTGACCATGATCTCCACTCCATGACTATTATGTACTATGTACTATACACGTGCTAGGTACTAGGGTACTACATTACACAGGTATTATTTCTACATGCAGGGATATTTTCAGACAGTGGTATTCAGTGATTGAGTCTGCATATGGTACATGTTTCTGTTTGGCACTACAAGGCACTGTGATGTCCCCCATGCTGTTTAATTGTTTGTCCTAATCTATCAGGCTTCATCCCACAGGTAGGAATGAACTTTAGTCAACCTCACAAGAAATCCAAGAAATTCTAATAAATATTTTTGTTCAAAAAAACCCAACAATTTTATGGTTATATATTCTGGTACTCTATTTTTTGTAACTGTCTAAAATAAAATATGAAGTAGGGAGGAAATGAAAAACCAAACACACACACACACACACACACACACACACACAGAGAGAGAGAGAGAGAGAGAGAGAGAGAGAGAGAGACAGACAGACAGACAGACAGACAGACAGACAGACAGACAGACAGACAGACAGACAGACAGACAGACAGACACAGCATTTTATATTTTGTTTTTCTTCCTTCCAACCTATTTGGGTTGGCTGGCTCAAATGTCTTTTGTGTTTGTGTTTGATTTGCTATCTTGTCATTTTCCCTGGCTGCATGACAAATAACTCTCATATCACCCACGCAAAAATGAAATAAATTGCTACAGCCCTCTACTCCCTCCTTGTTTTTCAAAGTATTTGTCTTGTGATTTGCAATTCTGTCTGTCTGTCTGTCTGTCTACCATCACACTTCCATCACTCTTGGTGGTTTAGAAATAAATATAATCTCAAAGGTTGCTATAAGAGGAAGATCCACTGTAAAAAAAGTAGATTTACTTACAGTATATATGAGGGACATATATAATAAGCAAGTAAACAAATTATTAACATTCCTCCAAAGACTTTTTGGCTGCTAAGCCACCATTCCTCTGTTGCATTAAAGAGCCTTGTAACTTCTGAAAATGAACTGAACAGCAATTTTATAATAAAATGATTTTCCCAATACCGGTGAGTCCATGGGTGCAAATGGCAATGAGAACTGTTTTTAAAGAAAATTATAAATAATGCATACATAATAATGCATACATACTCCTCATTAGGTTGCATAACTGCAGGAACTCAGAAAAATGTCTCAACTTTGCTGTGGTTTTCAGTAATCCAGAGCAGAACTGTAAATCAATACACAATTGATGTCATGAAAACCAGTCAAGTTGATATTTTCTTTACTTCTCCCAAAGAGCTGCAAAATGGTAATGTCAATGGTAATGTTGGTTGGCCAACATAGGTAAACATCCTAGGAGTTGTAGCCCAGCACATCCAGAGGGCTCCAGGTTGAATAAGACTGCTCTAACTAATGACCTTTTAACAGTGTGTGCCTCAGCCTCTTGATACACGGTGATGTGAGCCTGGTTTAAAGCATTAAAAATCAGGCTAAGATTACAAGTATTAAAGCCAACAATAAAATCCAGGATAAAACCAATGTGCTGTGACCACAGCTTTGTGAGCCTCAGAACATTTTAAAAGGCAATTTTGAGGCGAGGGAGAAAATAGGTATACTAAAGGTAAATCCTGTGTTCTCATAAAATTAGTCAGGATACATTTGGTATTTCTTTCCATTTCTCCATGCTGGGCTCAATTCTTTAATAAGCCTCAAAAATGTAAGAGAGAGTAACATGTAAAAACAGAATCAGACTAAACAAAATTGTGTAAGGTATGTTCTCTCTCTCTCTCTCTCTCTCTCTCTCTCTCTCTCTCTCTCTCTCTCTCTCTCTCTCTCTCACACACACACACACACACACACACACACACACACACACACACACACACGGGGGGGGGGGACACTCCCCCCCCTATTTTCTCCAGTTACACTCTGGTATTGGTACTGAATTCTGATGTCCAAAACCTCCTGGCTATCTTCAAGTCCTAGAAAGATCACTACATCAAATGAAAAATTGAAAATAGGCCTCAGTTTGATGTCCCAATCTATTGAGGTCCTTGAACATCCTTCGTGAGTGAGATCTTGGCCTGAACCATCCTGTTTTTAATAGTCTCCTATCTTCTGAAAGAGAATTTACATGTTGGCTTGCTAGGCCTCACTTAAATGAGTAAACCCTGCATTTTCCTGAACCTGTGCAATAGATATCTAGCTAAACAAGATAGTTCATTGAAATTAGTTTTTGACTGAAATGAAGGATACTTTTACAGCTGATACTTTTACATGATTGTTAGATCTCCTGAAGATTAGAACTTCTCTATTCATATTATGTTATTGTTATTGCTTCATTACCACATATTTTGCTACTACAGTTTTTTGCTTGTACAGAATTGAATGGTGGTTAATTAATTTAACAGAATAAAAGAATAACAGAGTTAGAAGGCACCTAGAAGGTCTTCTAGTCCAACCGCCTGCTCAAGCAGGAGATCATATACCATTCCAGACAAATGGCTGTCCAGTCTCTTTTTAAAAGCCTCCAGTTATGGAGTAACCACAACTTCTGAAGGCAAGCTGTTCCACTGGTTAATTGTTCTATTAATTTTTTTGACAGTATCAAATGCTTACCCCACAATTCCATAAACTCCAATGAAGTGTATTGCTTAGGGTTGAGAGGGCAACCTATGACTCAAGGCATGTTGTTGGAGTATAGAACCCCTCATCCCTGACCACTGGCCATTCTGATTATATCAAATGAGAGGTAAATTCCTGAAAACATCTGGAGTAGACAGTTTCCCTGTTCCTGGTTTGATTGAGGATGGTGGCAATATAAAATATCTGATGAACTTCAAAAAACTCAAGTTCATCAGAAAATCTGAAAAATGTATGAAGTGAAATTGGGTGGGATTTAAGGATCATCCTCTCCATGTTTATAAATGCTTTAAATGTGTTTTATTTCCTTATTAAGGTAATTTTTTTTTACAAACCCAAGTCCTGTTGTTAAAATCCTAAATCTTTGCTTGTCATAAACCAAAGGATTATTTCTCTTAAAAGAATAAATTCTGCTGATTATATCTAGAAATAATTGGCTGGATTGAAATGTGTAGTTAAAAAAAAATGTATGGCGAATGCTGGGTTGAGAAAGTCTGTCTTAAGTGACTGCAATAATCATTGTGTTTTCGAGCGATGGCTCCCTGAAGTTGACTTTGGGGGATTGTCTCTCCTAGGTCACATCTATCCATCAGGTCCAGCCAGGGGCGGGTTCCTAAGTTTTTTACTACCACTCTGTGGGCATGGCTTATTTTGTGGGTGTGGCTTGCCAGCCATGTGACCGGGTAGGCGTGGCTTGCTGGCCATGTGACCGGGTGGGCGTTGAATTTGGGGGATTGTCTCTCCTAGATCACATCTATCCATCAGGTCCAGCTGATGGGCATGTTGTGGGTTCTGTTTACAAAACAAAGTCATCTAATCATACCCAGGAAGAAGGCCTTTTCTGCCATGGCACCTGCCCTCTGGAACATCATTCCCCCTGAGGTCAGATTGGCCCCAGCCTTTCTGGCCTTTTGGAAGGGTTTGAAGACATGGCTTTGCCATCTGAGTTGGGGAATCTGGTAATGTGGGTCTGAAGTCTGCAAAGTAGGTGTATTGCTAGGGAAATTGTGCAGTTGGCAGATTGTGGTTTTTTTAAAAAAAATGTTATTGTTTTTAAATGATTTCAGTTGTTATGGTTTTTGGTTATTATGTTGCATTGCTTTTGTGTTTTAACTCTGTAAGCCACTCAGAGTTACGTATATCATATGAACAGATATATACATTTACCAAATAAATACGATTTGAATGAAGCTATGTGATCAATTCTCCTCTTTGAACTCACCCCAACCCAGCTTCACTGATGCATGTAGGTCTCCGGAGCTGGAATACAGATTTCTTCTACATGTCTGCAGTTACAGTATGATAAAAGAAGCTAGCAACTCAATCATGGCTCAAATAAAAACATCCACATCCTCTGCAAGATATTTATTGTTATACACATGCATCCACCCTCTGCTGTCTGCTCACGCCTTCAACCTCAGCAGCACTTAACCCTCTTAAGCTCTCAGAGAAGCTACTTAATTATTTATTTTAATGTTGCCTACACCTTGCAGAATCCCAGAGAGCTCACAACTGCTCTAAAATATGAAGTAGCAGCAAAAGGAAGTCTGCACAACCACCACCATCCAAGGCTTTAAAAAGGCAAAGCCATGGGTTCCTTAGACCCTAGAAAAGCAGTGTGGTAAGGAAGTGACATAGAGCTACTTTCAGGCATGAGAAATCAGGAAATCCAGGTAATTGAAATGAATATAAAGGTTTATTGCAAGCTCTCTACAAGAATCTGAACTACTAACAGTCAAAGCAAATAGGCGGTAAATAAGAATCAATGGAATTCAATGTGGGCTGGACTTAGATCTCTTATGGGCGTAAAGCAGGGGTGAAATCCAGCAGGTTCTGACAGGTTCTAGAGAACCTGTAGCGGAAATTTTGTGTAGTTCAGAGAACCGGCAAATACCACCTCTGGCTGGCCCCAGAGTGGGGTGGGAATGGAGATTTTGCAGTATCCTTTCTCTGCCATGCCCACCAAGCCACACCACGCCCACAGAACCGGTAGTAAAAAAAATTGGATTTCACCCCTGGCATAAAGGGACTTGAGACTGATGAGGCGTTTGAGCCCTCCCTTAGGCTCAGACTAGTCATCTTCTAAGGCTGCCTTTCAAAGGCTGTTTCAAGGAAAATCCAAATTCCACCTGAGGAAACCTTTGGTGGAAGGAGTTGTCCAGATTGAGAACCCAACCAATTTTTGGTTGAATAATCCACATTTGATACAGAATACAGTTGCGATCTGCAGGATCTGGGGTGGAAGAAAGAAAAATAAAATAAAAATGGTAGTGACAATACAATTGAGGCTCCCCCCCCCACTTCTTTTATGGGCACAAGACAAACAACTTTAGACTGAGTTTCGCTACCATGCCTCTGCTTTTGTGCTCCTATTTCTTTGTGGTTTGATAGTACTTCATTTGAAGAAGAAAGAATCCAAGTAAACTTTAAAAAGAGGAGAACTTTCTATCTGCCCAAGAAAAATCATGCTGAGAAAAGGCATGTTGGAAGATGTGGCAGAACAGATAAGCATAAAATCTGACTGAAAAGTTTTTTCTGTGTTTTTTTTTTGCCCAAAACTGTGGAAAGAAATATGACATTCACCTTAGAAAAAGAAATTAAGATTGTAGAACCCAAGTGAGCTTCATCTCAGGTTTTGGAAATGTTATTCTCCCCTTCTGTCCTTGATTTTGCTGCTTCTCTTCTCTTTTTCAATTTTTTTTTAAAAAGGTGCAGTTCACACCAAAGAAATTCCTAGCACAGCAGAAGTGCTGCTTGCTGAAATTAAACTCTCTCCCTGTGAGGAAATGTCATTTCTAATGCTTTTCTTTGGTTTAGTCCAAAATCTATTTGCAGGATCCAATCTGGGTTGGTCACTGGGACCAGAGGTTTTGTCTTCTGAGCTTTCGGACTCATGTTGGAGCCCATCCTCGGGGAACACTGAGATGTTCCTTGAGGATGGGCTCCAGCAGGAGTCTGAAAGCTCAGAAGACAAACCTGTGGTCCCAGTGACCAACCCAGATTGGATCCTTCAACATTATTCTGGAACAGGTATATTCACCTTCATTCAAAAAAAAACTATTTGGCCAGCTGGTAATTTAGCAGCAAGAGAACATCCAGAGTAGCAGGCAAGGTAGCTCATGGTTGGGAAGTCCACAGTTTTACTTCACCAGAAACTATTAATTGCTTGCTCCTCAGGGAGCAATTATTTCTTTTTCCAAAGCCATCAGTGTCCACAGAATTCCCTTATGTCTTCTTGGCTGCCCACAGCTTTGTTTCTTGCCATCAACAACTCCCTCATCAGCACAGCAGTTACCGGTAATTAAATGTCAAATGCTTCTAAATGGCAGGTGCAAAAAAAAAGTGATTGTAGAGTTTGTGCAGTTTTGGACTTTTATCCATTTATTTCTGACCCAAAATGAAACTCCTGCTCCATCCGAGCAGAGGGCACTTAGGATAAGACCATAAGAACAGTCCTGATGAGTCAGGCCAAAGATCAACTTAGTCCAGCATTTTTTTTATCTCATGGTGGCTTGCCAGATGTCTCTGGGATGCTATTAAGTAGGAGGTGGGAATAATATGCTATCCCTCTGCTTACCCACTGCAGCTGGTATTTGGTGGTAATAACCCAGAGGTAATACTGAATCTTCAAGAGGAATATCCCTCAAGAGAGCTGTCTTCCACAGATATATAAACCAAGTAGAAAAAGTATGCAATACTTCCAGAATTCTTTCCAACTTCTTTACTGACTGGGGCCCTATATTGTATATGTAACGCTCTCTCTCTCTCTCTCTCTCTCTCTCTCTCTCTCTCTCTCTCTCTCTCTCTCTCTCTCTCTCTCTCTCTCTCTCTCTCTCTCTCTCTCTCTCTCTCTCTCTCTCTCTCTCTCCTCTATATCTATATCATCTATATCATCTATATCATCTATATCTCTATCTATCTATCTATCTATCTATCTATCTATCTATCTATCTATCTATCTATCTATCTATCTATCTATCTATCTATCTATCTATCTTCCTGTATAACCCAAGTTACATATTGTTTGTGCTCTTTCATGTTGAATTGATCTGTGTTTGTGCATGTGCATCTGCACATACATGCTTCTCTCTGGGTTGTGTGATCAGAAAGGAGAACATAGAATGGAACAGTCATCCACATTCCAAGTCACTTCCCAATTTTCTCCCTACCTTAGGATCCCCTGGTCTGGTACAGCCACTTTTGAAACCTTTCTTTTGCCACCTACTTTCACTCCACTTTTTGGATAGTCAAAAACATTGCTGATGAAAAAGCATATGGACAAAGAGTTCTGGGACCTTTACTTACTTTCTTTGTAGCATTCCATTGCTTAGAAAGAAGAAAAATGGTTCAAAGTGTCATCCGGTAGATAAGAAGGATATGTCAAGAGAGGGAAGGATGTCATCAGCCATTCAATTGAAGTAGAAACAGCCGTGCTCAGGATCCTATAAGCCAGTGATGGCGAACCTTTTTTGGCTCGGGTGCCAAAAGGGTGTTTGCGTACGTGATAGCGTGCACGCAGGTGCCAATACCCATAATGCAATGCCCTCCCCCCCCACGCATGCGCACAACTCCTGAGCTCCCCCCCCCCCGCACATGCGCACAGGCCTCACTGAAGCTGTGGAGCTGCCCTACTACTTACCTTCAGATAGTTGCAACCAGGCCTCCCACACCTCAGCCCATTTCTTCTGCAGCCTGCAAGGCTTTCCTGAAGGTCACTCTAGCTGATAACAGAGCTCCAGATCGATTTGGAGCTCTGTTATCGGCTGCAGAGGCCTTCAGAAAAGCCTTTCTGGCTGCAGAAGAAATGGGCTGAGATGTGAGAGGCCTGATTACAACTGTCCAAAGCTGAAGAGGTTCCTGAAGACCTCTGATAGTGAAAAGGAGGCTGGGGGTGAGCACACAAGTGAATTTCCAGTTGGGCCATTTTTCGCAGTCCCCAGGCTTCAGGACGTTTTCCTGAAGCTTGCGGAGAGCAAAAACGGCCGAAAAGAAGGCCGAAAATCAGATGGGCAGCACGCGCATGCGTGCTGGAGCTGACATAGGGCAACACCTCGTGTGCCCTCAGATATGGCTCCACGTGCCACTTGTGGCATACGTGCCATAGGTTCGCCATCACTGCTACCGTGTTTCCCCGAAAATAAGACATGTCCCGAAAATAAGCCCCACAGGGCTTTTCGGGACATGCCTTGAAATAAGCCACCCCCCCAAAAATAAGCCCCCCCAACTACTTCCAGGGGAAAAGGGGGGGACATGCCGGGAGCCACTCTTTTTGCAGCGCCACTCTTTTGGCCCGGAAAGAGAGAGAGAGATCCCTCAAGAAGTTTCCCTGCAAAGACCTGCTGAAAAGAGAAGCCGCGAACTTCCAGATGCTGATAAGATGAGTGCCTCGCAGCCCGGTCCTCCCCTGCATTCCCCGCCACCCCCAAATTGTGCCTGATGATCTTGCCAGCGTCTGGAAGTTCGCGGCTTCTCTTTTCAGCAGGTCTTTGCAGGGAAACTCCTTCAATGTAAAGGAGAAGTTATCGCGAGTGCGACCAATTAACAACTTTTCACACTCGCGATAACTTCTCCTTTACATTGAAGGAGTTTCCCTCAAAGACTTGCTGAAAAGAGAAGCCGCGAACTTCCAGAAACTGGTAAGATCATCAGGCACAATTTGGGGGTGGCGGGGAATGCAGGGGAGGGCTGGGCTGCGAGGTGTTCACTTTACCAGCGTCTGGAAGTTCGCCGCTTCCCTGTCACCGCCTTCCTCACTCACGTCGCGCCCTGCCCCATCCCCTGCCCGAAGTGCTCAAAGTCCTTCAAAGCATTTTAAAGGGATGCGTTTTGCCTGCCATGAAGGGAACGAATGTTCCCCAAAGAACAGGAGGCAAGCATCGGTTCCCTTCATGGCAGGCAAAACGCATCCCTTTAAAATGCTTCGAAGGACTTTGAAGCATTTTGAAGGGACACCCGCCACGCCACGCCCTCCCGCCCTGCCAAACCCCAGCGCGAGACGGCCCTCCTACCTCGGTCACGTTCTTACGGTCTTCTCTCCACATTCCAAAAGAACGTCTCGCGAGTTCAAAGTTCTCGAACTCGCGAAGCGTTCTTTTAGAATGGGCTGCCGTGGAGAGAAGACTGTAAGAACGCAATTCTTCAATGGTTTTTTTTAAATCTCTTACTAATGTTTCAGAGGTTGCTTTGCTTGTTGGAAGTACAGAGAGGCTATTGCTTGCGGGTTTCCTCTTCTTCCTCCTTTTGCCATAGCTATGTATCACTCTGCAATTTACCTAGCTACCTAATTGGAAAATGCCATGTTTGGAAGAATACCATAATGATGTCTTCTCTTAAGGTTTAATTGGAAGTTAGGGAGGCTGCAGATTATCAGAGAGAGAATTGTACGGTGAAAGGCAGAATATCATACACATGCACACAAGGGCAAGAATGCCAGTCTCCACCCAAGAGAATCACCCTGAAATTCTCTTCTCTTTTGAAAGACATCCATCAGATTCTCTTTCACCTGAGCTGGTAAGGGGGAAAAAAACACCACAGAGATTGTTTTTTTGCAACCATTAATAGAAGCCTCAGAATCAATGGATGCACACTGGAGGAGCAGTTCTGAGATTTCTTTTGCAAACACTTTTTGCAGAAGCACCTTGTTTTGTTTGAAAGAAAGAGATTTATTTGGCTGTTTCAATGTACTTGGGAATATGCAGGTCTGCTGAACAAGATATGAGTGTGTCTTGCTTCGTGTTTTTATCCATATCACTTCAAGGACTGATGATCTTTCATTTCTTTCCTCTCTTCCTGATCCCAAGGAAGATAGGTCTAGGGACTTGGATTCCTGTTATCACAGGAATGCCAATTTAAAAGTAAAAAAAACCCACTGATTTATAGCTTGGGTAAAGGTCATGAATCAGCAATAAATGATGTAGCCGGAACCCTTCAGAAAGTCTATTTTCTCTCATATATACATTTGAGTACTGATTGTCTTTTTTTCCCTCTTCTTTTACAACTGAAACAAAAAACATGAAGCTTATCCTTTAAAGTTTTTTTGTTTTTTGTTTTTGTTAAAGAAAAAAAGAGCCTTGGAAGTTATTTATTTCTTTTATTTTAAACATTTATATAGCTGCCCATCTTCTAAGCCAGCGGTTCTCAACCTGGGGGTTGCGACCCCTTTGGGGGTCGAACGACCCTTTCACAGGGGTCAGGAGACTTTGCCCGGATGCTGCCATTTGGGTTCTTTTACCCTCTGCGTATGCACAGAACGCTTTGCGCAGAGGGTAAAAGAACCCAAATGGCGGAGGCGGGGCGGGGGTCACGGCAGCGGCCGCAGTGGTGGGGTGGGGCACAGTGGGGGTGGGGGCGGGGCGCAGGTTGCGGCATTAGGAAGGTTGAGAACCATTGTTCTAAGCAAATCTGGATGGCTCCCAATTAAAAGTTAAAACAACATATAACATCATATTGAAAATGTAAAACTAAAAACATCAACATATTAAATATTACCATTAACACTAGATACGTGGTAAGAGAAACCATCTTGCTATGGGTTTGGAAACTATGGACCGTTCTTTACAGACCTGTGTTGTATTGTTATTGTTTCTCCTTTTCTGTAATGTTCGTATGATTTTTCAAGCTGTTTAAAGGCTTTTTGGATTAAAGTGGCATACCAATCACAGTCAATCAATTAATCAACCAACCATATGTGCATATGAACCAGGTATACATTAAAGCAGGGATTGTTCTGACCTAGGCTTCCTTAGAAAGCATGAAGCAGAGTTAGTCCCCACCAAAACCTCTTTTATTTACACAAATGTGAATTCCTTTCATTCACAGTCTGCAAGGCTTGGCAAACAGTCTTTCAGAGGAATATTTATCAACACCAACCTTATCTCACTTGGAACGCTGCCAGAGAACTAGTTTCCAAATGCAGGGCAAAGCAAAACTTAGCACAGAGTCTATTAGAGTCACAAACAGAACTTTCCACTCTTGAAACGACAGAAGGAACTAATTGTTTCCTGCAAAAGCCCACATCCTGTCGCTCCTCTTTTATTTCCTATGGGAGGGGCCAATCATCTCTAAGGTGTGACTTTACTCCCAAGTCAACCTTGCTTTCTTAGTTGGCCCCCTCTCTGCCTCTGACGCAGAGCCCTCGTTCGAGCCTTCCCCAGACTCCAGGACTGGCCCATGTTCCTCCCCAACCTCCTCACTGTCCGAATCTGCTGCTAGCTCTGCTGGCCGCTGGTGGGCCACAACAGGGGTCCCCAACCCCCAGGCTGTCACCTGATACCAGGCTGTGCCCCATTTGGAACCAGGCCGCATAAGCAGCAGGTGAGTATGCGAGCCCACCGCTTGCACAAATGGAGCTGCATGTGCAAGCATGCTCGCCTGCTGCTTGCATGGAACCAACTCCTCTTCCGCCTCTTGCCGCTGCTGCCAATCCACAAAGCTGGAAAGGTTGGGGACTACTTCATTAAAGCACTTTCCCTGTCATGCTTTTTCGACTCTGTTAATTTGCTGAATAACATGACTGAACACACCGCTGTTCCTACGCATGATTGCTAAGATGCTGGTGCTGCATTTCCTAGTCATTTGAGCAATAGCTACCTTGTGCCCATGTAGGCTGGCTAGCTTCTACACTACCACTGAGCCTGTTAAGTGTGCCAGACCATAAAACAGTCCTGAATTAAATTTCTCCCCTAAGAATGAATCACAAACCTCAAGCTTCAGGATGGAACCCATAGATCTGGTACGACTACTTCATGAAGTACGACATGAGTAAGTTCAAGGTATGGACAGCCTGGACTTCATGCCATTTCAGTTGGTAGGCATCATGAACTTGGTTGTCTTTAAGTTTCACACATAGCCTAGATCAGGGGTCTCCAACCTTGGCAACTTTAAGACTTGTGGACTTCAACTCCCAGAGTTCCTCAGCCAGCGAAGCTGGGATTCTGGGAGTTGAAATCCGCAAGTCTTAAAGTTGCCAAGGTTGGAGACCCCTGGCCTAGATCATTTGCTTATCTTCTGGATTTTCAGAGAATGCTGAAATGGAAATTAATCAAATGGATTGGCTTCACTTGAACCCCATCAACGCAGCTTCCCAAAAAAACTTAACCAAAGTTAAAAATAATCAAATTTCACAGATTGAGAGACATTCAGCCATCAGGTTTGTCGCTTAAGTATTGTGTGTGTGAGAGAGAGATAGCTTTTATTGCGGTCGGAGACCAATTTAAAATACACATAAAAAGGGGGGAAAATTGTACAAATATAGATAGATCATGTGACAGTACACCATCTACTACAATCTATACCGTCAATACTAGTGATCCTCTGCCGTAGGGGTTACCCGTCTTTTCCTCCGTTTTTTTCCAGCCACGACTGCAGCAAAAAAAATTGCCACCTTTGAGGTTATATTAGGGTCTATATCCTGGAGTAGGAAATAAAGGCTGAACAGATCCGGTGAACCAGGGAATCTCTGGGAAATAGGGGAGATGAATCTTGATCTTATGTCTCGATAGTGGGGGCATACGAATGTAATGTGGAGCAGAGATTCCGGGGATCGGCCATCACATGTACAATAGGTGGATTTTACTCCCCCCCGAGAGCCTACTGTCAAGGACATTCAAGGGGATCACATTTAATCGTGCCTTCATAAATGCAAGCCTATGTTTGATAGAGTGTAACGCGGAAAGGTGAAGCAAGGGAACAATACCAAGGGAAAATGGTGAGCAAGTTCCTGATCCGTTTAAGTACTGTGTATTAGCACAGTACTTAATAAAGATTTTTGTTAAATAACTAACTTGGATCACTTAAAAACTAAAGGCATATCTACTGAAAAATATGGTTAGCAGAAAATCTCACCATGAAAGAACTTCAACCTTGCAAACAAGTAGGTCTAAGTTCCAGTACGCCAACAAGTGGAAAGAAGAGGCTTTTTGTGAGATCACTAAGAATTACTATAGGTGTAGTCCTCAGCTTACAACCACAATTGAGCCCAAAATTTAAATTGCTAAGTGAGAAATTTGTTAAGTGAGTTTTGCCTCATTTTACAACTTTTCCCACCACAATTGTTAAATGAATCACTGCAGTTCTTAAATTAGTAACACGGTTGTTAAGTGAATCTGGCTTCCCCATTGACTTTGCTTGTCAGAAGGTCACAAAAGGGGATCACGTGGCTCCGGGACACTACAACCGTCATAAATGTGAGCAGTTGTCAAGCAGCCAATTGTAAATCACATGATCATGGGGGATGCTGCAACAGTCATAAGTGTGAAAAATGGCCATAAGTCACTTTTTTCAGTGCCCATTGTTAACTTGGAATGGTCACTAAATGGCTTGGGACCAGGTTATTTGAGGGACCATCTCTTGCTGGTCACATATACCATCCCATAAGGAGATACATCTGGGGGGACCAAGAAGAAGGACCTTCTCTATGGTGGCTCCCTCTCTCTGGAACATCATCAAAGAAGAATCGAGGTGGCGCAGCGGTTAGAGTGGGGTACTGCAGGCCAC